>PVNU02001308.1:0-53049 GCA_003013855.2 Liriodendron chinense
TTCTCAAGCTGACTCGGCTCATGACCAGCACTAGTGCTCCTTCCTCTCAGCATTGTCAAATCGACTTTTGTCCTTGCTCAACGGGTGGGTCTTGCAGTCAAGCTCCCCAACGAAGGCAAGAAAAATTAAGATTGATTTTTCAATCAGAAGTACTATGTGAAATCTTTGGTTTTTTTCTTTCTTCCGCCCTTTTCCTCTATCCCTATCCCATAGGTATAAACCTTTTCTTTAGTATGAATCCATATTATTACATTCCAAATCCCTCCCAATTTGTTTGGATGGGGATTTCTAGTGGTAATTTCCTTGTTCTTTTTTCCTCTTATTTTCATGCCAAAAGCATGATGAAAGTGCCCTGGTGTTATCTAGGTTAGAAAATTGCTCTCTCTCTCTCTCTCTCTCTCTCTCTCTCTCTCTGTGTGTGTGTGTGTGTGTGTGTGGTGTTATCTAGGTTAGAAAATTGTTGTGTGAGCGCGTATGCGTGTGTGTGCGCGCATGTGGGTGTGCTTGTGCGTGGTGTGTGGAGCTTGCTTTAGTAGGGTTTTGTCGAGCTTGCTTTTAGTAGCGTTTCATGGTCTATGCCAAAGAAAGTGATAAGGACTGCAAAGAATATCTTTATATCTTTTATCTTCTGTTCCCGATATATTTTTTCTTTTCTTATTTTGTAAAAGTAATGCTTGTTTTTCCATGTTGTTTTCCTTTTTAATTGAAGTTAAAAAAGAAATCTTTAGCAAATCCTTAAACCCAATTGAAGTAGGACCATTTAATATATTAGTTGTTCTGTTTTGTTATATTCAATTTTTGAAGAAGAATAATAATTAAAAGAGTTCCTCAATGGATGGCCTCACACCTTTGGAACGGTTAAAAAGGTTGGAAACTGTAACCATTTGAGGGGCAATAATGATAATATCAATATTTTCATTCATATAAATGATCAATGCTTAATGCCGAGATCAAAAGATTTCCCACTGAAGAATGTTGTCGTTTTTCAAATCTCTATTGGGATCTGATAGGAAATGCTCCACCCACTTGGACGACATCTAGGAAGTGGGGCTTGCACTTTCTTTCACAAGTGGATCTCAATCCAAAGCTGATGTGATTCCGTATTACTTAATTCGATAAATTGTGGTTGATAAAAATAAAAATAAAAAAAATGATGAATTTGGTGAAATTACAGAAAGAAAGTAAATATGGCAATTCCATTAAACGGCATACCTTACTCTTGTGGTCTGGCACCCAGTCATGTATTTTCTTTGAAGTATTTAGGGTTAATGTCTCGCATTCCTTCCAAACTTCAAATACTAGAAACTAAGTAATAGCAAACATCTGGTATCTACTTTTTCTACAGAGAATAAGTAAAATCACATGTAAAATGTAAGGAGATTTTGTAATGGAAAATGTATTAGTGCATATTACCTTTCAAGCGTGCTTGTCGGGTTGTGGTCAGGTTGTCTAGGTGCTCGGGTTGGGTTTCAGTTGAGAAAATCCAACCCGCATTGAATTCGGGTTGGGTTCAGGTTGAGCAAGTTTGGGTTGGTAACAACTGCACTTGTGTTGGGTTTGGGTTGAATCAATATTGAGGATTATGGGTTGGGTTTGGGTTGGGCATCTTGGGTTGAAATTTGTGTTGGGTCGGATTGTGGGTTGGATCCTCTTGAGTTCGGTTTGGGCTCAGGCTGACCCTTCACCTGATCCAGCCTACATGCGTTGGCATCCTTGTAATGAGGTGATCTTTGATGGAACGGCCTTGATTCTGCCTTGTTGCTCTTTGAGCAGCGTCCTCTTCTTGTTTTCGAGAGAGTGTATCTCGTTTTGAAGAAAAAACATACGATCTCGTATGAGGTCGCACCAGTTATGCACATGCTGCTATATATACTAGTGTGGCAGATATGCGAAATATCCAAGCCATCAATCAGATGGACCTCACCATGTAGATGTTGCCAACCCAAGGTAAATGTGGCCACCGTATAGATGTTGCCACCCAAAGGTAAATGTGGCCATGAAATTAAAGTAAGGTGCTGATAAACTGAAAATAAACTCTGAAATTAATTGCTGAATTGTAATTTTGAAATAATTTTACTGATATTTTAGTCAAAACTGAAAAGAAATTTTATTGCACCACCACTTTCGGCATTCAGCCTTCAGCATTAAGTGATGGGAGAGGAGCTGATTATCAACATCACCTACAGGTTAGAAGACCATTGCTGCTTTTCTTTTAACCGTACATTTGTTCACTTAATTGTGGCCCACCTAACTATTGGACCGACTTGATTCTTCAGATAGGGAATCTACATAGTGATACACTTCTAATGTATTGCGTGGATATTGCACCTGTCCACCACTTTGGCATATGTGGTGGTGTGTGCCTTAGCTGACTTGTACAGTCGTGTAGGCTTATCAAGTTACCTTTCAAAACTTTGTTAAAAATCAATTCCAACAATATTCTTTCATTTTTAATGATTATAATAATTTACAAAAATTTGAAACCCTTCCATTAACAATGTTTTATTCAACAATTACTGCATTGGATCCCCAATCATTAACCAATCTTCTTGTTTGGTGGAAGTGTCCAATTTAGTATTGTTTAGCCAATCTAATCAAACTTGGGTCTGGGGTTCATTGGCTAGTAGGATTGCAGATGGGCTGGGCCTACGTTGATCGAGTCCCTGGTGTTGAATTGACCAGGCTGGGCCTCTCAGGCTGGATCCGTTCAAATTTTTTTTTTTTTTTTTTTTTTCAAAATCTTGTTCATGCTCACTGTAGCATAACCCATTTGCAACTGGCACATCTTATCACGTAAAATTAGCCCATAGTCATTTTTGAGTACCGAGCTCGGATTATCACTAGGCATCATAGAAATCTCATCCTCAAACTTGCAAATGCCCCCTTGCAAACTGGCAACCGGATTATCACTTCCATCTAGTTAGCTCGGTACCTTTGATCCTTCCCCGTCTATGCGCCCTAGTTTTAGGTGAGCGACCCATTCCCTCTTCTGGCCGGGGTGTAGGTACTACTATTTTTTGGGGCTAGTTTTATTTATTTATTTATTTATTCTGGCATAGGATGCCTTTCCTTCTTTTGTTATATTTTTCCGGCTATGCTTCGGGTTAGTCGTAAGAGAGATGGTCGACTCCTTGCTTTCAAAAAAAAAAAAAATGTTTGTTTTGTCATGTAAATAGCGCAAGCAATTGAAAATTTTCTTTTGTTTAAGTAAAATAGTGCAGTAAATTGAAGATTTGCACTTGTTGGATCTGTACCACCTCACACATCATAAGACATTTCCCATCAAGAATGCAGAGGTCTTGTGCTACTTCCCACCCTACCATATCTTTGCACAAGACCTAAGATATTGCATTCTCTTTCACTCAAATGAGTAGAAAACCTCACAAACCTTTACTCATTTCTCTCTTTGCCAAGACAAATGTCTAAAACCATCCAAACACCTCAACATCTCTCATCCCAAATACATCCTTGTTGAAAAATACAAGGAATTACTCCTCACCATTGAAATTCAAGCATTCTTGTTTCTCATCTTCACTGTGGTTTGAAGAAACGTAGCTTGAAGCCTGTGTCTAGAATACTCCACACCCCTCCTGCAATCACAGTACACTTAGAACCATGCCTAAGCTTCCTAGTGCCAACATGTACCAGATGGCACTATATTTCTCTGGTTTCTTGATCAAAATCCACATGAAACATGGATAAGCAAGGGTGACGGGCAATGCGATACCGCCTATCAGGCCTGCCAGACTCGATAAGAAGGGGAATGCCGTAGCTATGAAGAAGGACACTGCACCGAAGAATGCTCGGAACCCTGATCGGAGCCACCACGGGCATGGCTTGTTGTGCTTGCTGGTGTATCCTGACTCCATGTTGTCGAACACTGGCATTGCGTAGATTTGGAACGAACTTAGGCAGTTGATTACGACAAGCAAGCTTGTTAGTCCTAGCACAGCTCGTGATGTGTCCTTTCCATGGAATGAATACATGGCGGTCAAGATCCCGCTTGCCGGTATCTGCCATTAAAATAACAAATTAAAGGTCAGAATTTAGATACTGAAGTAATTTACAAGCCTAGAACTTGTATGTGATAACTTAGGAGGGCATGAGAAGGATCCTGAAAGGATCATACAAATCTCTAAAAGAAGCTGACCTGGTTCGATGTGGGGCATGTAGCATATCTCATAACACATCAAATGGATGTCCATATGAGGGCCCACATCTATTCAGAGTTTACTAAACCAATAAGAAAAATTAGAAGAAACTTACCAAGTGCCATAAGCCCAGTAGCCACCAAGTGCGATGGGAAACAAGCACATGCCAATGACTAGGTATGCGAACTTCCACCTTTCCACATGGGTATGTGTGAAGGATGTTTTAGTTGTAGAAGGCATTGTCGACTGCATCCATTAAACAAAACACAAAACAGATAACACAGGTTACATCTCTACCCGACATGCAGCTTTTCCATATGGATTTTGTTTACTCTGGGAAAAGAGAAAATATCTTCTTCCCTTTCCCACTAATTTTCTGTTTCTTTCTTTAATCAGATAATATCAATATCATTATTATTATTATTAGTTGAAGTGCTGCCGCCATGCACTGGTGGGGCCCATTCAGATGCTAACTTATGATGTAAGGTTTAAACATTTGCTATTTTTGGAATTTGAACACAGGACCTTCCTCTCTGATACCATGTTAAATAACCACTTTTTCTAAAAGCTCGAAACTGTTAGAAGATGGCGTATTAATGTCCACCTAAGAGAATCACAACAGCATATCTAAACAGTGTGGCCGTGGCTTACACGCCACTACTCTACACCTTCGGCACCCATTCTTCATGTCAATGGCCTAGTTCGGGCCTGAAAATCAGAATTTTGAATAACCCGGCCTGAAGAACGTCCCGAAACAGTTCAAAATCCGGGCCGAGACCTACTGCAGGCCCGCCGTTGAAAGCCCTAATTATCACTATAGCATGTACCTGTGTCATTGAATTATCTGAAGCAGAAACAAAGGGTGCTGGTATCAATCATGATAGGTGTCCATGATCATGATATGCTTTTTTATTATTTATTCTTCTAAAGAGAATTACTTTGATACTCTGGCCGAATGTGATGGATGATACACATGCACTTATAAGATTACATACAAACTGCATACGTGGAATCCAAGTAATTCAAACTAAAACGTCAAAACTAGGGGCCCCGTTTAGATGTATCATAACAAAAAAAAATTCCACTTATTTGATTAGATGACGATCCAATTGGTGGGGCATTTCTTTGATGGGTTAAAAATGAAAGAAAATATCAAATGGCCCTATTTCAGAAAACAAGCGTCCAAAAATTTATAAAAGTGCGGATTGTATAGTGTCTAAGTGCCTGCGTATCAAGCATCGCATGCAGGCAGAGTATCAAATAACCCATCTTTTTCTAAAAGCTAGAAAAAGAGGATACCAAAGGAGGGTAGGTACCAAAGGAGTGTGTGTACGCACCTGAATCTCCAAACACTAGATTGTGGCCTCTAAAGCGAAAGCAATGATCCCAAGAGCATTTAGTATACCAAAAACTCTAGCAGCTATCGGATCTTGCTCTTAACTGGGTCATACGATACGCCTATGGGCCTACTCTTGCTAATGGGACACCACCCAGATCAGCGTACAATAGCTGACGGCTGTGATTGCACCGATCAATGAGACCCCAGCAATGGAATTCAAGTTGGGCAGCTGGGCTAGCACCACTGCTAAGCACACAAAGACCAAGTACCACTCTATGGTTGTTAACGGCTGTGATTCGCATTTGGTCCCACATATGTTCTGAAAGAAAAGCTTCTGCTACCTCCACCGATTATTATGAGGGCCGTACACGTGCCTGCTGATAGATACATGGTCGGAAATAGGGCTAGCCAGGATCCTAGCTTTTCACCTGATTGTCATTCAATTCCAACCGTTAGATTGTCTAAGATCAGATTCCACATTGACGATGGGCGCCGCTTCGGTGGATCCCAATTATGGGGCCGACCATGATGTATGTAGCTTACATCCACGCCGTCCATCCGTTTTGAAAATTATTTTAGGACATGATTCCAAAAATGATGCAGATCCAATCTCAGGTGGACCACACCACAGGAAACAGTGGTGATTGACCATTAAAAACTTCGTATGATCCACAAAAGTTTTGGATCAAGCTTATATTTATGTGGTCCCTTCATCTAGGTTCTTGTGACCTTATCAATAGGTTGGATGGCTAATAAGCATTCCAGTGGCCCCAAAGAAGTTTTTGATGGTGGGTAATCAATCACCACTTATTTTATTTTTTATTTTTTTTCTTTTTCTGGGGCGTGGTTCACCTGATATTTGTATCTGCTTCATTTGTGGATCATACCCCTAAAATGAGCTTCAAAACGGATGAACGGCGTGGATGTAAGGCACGTACATCACGGTGGGCCCCACAGTCGGGGATCCACCGAAGCCGCGCCCTTGTGAAACGCTTAATATATTAAAGAAATCCGTCATGGGTCTGATGGGGATTGAAAGTGAAATCCAACCTTTTGACTAAAATGGGTAGACCAAGTGGGGCCCACTTCATAAATCACATCGGACTTTAACTTGCGGTGTTTCACACCGACTTACATCCCGTGAAACTCTTCACTGTCTGATCCGATCAAACGGTGGAAAAAGTCAAATAGTGGGCCCCACCATCGGCAATTTAAAAAAAAAATCATTTTGGCCACACGCACTGTAAGTCACATGCAAGAGCACATTTCTATTGACTTACCAAAAGCAGCCATTGAAAGCTGGATGTATCGGCCGTAACGGGTACCCGGCACCGATTCATGGAGTTGGGTGAGTATCCAAAGCGTGTAAAGCTGCCAGGAGAAGGCAAAACACAGGCACAAAATGCCCCATGTCCTGCAAAAATCAGTCCGAAAAACAGTGACGCCATCATCGAACATTCTCATTTTCTTACTACAAGTTGAAAGAAACGGCACATACCATCCAAGGAACGTGAACGCGACAGGCAGCACGAGTGCCTGAACTCCGATTCCGGCCGTGACGTTGTGGAATGCTGAGTAGAAGGCATTGCCATTTCTCGACTCGGTGATCGGCAGCCAGGCATCCTGTGGGTCAAGCTTTGTGAGGTGGCCCATGTCTTCCAAGTAGCCCCTCATGTTGATGATCGCCTTACGCATGGGGCTGGCTAGCGGGGTGATGAAGCGGGGCGTCCGTGGGGTTTTTGGGGCTGATGGGGGGAGGAGGGGGGATCGAGTGAGGGAAGGTGAGTGGAGGTTGGATGGCGGAGCCGATATCGGCGGTGTCGGTGCTGCCGTTCTTGGTGTTCTTGGTGTAACTGGGATGGAAACAACTTCCACAACATCTTCCATCTCTCTCTCTCTGTGCGTGTATGTGGGTAGCAAAGACTACAAAGCAACTCTCTCTCTCTCTCTCTCTCTCAGAGATTACAAAGCAAGTGTGTCTACGAATGCATGTTATAAGGGGAGGAGAGGGGAGGATTGGGGGTAGGTTGGGATGCTGGGGCCGCCTATGACACACCTTCTTTAAGCCGTTAGTTTGACTGTCTTTGGGTGGCTGGTTTTTGTGGCTACATTACTGACCCATTTGCGTGCACCCGCTCATTATTCGGAGTGGGTTAGGTGCAGCCCCGGTCTCACCCAATGCGGTGCCGCACTGACTGTGGGGCCTTTCTTGATGTATGTATTGTATATCCACTCCGTCCATCTGTTTTGACAGCTCATTTCGGAGCATGAGCCCAAAAAAGTGAAGCAGATCCAAATTTCAGGTGCATCCATAAACTTCCGTGGCCCGCAAGAAGTTTTTAAAGGTCTCAATCACCACTGTTTCCTGTGGTATGGTCCACCTGAGATTTGGATCTGCTTCTTTTTTGGGCTTATGTCCTAAAATGAGATAGCAAAACGGATGGACGGTCTGGATATACAATAAATACATCAAGATGGCCCCACGGTCTGGTCTACACCGTCTTGGGTTCGGCCAGGCGCACCTAATCCGCTACCGTCATTATTGTTCATGTGGCACGTTTATACCACAATCCAACCACTCCAAATCGTGGGGTCCAGTGCTGATTTTACATGGCCTAGATTACTTGAGTGTATGATCCTGATCGTCCAATCCGTATAAAAAATAGCGAATGGTCCATATTTGTTGAACGAGTGCGCCTGGTTCGATGGATTGGATTGTCTAGTGAATCTGATCTCAGGTTTGGATTGAGATACGTCGACAATGGCTATGCGCATGAGCCAGATGGTCACACTCATTTAGGGCTGTCTATGGGTTGGGCCACGTCCAGGCTTAGGTTCGAACTTTTAGACGTTGGGTCAGGCGCAGGCTCGGTCCCGAGTTTGCATAAAAGCTAAACAGCTTGGATCTGGTATGGAATTTTCTACTAAGAGGCCGGGTCGGTGTTGACTCGACCAGGTGTCTAGGGTTGATCAGTTCTCCACCGATCCAAGTGGGCACAGATTCCCTAGTGATGGGGTTTTCCTTCGCTGGTGTAGAGGAGAAGATGGTGCAGCCTGGGTGTGGTTGGGCGCCCGGCCGGTTTTGGTCAGGCGATCGAAATTCACCTGGATGGACAGTTTATTACTGGACTGTTTTCGTAACAGTCGGGTCCCTGATGGTCTGATGACCGGGGGCCCGGTGCCCAGGTCGGGCACTCGATCAGGTTGGGGCGGGCGTCCGAAAGTCGGCAGGTTTTATTTCAAAACTCGCTGGACGGTTTTATGGTTGGCCGGGCGCTCGATGGTCCACTGACCGGGCGCTCAACCATGCGCGGACGCTATAACGCAGTTCCTATTTTCCTCTGTTTCTTCGGTTGCTCTATTTAAGAGGCTCCAAAACGAGATTAGGGTATCCTAACAGGAAGTTTTCACGTTCAAGAAGAGAGAGAGAGAGAGAGAGAGAGAGAGGAAGCTTGTGGAAGGGAGGATTCTGCTTATAGAGGTGATCTACTACGCAGTTTACGTCTCAGCATTTCTACGTCCTCGTGATCGATGAGATCCCTTCATTTTTCTATATTCTCTTATTATTTATCCACGCCTGTGTGAGTGAAGAAGGTTTGATCTAAGCAAGTTGTGCTTGTGATCGGTTGTAACAATTCTCTTTCATAGTGGATTGTTAGTCTGGACTAGGTCCCATGGTTTTTACCTCTTCGAGGGTTTTCTATGTAAAAATCTCTTATGTCGTGTGATTTATGATTTAGTTTATTGCTATATCATATCCCATAATTCAAGTAGTTGGGGGGGGGGGGGGGGGGGGGGGGGGGGATCCTAAGGTTTTGTGAAACGCACCCAACAAAAGTGGTATTAGAGCATTCAGGTTGTTTGAACAGAAGTGTGATCGATTCTGAATTATGGAAGGTGGCTCATTAAGGATGATCAGCCTCAATGGGTCTAACTGGACCATATAGAAGGCTAAGATGGAAGACTTGCTTTATTGCAAAGACTTATATGCTCCAATCTTAGGCATATCAGCGAAAATAAAAGATATGCCAGATGATGGTTGGAAGAAGTTGGACTCGAAGGCGGTGGGCTTTATTAGACAATGGTTAGACGATTCTGTATTCCACTATGTGTCTATGGAGACCTCAGCCACTAGCCTATGACAGAAATTGCAAGGGCTGTATGAGAGAAAGACAACGGCAATAAGATCTTCCTAATTAGAAGATTTGTAAATCTCAAGTTTAAGGATAATGGTTCTGTGGCTAAGCTATGAATGAAGTCAACAATATTGTGAACCAGCTCTCCGCTATGAAGATGGTCCTAGATAATGAACTACAGGCTTTGTTATTGCTTAATTCATTGCTTGATAGTTAGGAGACATTGGTGGTGTCTCTGAGTAACTCCGCACCAGACGGAAAGATGTCCATGGAGCAGGTAACAAGTTACCTCTTCAATGAGGAGACAATGAGGAAGTCTTAAGGGTCTACTCAGTAAAAGGCTCTCGTGACACATGATCGGGGGAGAAGAAAGAACAGAAAGGGCGGGAAAGCTTGAGATAAATCTAGAGGCAAGCCTAATGTCAGGAGAGATGTTGAATGTTGGAACTGCGGTAAGAAGGGCCATTATAAAAGTGAATGTCACAAGAAAAATAATTAGAAAGGAAAGGGAAAGAAAAATGTGATGAATCAGACTCTACTGGGGTCGCCTCCGATGGCGACGTTGTGGTCATTCTCTCAGCGGATCACGATGTTTGTCTCATTGCTGCGAATCAGGACACCGATTGGGTGATCGATTTGGGAGCGTCGTTTCATGTAACTCCACGAAGGGATTTTTTCATAAGCTACAAGCAAGGCGGCTATGGTACAGTGAAGATGGGGAACTCTGGAGTATCCCAGATTGTGGGAGTTGGTGATATTTGTGTGAGGACCGACGTTGGCTGTACATAGGTTCCAAAAGATGTGAGACATTTCCAACCTTCACCTCAACTTGATGTCGACGGATATTCTGATGTTTGTGGTCCTATGAGGACAAAATCCTTGGGTGGGGCATTGTATTTTGTCACATTTATTGATGATGCATAGGAGGGTTTAGGCTTATGCTTTGAAATCCAAGGACGAGGTCTTTGGTGTGTTTAAAATGCATGTTTCATGCCATGGTTGAGAGAGAGACAGGTAGATCATTGAAGTGTATTCGCATTGACAATGGTGGTGAATACATCGGGGCCTTTCATGAGTATTGCAAGTCCCTAGGTATACGACATGAACAGTCGACGCCCAAGACACCCTCAGCACAATGGTGTATCTGAACAAATGAATCGTACCATTGTAGAGAGAATCAGATGCATGTTATCCCATGCGAAATTGCCTAAGATGTTCTGGGGAGAAGTAATGCACAAGACAATGTATTTGATAAACATGTCTCCATCAGCCCCGTTGAATGGAGAAGTACCTGAGAAGGTGTGAACTGGATGTGATCCTTTGTAAAGTCATTTCAGAGTGTTTAGATGCAGGGCATCCGTTCACGTACCAAAGGACGAGAGGTCCAAGCTCGATACGAAGATCAGACAGTGTGTATTCTTGGGGTACGATAATGAAAAGTTCGGTTACAGATTCTGGGATCCGACCGAGAAGAAACTTGTTAGGAGTAGAGATGTGGTTTTCATTGAATATCAGTGTATAAAAGACATTGGAAAGTCAGAGAAGACCCAGCCCAATTTAGGTGAGCTGGAAGACATGGATCCGATTACTCCTCCTGTAGTGCCTGATGACGGGGAAGTATAGTAAGGTACAGAGGATGTGGGAGTTCCTACAGAAGATGGACCTGGGGAGCAGCCTCCACTTGATCCGCTTGTTGAGCCACGGGTGAGGAGGACATCAAGGGACAGACACCCGTCCAAGAAGTACTCGCCGCATGAGTACATTATGCTTACTGATGGGGGAGAGCCAGAAGATTATTCTGAGGCCCTAGTCGATGAGCATAAGAGGGAGTGGTTGAAAGTTATGCAAGAGAAGATGAAATCCTTACATAAGAACCACACCTATGATATGGTGAAATTGCCTAAGGGCAAGAAATCTCTGAGCAACAAGTGAGTATTCAGAAAGAAGATTGAGCAGAGGAATTCACATACGAGATTCAAGGCCAGACTTGTGGTGAAAGTTTTTTATCAGAGGAAAGGCATAAACTTCGAGGAAATATTCTCACCAGTGGTGAAAATGACATCCATACGGATGTTGCTTGGGTTAGCGGCTAGCATGGATCTGGAGATAGAGTAGTTAAATGTTAAAATTGCTTTCTTCCATGGTGACTTGGAAGAAGAGATCTACATGCATCAACCAGAGAGGTTTGAAGTCAAGGGCAAAGAACATATGGTGTGTAGGCTTAGGAAGAGCTTGTATGGCTTGAAATAAGCTCCGAAGTAATGGTACAAGAAGTTCGACTCATTCATGTTAAAGCATGTATATGACAGAAAGGAGTCAGACAACTGTGTGTTCACTCGCAGGTTTTCCAATGTTGATTTCTTAGTTTTGTGATATTGTACGTTGATGACATGCTCATCATGGGAAATGACATAAAAAAGATTGACAGGCTGAAACAGGAGTTGGGTAAGTCGTTTGTGATGAAAGACTTGCGCCCAGCTAGACAGATCCTGGGAATGGAGATAACCCGTGACAGAAGCAGCAGGAAGCTTTAGTTGTCATAGGAGCAGTATATCGAGAAAATCTTAGAGCGGTTCAATATGAATGCAGCGAAGCCGGTCAGTACTCCACTAGATGGTAACTTCAAATTGAGCGACAAACAATGTCCTAAGATGAAGGCAGAGGTGGATGAGATGCAGAAGATACCCTACGCCTCAGCGGTAAGAAATTCGGTGTATGCTATGGCCTGTATGCACCCAAACATAGCATATGCGGTTGGTGTTGTCAGCCGGTATCTTGCCAATCCTGGCAAAGAACATTGGGCAGCGGTGAAGTGGATACTACGGTATCTGAGGGGCTCGTCCAGGTTAAGCCTATGCTATGGTGACGAAAAACCTGTGTTAGAAGGCTACACAGATGTATATATGACAGGTGACATAGACTCCAAGAAGTCTACATTGGGGTTCATGTTTACGTTTGCAGGGGGAGCGGTCTCTTGGCAGAGCAAGCTACAGAAGGTCGTATCATTGTCGACGACAGAGGCCGAGTACATTGCGGTTACAGAAGCATGCAAAGAGATGCTTTGTATGAAGATTTTCTTACAGGAACTCAGCCTTAAGCAGGAGTAGCATATGGTTTATTATGATAGCTAGAGTGCGATATACTTGAGCAAGAATCTAAGTCAGCATTCCAAGTCGAAGCACATAGAGATTCGGTATCATTAGATCAGGGATACCTTGGAATAGAAGGTGTTACAGGTTGAGAAGGTCCACACGGATGATAACGGGTCAGACATGATGACTAAGACTTTGCTTAAGGGCAAGTTTGAGGTTTGTAGAAATTTGGCTGGCCTGAAGAAGGTTGATTCCTCCTGAGTCGGAAAGGGGGAGATTTGATGGAGTTTTCCTTCTCAGGTGTAGAGTAGAAGATGGTGCAGGCTGGGTGTAGTCGGGCGCTCGGCCGGTTTGGTCGGGCGACTGAAATTCACCCGGATGGACAATTTATTACTGGACTATTTTCGTAACAGTAGGGCGCCTGATGGTTTGATGACTGGGCGCCCGGTGCCCAAGTCGGGCACCCGACCAAGTTGGGACGGGCGCCCAAAATTTGGCAAGTTTTATCTCAAAACTCACTGGACAATTTTATGGTTGGCCTGGCGCCCGATGGTCCACTGATTGGGCTCCCGACCATGTGTTGACTACTATAACACAATTTTCTGTTTTGGCTCTATTTCTTCAGTTGCTCTATTTAAGAGGTTCTAAAATGAGATTATGGTATCCTAATAGGAGGGTTTCACGTCCAAGGAGAGAGAGAAAAAAAAGAGGAAGAGAGAGAGAGGAAGCTTGTGGAAGGGAGGGTTCTGCTTGTAGAGGTGATCTACTGCGCAGTCCACGTCTCAGCACTTCTACGTCTTTGTGATTGGTGAGATCCCTCCGTTTTTTTATATTCTCTTATTGTTTATCCACTCCTACGTGAGTGAAGAAGGTTTGATCCAAACAGGTTGTGCTTGTGATCGGTTGTAACAGTTCTTTTTCATAGTGGATTGTTGGTCTAGACTAGGTCCCGTGGTTTTTACCTCTTCGAGGGTCTTCCATGTAAAAATCTCTTGTGTCATGTGGTTTATGATTTGATTTAGTTCATTGCTTTATCAGATTAGATAATTCAAGTAGTTGAGGGGGTGAAATCCTAAGGTTTTGTGAAACGTGCCCAACACCTTGGGACTTCCTGGGATCAGAATATAGGTAGGGCCAGAACCCATCCGTTGTGACATGAGCCCAAAAATGAGGCGGATCCAGAACCTAAGTAGACCGCACAACATGAAATACTGGGATTGAATGCCTCCATTGAAACATTCCAGTAGTACGAAAGTTTTGGATGAGACTTAACTTTTTTGTGTTTTCAATTCATCAGGTGAGAATGACCTTATGAACGGTTTGGATGTACATTCGTGGGCCTTGGGAAAGATTTCAATGGTAGGCATTTCACTCTCACTTTTTCCTATCCGGCTCGCTACACTTTTGGATCCATTTCATTTTTGGAAGCGGATTAGCTGTGGCCTGCCTCACTGTCTCCTTACCCAGGGGCCATGTTTTTTTTTTTTTTTTTTTTTTTTTTTTTAACGCACACACCTACACCCCACACTCACACATCCACCCAGTACTCATCCCTTGCCATGGGGCCTACTTGAGAATTAGATTGGCAAAACAGATGGTCGATCTGGATATATGGAATACATGCATCAAGTTGGGCCCATGGTAAGGGCCGCACCATCTTAGATGTAGCCAGCGCTGCACCTAATTCACTCTCTTATTTTTTAGCTTATTTCCACATGAACCGAAAAAACAGATGGGCAGAGTGGATTTCCCATAAACATCCGGTGGGCTTACGAACTTCTGTCGAGGATTTGGTACTACCCCACCAGGACCCAGCTAGAGATAGATGGTTATGTAAGGGCATTTGTGGGGGTGCTCCTTGATCTATATGTTTTATCCACACTGTCCTTCTATTTTGAACGATCATTTTAGGACATGAACACAAAAAGTGGCAGATGGGAGGCTTAAGTGGACCATACCACAAGAACTAATATGGATTTAAAGCCTATCATTGAAAACCTTATTGGGAGACATAGGAGTTTTGGATCAAACCGATATTTATATTTTCCCTTCATATGGGTCTATATAACCTTATGAATAGGTTGGATGGAAAATAAATATCACAGTGGGCCCTAGGAAGTTCTCAACCGTAAGAGTTCAATCCTTGCTTTTTTATGTGGTGTGGTCCAATGGAGCCTTTGATCTACCTCCTTTTTGGGCTCATTGCCTAAAATGATCTATCAAAATAAATGGACGGCATGGATAAAACCTATAGATTATGTTGGGATCCACTGAGCCCTCGCATGACCGTCCGTCTCTAGCTCTGGTCGGGGTACTACTCAATCTGCGCCCAAGAACTTCCAGGGTTGGCGTCGCACGCGGGTGCCGATTTGGTGAGACACTTACTCACCCAAGGTGGTGCGGCCCTTACTGTTGGGCACACCTTGATGTATATATTCTGCATCAACGGTGTACATCCATTTTTATCAGAACATTTTAGTGTATTATCCTAAAAATGAATCAGATCCGAATTATCAGGTGGACTTTATCATAAGAAACAGTCGTGATTGACAATTAATGGGCCACAAAAGTTTTGGATGAAGCTGATATTTGTTTTTTCCCTTCATCCAGGCTTATGTGACCTTATCAAGAGATTGGATGGACAATAAAAACTAGGGAAACATTAAGGTACGCTCTAAGAAATTTTTAATGACAGCACGATCAATCACCAATGTTTCCTATGATATTGTTAACACCCACATTGATAGTCTCACTTCAATGTTAGTCAACCCCACATTGGAATCGATACCAGGATCTCAATGTCTGTCTCAAAGGTGTGGGTGTGGATTTGCTTCATTTTTGGGATGATGCCCTAAAATATATGGAAAAACGGATGGACACCATGGATCCAAAATACATACATGAAAGTGGCCCCACATAAGGGCTACATCGTCTTGAGTGAGGCTGGGGTTTCACCTCGCTGGCTTCCATTGCAGGCAATCCGTCATCCCCTAAAAGTATGCTGACGCAGACACCATTCCATATGCAAGCAATGGCAAACAGTTGCAATGTCCAAATCACCCATCAGAAGGGAACCACTATAGACACTATACCCTAAGAATCAGGTTAGTCCATAGTCAGGTGGGGCCACAAACGTAAAAAGCAGCTGATGCTTTTTACGCCCGCCCACTTGTTTTCAACACCATGGCCCATCTAACCGTGGATCACCTTTATCTTAATTTGCACAGGAACATCACGTCCACCTGATGGATGGATTGGATATTTCACCTGATGTGTGCCTCTATGACATCATGTGCATCAGGAACATCACGTCCACTTGATGGATGGCTTAGGTATTTCACCTGACGTTTGCGTGTATGACAGCTCATGCATCAGCAGATTCATAAGTCAGGCTGAGCTATGTTTGTTAAAATAAGAATTTTAAACTCTTTATTTTTCATGTATGATCAGTAACTATTGTTGTAATTAACCATTAAATTTAATAATTGATCTCTTGAAATGATGCTTTTATCCTAACTTTATAAATATTAGAGAAATTATAATTTTGCGTGAGATGACCCAAACAAACGGCACATGATATAGACCACCAAATGGTAGACCATTCATGACATTTGATTTAAACCATACAAATGCTGTAGACTACAAAGCATCTTTCTCTCTCTCTAGCAAAGACTACAAAACAACTCTCTCTACAGCAAAGACTACAAAGCAACTCTCTTTCTCTCTCTCTCACACAGAGATTACAAAGCAAGTATGTCTATGAATGCATGTTATAAGGGGAGGATTGGGGTAGGTTGGTATGCTGACGGAGACAAATCAGTTGGGCCGCCTATGACACACCTTCTTTAAGTCGTTAGTTTGACCGTCTTTGGGCGTTTGGTTTTTGTGGCTACATTACTGATCCATTTGCGTGCACCCGCTCATTATTCGGAGTGGATTAGGTGCAGCCGCGGTCACACCAACACGGTGCCGCACTGACAGTGGGGCCTACCTTGATGTATGTATTGTATATCTACTCCGTCTATCTATTTTGACAGCTCATGTCATAGCATGAGCCCAAAAAAGTGACGCAGATCCAAATATCAGGTGCATCCATAAACTTCTGTGGCCTACAAGAAGTTTTTAATGGTCTCAATCACCACTCTTTTCTGTGGTATGGTCCACCTGAGATTTGGATCTGCTTCTTTTTTGGGCTCATTTCCTAAAATGAGGGTAGCAAAACTGATGGACGGTGTGGATGTACAATAAATACATCAAGATCGCCCCACGGTCTGGTCTACAGGGTCTTGGGTTAGGCTCGCACCTAATCCGCTCCCGTCATTATTGTACATGTGGCACGTTTATACCACAATCCAACCACTCCAAATCGTGGTGTCCAGTGCTGATCGTACATGGTCTAGATTGCTTGAGTGTATGATCCTGATCGTCCAATCCGTATAAAAAATAGCAAATGGTCCATATTTGTTGAACGAGTGCACCTGGTTCGATGGTTTGGATTGTCTAGTGAATCTGATCTCAGGTTTGGATTGAGATACGTGGACAATGGCTATGCGCATGAGCCAGATGTTCACACTCATTTAGGGCTGTCAATGGGTTGGGCCACGGCCCGGCTTAAGTTCAAACTTTTAGACGTTGGGTCAGGGTCAGGCTCGGTCCTGAGTTTTGGGCACAAAAGCTAAACAGCTTGGAACTGGAATGGAATTTTCTACTCAGAGGCCGGTCGGTGTTGACTCGACCCGGTGTCTAGGGTTGATCAGTTCTGATCCACCAATCCAAGTGGACGCAGATTCCCTTGGACTTCTGGGGTCAGAACATAGGTGGGGCCAGCCTTCAATCTACCTTCTTCTTGGGATCATCTCCTAAAATGATCTATCAAAATAAATGAACAAAATGGATAAAACATATAGATCAAGGTGGCTCTACAGAGCCCTCAAATGACTGTCCGTCTCTAGCTCTGTCGGTAGTACCCAATCTGCGCCCAGGAACTTCCAGGGTTGGGGCCGCAGGCGGGAGCCGATTTGGTGAGACCCGTACTCACCCAAGATGGTGTGGCCCTTGTCGTGCGGCATACCTTGATGCATGTATCAACAGTGTCTATCTATTTTTTCCCATAACATTTTAGTGTATTATCTTAAAAATGAAGCAGATCCAATTATCAGGTGGACCTTATCACAGGAAACAGTGGTGATTGACAATTAATGGGCCACACAAGTTTTGGATCAAGCTGATATTTATTTTTTTCCCTTCATTCAAGTTTATGTGACCTTATCAACAGATTGGGTGGCCAATAAAAACTACGGAAACACTAAGGTACGCTCTAAGAAGTTTCTAATGGCAGGAAGTTCAATCACCACTGTTTCCTATGATATGGTCCACCTGATAATTAATTGGATCTGCTTTATTTTAGAGATGATGTCCTAAAATAATATGGAAAAACGAATGGACACCGTGGATCCAGAATACATAAATGAAAAGGCCCCACATAAGAGCCACACCGTATTGAGTGAGGTTGGGTTCTCACCTAGTTGGCTTCCGTTGCAGGCAATCGGTCATCCCCTAAAAGTATGCTGACGCAGACGCCATTACATATGCAAGCAATGGAATAGAGGTGCAAAATGTCCAAATCACATATCAGAAGTGAACCACTACGTAGACTCTACACCCTAAGAATCAGGTTTGTCCATTAGTCCGGCGGGGCCACATTTACAAGAACAAACGTAAAAAGCAGCAGATGCTTTCTACATCCGCTCACTTATTTTCAACATTATGGCCCATCTAATTTTGGATCACCTTTATCTTTGCGCAGGAACATCACGTCCACCTGATGGATGGCTTGGATATTTCACCTGACGTGTGCTTCTATGACAGCATGTGCATCAGGAACATCGCGTCCATGTGGACGGCTTGGGTATTTCACCTGACGTGTGCGTCTATGACAGCCCATATGATCAGTTAGGCTGAGCTATGTTTGTTAAAATAAGAATTTTAAATTCTATTATTTTTTTTCTTCATATATGATCAGTAACTGTTGTTGTAATTAATCATTAAATTTTGCAATTGATCGCATGAATTTCATGCTTTTGTCCTAACTCGGTACAGATGGAGAAATTACTATTTTGAGTGAGATTACCTAAACATTAGCACATGATATAGACCACCAAATGGTAGACCATCCATGACATTTCATCTAAACCATCCAAATGTTGTAGGTAACTTTTTCCTTTTTTTCATTTAGAATTTATATAACGGTAAAATGAGATTTTTCACATATCTATAAAATCAAGGTCAAAAGCATCATTTTATGTTGTCAATGGTCAAATTTAATAGTTAACAGTCCCCTTTAATGATTAATTATCACAGAAGTTAAATATATATATTAATTGTTTATAACCATGCACGTTTAAAAATAAAGAAAATGATCAATTATGATATATAAAAAAGGGAGGGAGGTATATATATTGTTGTCGCTGATTTTAAGCTATAAGTTAAGTTGGATGAATATCCTTGTCGGAAGACATCGTGAGTTGATCTTAAGGATGATGAAGGGTCCTGATTTCTGATTAAAAGCCTGCAAGGATGTAGAAAAGGCCAAGAGGTGGCCGGGGATCGGCCGTTAGTCCTTCAATACCTAAGTTAGTTGACTTTCGTATAAAAGAATCTCTCTTTAGATAAATTTTAGGACCGTAATTTCAGGAGAGAAATTCATGGACTAGCTTTGATCCGTTCCGTGATTATGGGGGACATCCTCATGATTTTCGGCGATCTTCCTGATCTTTCGCCTATTTCACCAATGGAAACCCTTGATTCTTGATACTTATAGTAGTTTAGCCAAGGTCAATTCGGAGGTCGGAGGTTGGATCGAGGAGCCCAATACTTCCTCAAGTCAAACTATCTCGAACTATGGATAGGTCGGTTTTTATCTGACACGAGGTCAGCTCATATTTTACCTATAATAGAAGGCCCCTTACTCTCGAGTTCGGCTCGTCCGGCTCGGGGGTAATCCTTTGAAGGAGGTAAGCTGACCTGATTATTTTTGGCTTTTAGCCGTTTACCGTTGTCATTTTAGGCGGGCGGGAAAACGGCTTTTAATGCATTGATTCAAATATTGAGGATTTATCATTTGCTCGTATGGCGTGGAGGCTTTTTCAGAATTTCAATAAACGGGATATGGCCACGTGGCAGTACTAAGCGTCACTTTTGTACGACTAGTCATGAATCCGTCATGTGGAAAGAGCGGAGATCGAGGAGGCGTTCGCATTTAATGTGAAGAGATTTTCTCTGTCGTATAAAATTTTGAACTTCACCAAAATTTCCATTTCTTCTTCTCGAAGCCTTGCTCCTTTGATCATCTTCTTCAAACTCTCGTTTTTTCTTTCTTTCTCAAAATCTTGCTTTCTCTGATTATCCTTCTTAAGCGTGGTGTACTAGCATTCTTGGTATGCTCCTCATTCCTCTAGCAACTCTTTAATTTTCCATTTTGCTTTCTGCCATGTCTGAATCTTCAAATTCTGATGCTATCCTTAAAGTGAGGTTTGAAGATCATGAATCGAACCCACCCTCTCTAGATTCTTGGGAGATGAACCCTGTAGAATCCAGTTCTAGGACTGAAACTGTAAATCGTGCTAGAGAAGAGGAATCAACGCCTATAGAACCGATCTCCGGGGGTACTGCTGGTCCAACTTGTAAGGATGCTTTCGAACTAGATAGTGTAAAATCACTAATAACCGAGAACGAGCTCACCACACTTAGGGAAATATATGAAATCCTTGATTCAATAATCTTTAGAGCTCCTGATCGAGGTGACAGCCCGAGCCGACCTCGAAGGGGGGAAATAGTAGTTTCCTCCATGCATTTAGAGGCCGGACTGCGTTTGCCTTTGCACCCATCTGTGCGGGAGGTCGTCAGTCTTCTAGGTCTATCTTTATGCCAGCTACAACCCAACGCCTGGAGATGTATGGTTGGATGTTACATCCTGTGGCAAAAGGTTGGGAACAAAGAGCTGACTTCTGGCAAACTTTTTTCGATGTATTCCCTCAAATCTTTAGGAGGTTAGGGACTTTATTATTTTTCTACAATTCCGGGTCAAGGCTGCTCGTTAGTTACTGGCTTGTCATCCTCTACTAAAACTTGGAAAAAGAAGTGATTTTTTGCTTCAGGGGATTGGGAATATACACCGGATGAGCATTAACCCTTAGAGTATCGAGTTCGAGCTAATTTCGTTCTACCAGGTCAAATTATATTTCCGACCTCCTCACTCTACTAACACTTAGTCTTTATCATCCTGAGTCTTTAACTTTTTCTAACAACTGATTCTTGTTTGTTACAGCTTCGGTGACCATTCGAGTAGCTCTCTCAGCCACACAAGAAAAGCAGATCCGAGCTGCATGGAGCCACTTTGTCGAAGAGAGAGACTTCTGACGCTTGATAACTCTGAATTCTATGCGTGACTCAGGTTGGCAATCCGTGAACAGCTCATAATAGCTCGTAGCCACTGTCACGTGACTTTAGATGCTAATTACCTGTTATATCTTTTTGGTATAGAAATGGCCCCTAAATCTGTTTCAAAGGTCAAGGTCTATAAATTTCCGTCTTTCGTTTTTTAGCCCGGACAATCCTCCGAGCCCCCTAGAAAGAGGGCGGTAGTGACCGAGCCCTCACAATCGAGGCAGAGTCCTCTTCCCCAGTCCTTCATATGTGGGACCGGGTAGCCTTTTGATCCGAGCTTTCCAACCAGGATTGAACCACAAGCACCTCCTCCTTCGACTCCGATTGTGGTGATACAGGATGCTCCGAAGGCGCAACCTGAACCAACCGTGGCCACACATCTTGCAACACGAGCTAGCTCGGCCAAGGTTCCTCCTCTACCTCGAGTCCGTAGCTCTTCCAAGGCCTCTTCTTCAAGCGAAGTGAGAGTGGATATGCCTCCAATTTTGGAGGATTTTTTGACCTGGATCAATGGCATATCTGCTTACACCCGAATCAATAGCTGTATCCCTCAAAATCTGACTATGTTGGCTTCGTCTGATCCTGACCAGCTAGTTGGGTTCGGAATAGAAAGTAGTCTCAGGGTAAGTTGTTCTTTTTCCGAGGTCGTGATTTCTTCCTATCTTTCAATCTTTTGTTACTGACACTTGACATTTCTTCAAGGACACGGCTTGGGGATCATGATTCGCCAAGCTTTGGCCGACTGTACTTTGCAGATGAAAGAAGCGCTATGTGATGCATCTTCATGGAAGAAGAAGACAGAGGCTGTGAATGCCAAACTAGAGAAGTCCAAGGCTGAGTTGAAGGTGGCCAAGTCTGAATTGAAAGTGTCTTGATCTGATCTGGAAGTTGAATAAGCTCAGACTAGATCTTTTTGAAGATGCTTTAAAAGAGGTGGAGGCGAAAGCTTAGTCTTCGGAGAATAGGGCAGAGTCATTAGAGGGTGCCTTGAAGACGACAGAGGAAGAGAAAGTGAATTTAGCTACTCTTCTTCAAGAGACCCAATCGAAATCGCAAGTCGAGCTCGACAAGTTAGAGGTGGTCCAGGAAAGGTTGTACAATTATGGCTTCCAGGATTGCAGAAGCTTGGTTGTGAAGCATTTCCCTAACCTTGACCTCACCCCTATTGATGAGGACGAGGTCGTTGACAAGGTGACTCCTTCGACCGGGGTACAGAATTAGTCTGATGGGGTCGAGATGGGCATAACGGAGGTGACAACTATAGATGAGGCTGCTTAAAACTTTTTCTTTTGGCCCTATGGGCTAGAAAACACATTTTTTATTTTTTGAACGTCAATATCCCCTAAGGGATTTTATGCATATTTTAAGCTCTGTTGAGGCGTTATCTTTGAAGCCCTGCTGAGGCTTTTATTTTTTATCTCTTATGCATTTCGTTTATACTTATGTGATTGTGTTGTTACCTGTTTTTCCTTAATTCCCGCTCTCAATTCCGTGGCTGAACAAATAATGTTTATTGGGATCATCGAAGTGAATTGGGTATCTGACTTGTAGCTTGCAGCTATGTCAGTCGAAGTGACCTCATGCTTTTTGTCATTTCCGACTTTAAGCTTTTATGCTAAGCTTTGAGCTACTGGTAGCCATGCTTGTTCTATGTAGCCTGGTAAATCCAAGCTAAAGATCTTTTGACCGAGATTGGGCTTCCTTTGCTAATAGTAATTTTTTGGATGTCGAATTCAATTAGTAGACATATTCGACTTCGAAAAAATTCTATTTTTATTAATAATCTATGGTTTACAGACCTTTACCTTATTTGCATATGTGATTTGCTCATGGGTAATAGACTTTGAGGTGCTCGGCATTCCATGGATGAGGGAGAGGTAGGCCTTCCATAGTTTCGAGCCAGTACTTGCTAGGACGAACCAAACTCAGGACTTTATATGGACCTTCCTGGTTAGGGTTGAGAGATCCCGCTTTTTCTTTGATTTCTTTACTAATTTTTCGAAGAATGAGGTCACCTATTTTGAATTGTCGTTTTTTTACTCTTGAATTGTAATATCGCTTGACTCTATGCTGATACCCTGCTACTCGTACTTGAGAGGTTTCTCTTGCTTCATTAAGTAGATCGAGGTTCGTTTAAAGCTCACTTTCATTTTGATCCGGTTAATGACGACCAGTTCGGTTAGTAGGCATCTCAACCTCGACTGGAATTACTGTCTCGGCTCTAAAAGCTAAGGAGAAGGGTGTTTTGCTAGTTGTCGACCGAGCTGTGGTCTTGTAAGCCCACAACACTTCCGGGAGTTCTTCTGCCTAGGCTTCCTTCCTTTCGTTGAGCTTCATTTTGAGATAATTCTTGATGATTTTGTTAACGGCCTCAACTTGGTTGTTAGCTTGAGGGTGATGCAGGGAGGAGTACACATTTTTTATGCCTAGTCTCTGGCAGAACTCTTGAAAATTTGCATTGTCGAACTAACGCCCATTATCAATGACTATAATGTGCGGGATCCTGAACCAGCATATGATAGATTTTCAGATGAAGTCGGTCGTTTTTCTTTCCGTAATTGTGGCCAATAGTTCAGCTTCAGCCCACTTCGTAAAATAATCGACTGCCACGATCGCGTACTTAACTTGCCTTTTCCTACTAGGAGAGGGCCGATGGTGTCAACTCCCCACCGCGCGAATGGCCATGGTCCGGGCATGGGAGTTAGTTCTTCGGGTGGTAGGTGAGGTACAAGAGTAAATCATTGGCATTTGTCGTATCTTTTGACGACCTCTTGTGTGTCTTTCTGGATGGTGAGCCAATAATACTCTTGGGAGATAACTTTCTGAGCAAGCGCCCGACTTCCCAAATGATTTCCACAACAGCCGAAGTGGACCTCTCGTAGGACGTAGTCTGCTTTATCGGGTCTTAAGAAACGTAGACAAGGGAGGGAAAACCCTTTTTATATAAGACCCCGTCGATCAACATATAACGAGTCGACCTGTAGCGAATTTTTCGCGCTGCTTGTTTGTCTTCGGGAAGTTCGTCCCTTTGTAGAAAACGAACTATGGGATCCATCCAGCTTGAATTAGCTGTTACTGGGCACACCTCTTCAAATTCTTCCTGAGTTATACTTCGGTGGGAGAGGAATTCGATGGGGATTGATTTACCGAGCTTATCATCCACTGTCGATGCCAGTTTTACCAGTGAGTCTGCGTTGGTATTTTGAGTCATCGGACCTAAACGACCTCATAATAGTCAAAGCGAGCTAGTAATTCTCGAGCTTTTGCTAAATATGCACTCATCTTTTTTTCTTTTTTCTTATTATTTAGTGGTCACTTATTTGACCACTAATTGTGAATCACTGTGCACCTTTATCCTTCGAACTCCTATTGCTAAAGCAAGGCGTAGTCCGGCTAGGAGGGCTTCATATTCAGCTTCGTTGTTGAAGGTCTAGAAGCTAAACCTCAATGCGTACTGAACATTTACTCCGTCCAGAGAGGTTAGGATGAGGCCGGCTCCACTGCCTTGGGAATTTGATGATCCGTCAATGTATAATGACCATATGGGCTCAACCGGTTATAAAGAATCTTCTAAATGCTTTTCTTCCACAGGTCGAGTCTTCGATGCTTCGTGACCATGATGATCTTCTGACGAGTTGGTGAATTCGACAATGAAGTCGGCCATCGCTTAACCTTTGATTGTAGTGCGAGGTCGGTACCGGATGTTGAATTCACCGAGCTCGATGGCCCATTTGACAAGATGACTTAAGGTTTTTGGTTTCTGCAACACTTATCGCAGCGGTTGATCTGTCAATACTGCTATTGAGTGTGCTTGAAAATAAGGCTTCAATTGTCTAGTTGTGGTGACTAGTGCTAGAGCCAATTTCTTGATGCATGGATACCTTGTCTCGGCATCAAGCAAAGCTGTATTGACATAATAAATCGGCTGCTGCATTCCTTGATCGTTATGGATTAGGGCTGAGCTGACGACTGCTGGAGAGACTGTTAAATACAGAAGCAATTCTTCTCCTTGCGTCGGCTTAGATAACAAAGGCAGAGATCCTAGATAAGTTTTGAGTTTACGGAAAGCTTGTTCACATTTTAGCGTCCACGTCATCTCTTTACTCTTACGAAGTTGCTTGAAGAATGGGAGGCATCGGTCCGTGGCCCTTGAGACAAATCGATTGAGGGCTGCAATTCGTCTTGTGAGACATTGGATTTCCTTGATAGTAGTAGGCGAGCTCATGTCAATCAATGCTTGAATCTTCTCTGGATTAACTTCTTTCCCCCTTTGGTTTACTATGCAGCTGAGGAACTTTCACAAACTTACACTGAAGGTGTATTTGTTGGGGTTGAGCTTCATTCGGTACTTCCTCAAGATGTCGAACATGGCGCGGAGGTCTTCAACGTGGTTTTTTTGACCTCAAGCTTTTAACGAGCATGTCATCCATGTAAACCTCCATGGATTTGCCGATCTGTTTGGTAAACATTTTGTTGACCAGACGCTGATAGGTTGCTCTTGCATTTTTAAGTTCGAAGGGCATTACCTTATAGCAATAAAGGCCTCGGTCTGTGATGAATGCCGTTTTCTGTTTGTCGGGAGCGTGCATTCAGATTTGGTTGTATCTGGAGTACACATCCATAAAACTGAGTAGCTCGTATCCCGATGTTGCGTCAATGAACTGATCTATTTTGGGTAGTGGGAAGCTATCCTTTGGGCAGGCTTTGTTGAGGTCAGTGTAATTTACGCAGACTCTTCATTTTTCGTTGGTTTTTTTTCACCAAGACAATGTTAGCAAGCCAGTTTGGGTATCGTATTTCTTCGATAAATCCTGCTTGACATAATTTCTTGACTTCATCTTTGATTGCGGCATATTTTTAGTGTTGAAGGGTTACCTCTTCTGACTGATAAGATTAAAGGTCGGGTCCACGTTCAGTCACTGGACCATTACTTCTGGGTTGATTCCTGGCATGTTCTGATGAGACCAAGAAAACACATCGGCATGCTCTTTCAGAAAAACAATGAGCTCTTTTTGTAGGTTGTTCTTTAGCTGGGATCCGATTCAAGAAACTCGAGTCGGGTCGTCATCCGACAACTGAATTTCGACCAATTCTTTAGCGGGTGACCCGTGTTCTTCCATTTCTTCTCGTGGATCTAGGGGGTTGTGTGTGAGACTGTCGAAACGAAGCTTTTTCCATGTAGGGTTAGTTCGTAACACCGACGGGCCTCTTGTTGATTACCTCTTACCACCCGACGCCTTTGTCGGTTTTGAACTTCATAGCCAGGTGGTATATGGAGATACTGGCTTTGAGAGCTCGGAGGTTGGGGCATCCGATTATTACATTGTAAGCATATGGGGTGTTGACAATGAGGAAATCAACCATAATCATTTTTTGGTTAAGTTCTTCGTCTGCCGTAACTGGAAGGGTTATTTCCCCTTCTGGCATGATGTTGTCTCCCGTGAATCCGGTCAAGGCTGTTTTGACCGGCCTCAGCCTGGATTGATCAATCTTCATCTTCTCGAAAGCTGCCATGTACAAGATATCCACTGAGCTTCCCGTGTCGACCATCATTCTATGAAGTTTTTTTTGTTGGCGACCACTATTCATACTACAAGTGAGTCATCGTGGGGATGAAGGACACCCATGGCATCTTCCTCAGTGAACGTTAATGCGCGAGCAGTGATCTTCACGATTTTCGTAGGTCGGCTCATAATGTTCATGGGGAGTCCTGGCTCGGATGTCCTAACTCGTCACACATATGCCTTTCGAGCATTGCTGGAGTCTCCAGTAGTAGGCCCACCGAAAATCATGTGGATTTCTTCCACAGGGTTATTGTCAATTTGTTCCTCAGTTTAATCATTTCGATCCATGGCCCTTCGGTCCTCCTGTCGCTGGGCGATGTAATCTTTTAAGAATCCCTGTTGAATGAGGGTTTCTATTTGTCGCTTCAGGTCGAAACAATCTGCTGTATCGTGACTGTGGTCTTTATGATACAAACAGTATTTCTCCCTTGATCTTCTATCAGGATCGATTTTGATTTTTGCTGGTCGTCCAAACATCTGTTTATTTCTTTCTACCAAGAACACTTACTCGATGGTCACGTTGAGCGGTGTGTACTTCTCAAATCGCTGAGCTGGAACTTTGCCTCCTTGGGGAGCATTGCTTCTGCCGCACGACCTTTGCTTTGGTTTATGTCTTTTAGAATTATTCTCCTCCTTCTGATCTTTGCTTCTGAAAGACGACCTGTGTGCATTGACCAACTACTCCGCATTGATGTGCTTAGTAGCTCGGTCCAAGAATTCTGCTACGGACTGAGGTGGTTCCTCTCCCACGGACCAAAGAATTTTTTTATCTCGTAATCCCCCAATCATTGTGTGGAGCAACACTTCATGAGATAGATTCTCCACTTGGACAGCCTTGGCGTTGAACTGCGCGAGGTAGTCCTTTAGTGACTCATCGTCTTTTTTGCTTGACCGAGGTGAGATGAGTTGAGTGCTTTCTAAGATCAGTACTTCTGATGAACTGGATTGCAAAGATCCTACTTAATTAGGCAAATGAGCTGATTGACTTCGATTTTAAATTTTGAAACCAAGTTCAAGCTGAGCTCGTTAATGACAGGGGAAAAGCTTTGCACATGATGTGACCATTGACTCCGAGAAGCTTCATTCGAACTTTGAAGTTTTTCAAATGTTCCGCTGGATCCCCTATCCCAATATATTGTTTGAGTTGAGGGATTTTGAATCCTTTAGGGAGTGGTTCCTCGCGGATCTTGTCAATGAATGACGATTAGGACGAATCGACTAGTGCATCTACTGCGATTGGTGCTCGGGTGCGCTATGCTCTTTGGAGGTCACCCACGCGCTCTCAGGGTTCCTTCAGTTCGGCTTCTAATGGATTTATATTATCATCCATTTGACTGTGACCTAGATGAGCTGACCTTTTTTCTTCGAGCTTGTGGCGTAGATTGCTTGCGGGCAGTTTGGCTGCTGACCAGGTTTTCACTTTTGTTGCCCGACTGGCAACTTCGTCCTCCTCAGCACGTCCTTGTTCTGGAACTGGAAGAGAGCGTTGTGGTCGGGGGATTTGATGAGACTACTGAGGCTCGCCATCGCCTCTGTAGACCGGTGGTGGTTGGGCTATGCTGGCTAGGAGTACTTTGATTTCATCTAATTGCTGGTTGAAATGTCCGGACCGTTCGTCCATGCCTCCTAATCGTTCAACGACACCTCTCACTTTTCTTCAAGACTGGATAATCTAGTTCTGCGATTGTGAGACCTTTGCCGTCCGCCTTGCTGAACAAAGTGTTAGGATGAACTCCCGATTCGGAGGGTGGGCGTTTCAGGAATGGATCCATCGTCGTTGGATTGTGGGGCATCGGATGGCCCAGCGTTTGCGGGGGCTTTTCCTTTGTATTTTCTTTTGTCGGCCATCAGAAAATCTTTTGACGGAGGGGATTCTTCTTTTTTAAGAAGCTCTTGGGTGAGAACGTGACCTATTTGCTATTTTCCACAGACGGCGCCAGCTGTTGTTGCTGATTTTCAGCTACAGGTGAAGTTGGATGAATATCCTCCTTAGAAGAGATCGTAAGTTGATCTTAAGGATGATGATGGGTCCTGATTTTTGATTAAAAGCCTGCAAGGATGTAGAAAAGGCTAAGAGGTGGTCGGGGACCGACTTTTAGTCCTCCGATGCCTAAGTTAGTTGGCTTTCGTATAAAAGAATATCTCTCTTTAGATAAATTTTTTGCGTACCTTGATAAGAAAGAGGATATCTTCATTTATAGACTTAGGTCAAAGATCATGTCCCCTTTTAGGGCCGTAATTTCAGGAGAGAAATTCATGGACTAGCGTGATATTCGATCCGTGATTATGGGGGACATCCTCATGATTTTCGGCAATCTTCCTGATCTTTCACCTATTTCCCTAATGGAAACCCTTGATTCTTGATACTTATAGTAGTTTAGCCGAGGTCAACTCGGAGGTTGGATCGAGGAGCCCGATACTTACTCAAGTCGAACTATCCCGACCTATGGCTAGGTCGGTTTCTATCCGACACGAGGTTAGCTCATATTTTACCTATAACATATACATTCAAAGATCTTAAAGCAATTGGGGTGGACTTTCCTTGTAGACCCCAGACGGGAGGCGGATGGGCTGCCTAGGCCTTTCGCATGAAGTTCTTGTGATGGGAAGCTAGGTGGCACCCACTGTGATATTTGTGAGAAATCTACTCCGTCCATCCATTTTGCCGCATCGGTTCAGGACATGGAACAAAAAATTGAGTGGGATAAGCCTCATGACAAGAAAAATTGGGTAGAGAATGCCTATTGATGAAACCTCTGAGTCTACTGTGATGTTTATATGCCATCCATGCTGTTCATAAGGTCAATCCTCTTGGGATGAACTGAAAATAAAGAAATAAGCCTTGATCCAAAGCTTCTATGGCCCTATGAATGTCTCAAGGGTAGAAGTTCAATCCTCACAGTTTTCTGTCATGGCCCCACTTGAGTTTCAAATCTGCTTAATTTTTGCCATGCGTCCTGAAATGATCTGGAAAAACATAAGAACGCGGTGGATTTCTCGCAAAAGCATGAGCCCCACCTAGCTTTCCGTGGAGGAACCCTCCAAGTCACTTAGTTAAGCATATGCTGATTGTGTCCAGTAGACATGATGAGTCACATCAAGTCTCAATCGACTCGGACGCACAAGCAATGTTTTTCAGGGGCTTGGCTCAAAATCCTTCTTCACGTTGAGTCAGCTGAGTTTCCAGCCGAGTCCTATTTTAGAATCATGGGGAACATACCGAATGGCGTGTCGGATGATGATTAAATGGATGGGAGGTGCGGGTCCCATAGGTTGGGCATGGTATTACGTCATGAGTAGAGCAAGCTCACCTGATGGACCGGTGGGCCACACTCTCATAACGGTTGTGGGATTTTGACCGCATGTGACCTCCTACTTGATTGATCTTTTCTCACTCTCGTGCGCATGCTCTCCCATGGTCCGTGTTTGGGTGGTCCGGTTCAAGCCCTATGCCAATCTCTAAACAGGTCCAAACCTGATCCTAAACAGACCAGTTGGGTCGAGCCTGATCCATCTTGGCTCAAAAATTGTTTAAACTCATATTTCTAACTTAATCCATCTTAAGCTAAGGTGAGCTGCTTCGCAAGAAAATAAAAAATTTAGAAAAATGAAAACCAATAGTCTACATGCAAGATACGTGCCTTAATTGAATCTCAATCCTTTGTTGGCTGCCAAACAGAAAAATCCTGTTCGGAGCCTTTTTATTGGTCCACATAACACTACATGACGTTAGTATGATTAGGTTTTACTGAGGATATGACTAGGTTGCAGACCTATTTAACGACGTGGATCAATAAAAAAGCTTTAAAAAGAGTTTTTATTTATTGTTTAGCAGCAAAGGGAGGATCCAGACTCCACCTAATTTGGCCTACATGCTTAGGTAGTAGGTCCAAGCCCTATCCATCACGGCCGCACAACCAACCATAATGGGCGTGTATTTCAAAAGCTGATTTTGACAACATGTGCAATGACAATTCGCCAACTTTTACCAGTGTAGACTTTCCATCACAGCTAGCGTGTATTTCAAGGGTCTTAGTGGGCCATAGTGATTTGAGATAGTGGAAGGTCACATCATCATTCTGGGCAGTCTATTTGGTTTCCCCACTTCTGATGGGGCTAAGGTGAAAATTTGATATAGATGGGATGGATGTGGTGAGATCCCAATGGTTCCTCGAGGACATGTAATCAAAGTGGATTGCATTGAACGGAATCTTTGTATTAATTATCACATATTCTTTAATTCAAACAATTCATTTTTATACGGGATTTGTTGGCTTCAATTGGGACGCATGGTCGCACGTGTAATGCTTAACTGAGATTCAATCATATGTGTTGTGTGTATGTATTTGCGAGTACTCCAGAACTGAGTATGATTTGAATCAAACCGAACTTATTGTGATCCCTGGCGCTGAAATAGATAGATTAAAATCGAATCCAAGAAGGCAACCATCCACCCAGCCATTGATTACAAGGAATCAAGCAACTTATAAAAAGAAGAGTTAATCATTCAAATAAATTCACATTGCCTTAGAAGCAATGACTTTTTATTATATTGAGGATAACTTGTATTATTTAACAACAATGCAATATGCTTAAAAGTAAGAAATAAATTTAAGTACCAATTTTATTGAGTTGATGAAGAATGTAGTATAATTAACAAGTAAATTGAAAAAGCAAAAACGAAAAAGAAAAAAGATTACTAATGATAGTTTGAGCGAGTGAAGAGGTCATTGATGATTAATGTTCATTTAAACCTTGACAGTTGTAGCCTGTAAGACAATTGTGATTTACCTGACGAGTCGTGGCCTGATGAAATCGCTAAGCGAGAATTTAAGAATTTGTTATTTGATAACATGGTCATGAATGAAGAGTTAAACTATTCCAAAGTTATTGCAGCGATACATTGAACAAAAATGAATGGAAATTAAACTAGACTAAAATTATGCTAATTGATCCAAACTTGCTATATTATTGTGCTGGACAAAAATAAAGATGCTAAATTAAGTAAAATTAGTTTAAGCATCTATGAGGACAATAAAAGATAGATAGTATTGTTATGAATAAACAATATATGTATTTATATTGGCAAGGGTCCGGAGCTCTTCATTCTCGGTTGCTTTTATAAGTTTGTGTAGTTTACTTGATCTTTTAATCTACCTCAATTTTGAGCTTAAATCATAAAGTAATATGGAAAAAAAAAAATGAGTGGACAGTGTGGATAAAACCTATACATCAGGGTGGCCACATTAGGGTAATAGACAATCCGGATCCACTCCTTTGTGTTTTCTTTCCTATGAAAAAAGAAAAAAAAATCCAAATGCAAAAGGGGAGGCGGCTCACTCCACTCACTGGTCCCCATCCCTTGGTGCAAAATAGTACATGCGATGCATGTGAACTAGATCTAGACCAATGATCAAGTGAGCACTCTGATGGAATTAAAAAATAAATATGTTGGTTTGGATCATTCAGTAGGTATGGTTTTGTGCAATGCACCACCTACCCTGAGTCGAAGGACGAATGGTCCACATCACATGAGACTTTTCCATTTAAACTGACATATCATCATCCCATTTCATGTAGGTAGACGCCTTCCTTCTTATATTTGTAATACGGTAGTCAACTCACATGAATGCAATCTGTGTCAGCCTGCTAGCCCGGAATAGTCTCGAACACCTGTTTTGACACCCAACCTATCTGGGTCTACTGAATTCTATGAATATGTAGAATCCATTCCGTCCATCAGGTAAAAGGAAATATTCAGACCGTACATACAGAACCTAAGCCCAATTGAAAAGTCACACGGTCCAAAACCGATGGTGACAACGAAAAATTGTTACAAAAACTGCTAAGTTAACACGGTGTGGCGCGTCTGGGATTTGTATCATGCTGATTTTTCCAAATTCACTTCATCCTGGTGATTTACACCTGATTAACGGACTTGATGAAAGATATACAGGATGATAGTCCCACGCGCAAACCAATGCTTGGGCTCCGACCCCTATTGTTCCATGTAGTGTGGCCCATCTGTGTTAGGGATCTAGCTGATTTTTTTCATTGTAGCCTAACATATAGGATTGAACCTGATAGACGGAGTGTAGTTTAGATATACAACATGGTGGTCCCCACAGACTTGGGCGTTTTACCTACTGGGGTACAACAGGTGTTGTGAGGATTTCAGTCGCAATATGCGGCCAAGGAAATTGAACATGAGGGGCTTCGTTGGCCTCAATCTAAGCAAAACGTGTCACACACGGTTTCTCCTGCTAACTACCACTGGCTTCGTCTGATTCTTACCAACCAACTGAAATAACATACAAAGTCCAAGCCTATCCTTTAAATGAGGTAGGTCTTAGAGGACTGCTCTGGGCAAGTGGGCCACGGTTCAGTGATCCAGACACTTGATTGGTACCACTGTGGATGGTCCATGCACCACAGGTTCCTAACAGTAGGCCATAAACTTTGTATAGCAAGGGAAGGACTCAAATGGACGAGAATTGGCTGGTGGTACCCCTGCACCAGCCAGGTAGCTGATATAAAATCTCTGTTGGCCCCACCATGTAGGTGTTTTATGCATGCTGTCCATCCATTTTGCCAGCATATTTTAGGGCATGAACTAAAAAGTGGGGCAGATCTAACGCTCAAGTGGACCACAACATAGGAAACAATGGGGATTGAACGCTCACCATTGAAAATTTCTTGGGGCCAACTGCAATGTTTATTTGCTATCCAACCTGTTGATAAAGTGACATAACCCTAGATGAAAGGAATGTGGACCCCAAGAAGTTTTCAACCATAGGCATTCAATCCCCACGGTTTCCAGTGTAGTCCACTTGAGCTTTGGATCAGTCTCATTTTGGGCTCATGCCCTAAAATGAGCATGAAAAATGGAACCATGGCATGGATAAAACACATAAATCATGGTGGGGGACAGCTTTTCCTTTTCCATTAGCTACCTGGCAGGTGTAGGAGTTACCTGCAAATCCACATTGAACTTTGTTTGGCTCGAAATTTGATCATTGTTACATGCGTGCATTGTTGGGCATGCTGGAACCTGATATGACTTGATCTGCACTGAATGCCTACAACCGCAAGTGCTAAGATCAAGAGACCACCAACCTAGCAATTCGGCCGTCTGTTCAGCCACTAGTAATAAAGACCGGATGATTTGTGAATGGAAATGTTCGTTTTTCTAATGAGTTTTTTCTACCTTTTAGTCAACATAACTTTTTCTCATTATGATAGCAGCTATTGGTCAATTAACACAACATGAGAAGTAAAAGAAATAGAAATAAAAGATACTGTATCTATCAAAGATAAACATTTATAAATAAAGGAGAAAATTCTTAGTGATGCAATGACTATGGCGTAGATGGCAATAACCTAAAGCTGAGGTCTTCCTTGGTCTAGCAACTTAGTAATCAAATGACTGTGATGAAGACAACTACACTACAAACTAAGCCAAAGTCAGTTAATTAGAGTGGCTTTGTAGATGGACTAGATTACACTACTCCTAAGTTAAAGTCGGTCCAGCATAACATCGTAGATGGATTGGATTACACTAAGAATTAAGCTACTAGCTAAACTAGGATAAGCGGTGTTGCACCGGAGAGTTATGTTGTATTGGGTTGGTGAGGGCTTGAAGTTTTTCGACATTTATAAAATTTATAGTCGATTGTTGAAGAGAAATCTTCATTGCCAATTCCCACGTCTGATGACATAAAAATAACTGCATGGGCCCATAAACAGTTGTAGCCTATTATGCAACGTAATGTGTATCAATTATTTGTTGTAAGTTAGCCATTGGTTGTACGCACTCCTTCAATCCACTACATGGGGGAGAATTCTACGTAAGACGCCACATGTAGATGATCCTTATCATTTCTTTCACTTGAATGTCATTGTGCACCACAAAAATCGACCTACTAAGTGTTGCTGTTACGTCACCTCATAGCTCTTTAAGCGATTTCGATCGTAAGAGTCTCTTTTGTATGATGTTATGGTGCAACCAAACTATATTTCAACTATTACCTATTATTGGCCATGAGGCCACCAAGGAGATTAGTTGACTCTATCAACGTGAGCGAGACATGACATGTGTCCCATGATACTAACTAATTAGACTTATACCTTTTGGACTACTCATGAATTTTTAGATTATGATCAAATTTGATTGTCAGAGTAGTAAAAAAGATCTTCCGTTTATCTCTTATGGAGATTTCACTACCACATGGCATCATCTATGTTGCTAGATCTAATATGATTGAATCAATCATAAACATACTGAAATATAAGTAATTGGACGATATTATTATTCTCCAACTAGTGCCTAATTGCCTACTTTTATTTAAAAAAATAAAAAATAAAAAGATGGCCTACCTTGTCACGTGTGTACGTATGGCATCCCACCTATCCATTGCGAAAATCTCCTTGTTGAAAAATCAGAATGATCCACTCACCAGGTGGGGTTCTATTGTTTTTAACCATATAGCCCAAATGACAAATAAATTGGTCTAATTTTTGCTTTAGTTGTTCTTCATTGTGGAGCCAACCTTTTGGATGAGTTGGATGCTGACATTTCGAGATCATAAACTAGAAACTTAAAACTCAACTAGATGTCCAGCCAGGTCTATTTGACTCGAAGAGCGAGTTTTTGCATAACTCAAACTTGATATTTAATAATTAAACTTATATCTTAGGAAAAGTGATAATATTTTTAATATGGTATATAAAAAAGTAGTAAAAAGTAGGTATTACTAGTTGGGAAGTAGATTGCGTCCTGCCCCCTCGTGAGGCCCATTGTGATGTATATGTTTTGTCTACACCGTCTATCCATTTTTCAGATCATTTTAGGATATGAATCAAAAAATGAGGCAGATCTAAGTCTCAAGTGGACCACACAGTGGGTATTGAGTTCCCACCATTAAAAACTTCTTGTGAGCGACAAAAGTTTTGGATAAATTTGATATTTATGTTTTCTCTTCATCTTGGTCTATATGACTTTATGAACAGGTTGGATGGCAAATAAACATCACAGTAGCCCCTAGGAAGGTTTCAACTGTGAGTTTCATTATGATTGTTGCTTCTTGTGGTGTGGTACACTTGAGCATAAGACCTGGCTAATTTTTAGACTCATTTTCTAAAATGATATGAAAAACTAGATGGAGGTGTGGATAAAACCCATACATCACTGTAGGCCTCATAAAGCTCCTACCTTGAAGCATTAAGCATTTGATGCATCCAGTGGAGGCAAGAGGCAATCTACTTCCTACTAGGCGAGAGAAGAAGATTATGTCCTAACCTTGCCCATCTCTAGCTAGGAACAGACAGTTCTGTGTTGGGGCGCCTACTATGATGTATTTGTTTTTCCATGCCATCCATCCGTTTTCTTTGATTATTTTAAGGTATGAGCCTAAAAATAAGACAAATCAAATGCTCAAGTGGACCACACCAAATAGTAAGCTTGGGTTCAAACCTTAAAATGATATGAGAAAAGAGATGGACAACATGGATAAATAGATACATCACGATGGGTCCCCACACAAATCTGCCCATTCCTAGCCTAAAGGGCGGGGCAATCGACTTCCATAGTAGAGTACTCTTGTTAATGACTTGGCCACGTAACGAAGTTTTCTTCTTCATTAAGTTATTGTCCTCCATAAGAGACCTCATGGGAAAAAAATACTGGAGACAATCCTGCACATGCATGGCCCATGCACTGATGCACTATGATGATATAAATCATCAACATTGTCAAGCTCATCACCTTTAAGGCAGGTGTGTGTGTGTGTGTGTGTGTGTGTAGAGGATTGCTCACTTAGGCATAGCTCTCACGAGGACTCATGAACACTTTTTCACAACTTATCACATGTGATGTGAGACTAAAATCTGAACCATCCATGTGATGCAACACCCCAAAAAACACCTAAGGCCTAACTTGTACCCTAATCAGAACTTTGGTGGGCCATAGAAAAAGGAAATAGTTTCCTCCCTTGATTTTCCTCTCTTTCTCTGCTACGACCCACCAGAGTTTTGTAACAGTTTCAAATTTGGGCCCTGGGGGTTTTCTGGGGTGCTACATCATGTGGACGGTTCAGATTTTGGGCTCATATCACTTGTGATGAGTTGTGAAAAAGTGCTCATAAGTTTTTGTGAGAATTGGTGCGCAGGTGAGCATTCCTCTCACGTGCGCAAAGTTCTTACGAGGACTCATGAACACTTTTTTACCACTCTCTCTCTCTCTCTCTCTCTCTCTCTCTCTCTCTACACACACACACACACACACACACTTTTATTATCGACCAAGGGTGCATTATTTAGAAAATTGCCAACAAGCTCACATTTTATGAATGTAAGGAAAGAAGAAAAACACCCGCACCCAAGTCATGGAGGACCATTATTCTAACCATCGATACAAAAGATCATCGATCCTTGTAAAGACTATGATGAGCCCCACCACTTGTAACAGTATAGAACTTCTCCTGAAACTTTAAAATTCAAAAGGTGTGGCTTGCCTGATGTTTGGATCTAATTACTTTTGTATTTTCACTTCATCATGGTTGGTTACACATGATCAACAAGTTTGTTGAAAGATACACACCATGATGGTTGGCATTTGATCCCCATTGTTCCATGTGGTGTGGCACATTTTAGTTTTAGATTTTGCTGTTTCTTTTCCAAGCCTGAGAATTGGGGAGCGAATAGGGCTCTCAATGGAGCGGGTCAGATCCGAGATCCGATTCGCTTCGAACCCATATAATGCGGAGTTAGTTCTTAAAATAGGTCTAATTAATTAAATGGACCGAATTCGGGTTCACAAAAATAGATTTGAATCATATTTAGGTCGGATCTGATCTAGTAGTGAGATCTGATCAGATCCCCACTATTACATGCTTCAAGCTTTAAACCGTTTCCTATCTCGTGAGGAGATTTTAGTGTGGAGAGAGAAAGCTCCTCTCTTCTCTCTCTCTTTCGAGAATTTCTCCAAGAATATCTCTTAGAATGGTAAGCAACGAGAGCATATTAGCTGTTACACAGCTACAATTTAATGGGTGGTACTCTAACCGTGTGGTGCCCATATTGATGTATTGTGTATATATCCACGCCATCCATATGTTTTTCCATCTCATTTTAGGACGTGATACCAAACCCTAAGAAGATCCAAATCTTAGGTGGACCATACCACTAGAAACAGTGATGAATGACCATTAAAAACATTTTGGGGCCACAAATTTTTTTGATCAAGTTGATATTTATATTTTTCCTTCATCGTGATCTTCTTGACATTATCATGAGGTTGGATAGCAAATAAGCATTACTAAAAGCTTCCGATGGGCTCTTTGGAATTTTTAATGGTGGGGCACTCAATCACCACTATTTCTAAGGTATGGTCCACTTGAGATTTGGATTTGTATAATTTTTAAAACCCCATCCTAAAATGGGTTGGAGAAACGGATGGACGGTGTGGATCATATACAAAATGTCACCCATGTGGGCCACACGGTAGGGGTAATACCCACTATGCTGTTTCCTAGGTAAAACCTAATTCGCTCCATCAAGCAATGGACGCAGATTTCCTTCGAAAGAGAGAGAGAGAGAGAGAGAGAGAGAGAGAGGAAGTTCTTGTGTTGGGAACTTAGGTGGGGCCCGCATGATGTTTGTGAGAAATCCACCCTGGCCATCCATTTAGTGAGCTCATTTTAGGACATGCGACCAAAAATGAGCCGGATCAAAGACTCCACTGGGCCAAAAATGTGAGGATTGAACGTCCACAGTTGAAATATTTGTGGGGCCACAACAGTTTTGAATCAAGCTAATATTTGTGTTTTCATTTCATCCCAGTAGGAATGACATTATGAAAGGTACAAATGGCATATAAACATCATTGTGGACCTAGGGATATATTATCTTATATATATTTTTTTACATTTGTGATGTGGTGGATTCAAACCTAGATCCGACCTGAATCTGATGGCTATATGGATTTTGGATAGGAAATGGATTTGGCTACTTATAAGTGGATCAGATATGGATGTTAGCTTTTGGATCCGAATCCAATCTGATTCCGACTACAATTTTTCAGACTTGGAGCTAGATTCAACTGGGTCGGATTTGGATCCGATCTAGATTTGACCCATTGAGAGCCCTAGGAGCGAAGCAGGCGTTACTCGGGAACAACTTAGTGGGTGTTACCCCTACCGTGTGGCTCACATGGGCAATATTTTGTATATCCATGCCGTCCATCCGTTTCTCCAGACCATTTGATAACGCGGTTCCAAAAATCATGTAGACCCAAATCTCAGGTGGACCATACCACTAGAAACAATGGTGATTAAGCGTCCCACCATTAAAAATTCCAAAGAGCCCATCGTAAGGTTTTATTAATGTTTATTTTCAACCCAACCTGTTGACAGTGTCAACAAGATTGAATGAAGGGAAAATATAAAGATTAGCTTGATCCAAAACTTTTGTGGCCCACAGAAATTTTTTAATGGCCATTGATCACTATTTCTAGTTGTATGGTCCACCTCTTAGAGTTTGGTAAATAGTCCTAAAATTAGGGCTAGTCATGAGCCAAGTCAGCTTGAGAAACTCGATCGACTCGACTAAAAAAAGCTCGCCTCGGCTCGACTCAACTCAGTAGAACAAGTCAAGCCAATCTTCATTTAGGAGCTCCAGTCAGAAATCGAGTCAAGTTCGACGATTGGGTCACTTGACTTGAAACTCGACTCGATTCAAGCTCGACTCGGCTCGACCTCGACCTCGACCTCGACTCGTTTCATATAGATATTTGTTAAAAAAAAAAAAAAAAATCATAATCTTCTTATTTCTTGGTTCTCTCTCCCTCTTCCCCCACACACACATTGGGGTTCAAGTTTAGGACATACAAAACCCTCACACGTTGGGGGTTTCTTAATCCTACTATTTTGTTCAGGTAAGAACATTCCTTATATATCTGATGGATTGAGTAATTTCAAGTACAAAACACGGTGAGCACACAGTGGTTGTGTGTTTTAAACACTACACAAACACAAGTGCTACGGTGAGACCACGCACCATACATATCTACAAAACAAGGGCTATGGTTAGACCAAATACCATATGCAGCTATTAATTGCAATTTTACGAGGGAGGTGGTGCACCTGATCCATGAATCAGCTGGGCCTCATCATGAAGATGGTCCACACAATAATTAGGGAAGTCCATTCACGTGGTGAGCTATGCATGTATTGTGTTAATTATGGTTCATAAAATATTACTAGTGGTCTGCATTGAATGCATGTGTGACTTGGCCAAAGAAAAAATTGATCAGAGCTAGGTCATTTTAATGGTGGGTCCCACCTGTAGAAATACTATAATCCCCTAATATATGTGTGACTTCTCGAACTTAATGTTGTTGACTTTTAATTTGTATTTTGTAGTAAAAAATATAATAAATTGAGGTGGGAGCAAGCTCGACTCGACTCGAGGTAAGCTCGCCTCGACTCGATCCACTAGCTCGCCTCGAAAGTTTTAGCAAACAAGGCAAGCTCCAATGGTAGCTCGAGGGTGAGCTCGAGCTCGAGCTCGAACTCAAGGAGAGCACAGACGAGTCAAGCCAAGCTTGGCCCACCTCGACTCGACTCGGCTCAATGTACAGCCCTACCTAAAATGAGATGGAAAAACAGATGGACAGTGTGGATATATAAAAAAATACATCAACATGGCCCCACACGATTAGGGTAACACCCACCAAGCTGTTCCCAGAGAGTAACAACTAATCTGCTCAGTAAGGAATTGAGGACAACTGGACGGACAGATTGGACTTTACATATACAACATGGGGGCCCAATAAGCTTAGGTGTTGTACCTGACGTGAAAAGCAGGTGGTGCAGGTGATTTCGGCCCCAGGTGAAATAAAAAATCCAGTGGTGATTTCGCCTCTCTCCACGTATGCCCAAACTCGGTCCGAACTCATGACGGGCCACAATAGTCTAGCCCAAGCCCGGCCCAAGGTACAAATGCAGGTTCAGCTTGAACCCGGCCCTAGCCCAAGCCTGGCCTTTTACATAAAGAGAAATTATCCTTTGTGGAAAAAATCATCAGCACACTGTAGAAAATAAAAAGAGTTTTAAGGAGATGAATTTTTAGAAAGAAATTGTATACAATTTAAATTTTGAAAAGAGGATAGATATTTTAATTTAAATTTTCAATTAAAACATATATTTGGGTGGGGCCGGGTTGTTGGGCTTTTGAACAGTTAGTCCAAGTCCGGCCCGTTTAAAAAAGGGGCTTATCTTTAGGCCCGAACCCGACCCGCGGGCCTGATACTTTAGTCCAAGCCCGACCTAGACGGGCCAGGCCCGATAGATCGTCGGGCCAACCCGGTCCATTAACAGCCCTAAAAAAATCTCACCAAAAAAGCAAAAATCTCATAATCAGAGTCAGAAAGAAAAGAGTCTAGAAATGTAGGATTGATCACCTACAACCAAAAGTACCTTACAACCCCAACCAATTATTTAATGCTAGCATGCCATTGCTGGATGCTGGTTGGTGGAACGTTTTTGTCTAAAAAAGTGAGTTGACGAGGTTCAAAACCTCGCCGTGAGACACAGGCTTTTGGGGTTTGTTATTTTATGTGCAACACATTGTTGCACTGTTGGCTAATGTGAACCGTCCATCTTGCAGGTCCTGGTTTACTAACTAAAAGGCATACTGATTGGATAACTTTAGCTACCCTATTCATGAACTATTTCTCTTTCCAATGTGGACCGCTGACCTGGTTACTTTTCTACCACACGTTTTGAAGCACCCACGAGAAAAGTAGGCTAGCGGACGCGGCTTGGCTAGTGTCCCTGCCACTAGCCACTAGTAGTTGGTGCTCTGTGGGGCCCACCATAATGTTTTTGTTTTATCCACACCGTCCATCCATTTTTCAAGATCATTTTAAGGCTTCATAAAAAAAAAAGAGCCAGATCTAAATCTTAGGTGGACCACACCACAGGAAAACAGTAGTGATTGAATGCCCACCCACCATTCGAAACCTCCTAGACCCCACTGTAATGTTTATTTGACATCCAAACTCTTGATAAACATTCTGGTGGAATCCAAATTTTTTTTAATGGTGAGGATTCAATCGCGACTGTTTCCTGTGGTGTGGTCCACCTAAGATTTTTATCAGCTTCATTTTTTGCATCATGCCCTAAAATGATCTTTCAAAATGGTTGGATGGTGTGGATTTAAGGTACACACATCACTGTGAGCCCCACAGTCAGGGTTCCCACCCACCTAGGTGGATCCCGGGTCTCACCTAATACTCTCTTGGGAGGGAGTGCAAATAGGAGCTAACGATAGCAATTGCTTTAATTGCTCTGTATATGTATTTGCATGGGTCATGCCGGGGCTAGCCCAAGCTCAGCACAAAACTAATACCTAAGCCCATCCCATCCCATGGGCCTAAGTCGTGTCTCAACCCAGCCCAAATAGAGCCACAGTTATGGTCAATTGGCATGCGTGATAGGACAGGCTGGACTTGCCATCGGAAATTGCAACAGGGGATTTGTGGGGGAAAGAGTATGGGAAAATGATTCCAAGAAAGCAAATGGAAATAAAATAAGGAAAGTATCAGGTAATGGGGAACACTTCGTGCGTTCTTAGAATTCATTCAATGTACCTAATGATGCCAGCTGAACTCATCATTCCATCCATTCTAAGGTTCATTCAATGTACCTAATGACACTTTTCATAATGGGTGTAGCCTTCTAAGGTTCATTAAGAATCTTACGGGTCATTTTCCTCCCCTTTTTATGGGTTACAAGAGTAATTTCATACCTCTTTCGGTTCGTTGATTTGGATAAAGCTCAAGATTTTAATAGATTATCTGGATAAAGCTCAAGATTTGAATGGTTTGTTTCCATAAAGCTCAAGATCTTAATAGTTTGTTTCCATAAAGCTCAAGATTTGAAGTTGATATATGTGGAATATCTTATGTAATTACGGAAGGCACCGATAAATTTTTTCATTTCTAAATGGATCATAAGCTAGCTATTTGGCTGTCTCACTTGAGAATTCAATTTAAAACGGTTTTTTTTTTTTCCTTCTCATTCCTAACTGTCCTTAGCGTTGATTACCATGAAATTATATCTTTAGGCTTGGTAGCTACGATCTTCCAATACAAGAGATGTTGGTGAATGGTCCATGCCCTAATCATCTTCTCAATAGTTCTTTGTTGGTAGTCTTCATCAATGGTTTAGCCCATCATACCATTGGAGTGACTTGCAGGTCACTGTCCATCCATGGTAGGACTGTCCATCCATGGTAGGACCTATTAGATTGTGTCTGCAGGATCACTAAATAGTAGTTTCACTTATAGGATCCATAGATATCATTAGTGTTAGAGTTGGTGCCCTAGAAAATAAACATATGTCGTAATCCACATTGTCCATGTAGATGTGATAGGGTAGATCTTGATGACCATGGGTCCCTCTAATACATATGTTATATGCCTTGGATATGTCAAATGTTATATTAATTTTATATTTTTTGGGTTATGTAAAGAGTACACAATATATTCTTTTATCTTTAGAAACTTGAGATTAGATACAGTGACCATAGATTGAGGGAGAGTTGTGTTCCATAGTTCACAATACTCAGATGAGTCACGACCAACATAGATGCTTAAGACACATTTATGGACATCAATCTTAGAGATGTACAATCATCTTATGTGAATAGACTAACTTGGATCAGAATGGAATGTCTCCACTATTAGGATCTGACTTGTTAAGTCATGCCTTTTTGCCCTTACCTTGCACATAAATGTGAGTATGCTATGGATATTGGATCCTTGTATAGACCCTTGGACAATTGCATTGGTGGATCAAAGTTCATGTCAATAGTATGAGGTTTCATTAGCCTAGCTATGATAATTTGATCAAGGACTTGAGAATACACATTAATTATTTAATCTTAAACTTGAGGACGTGTAAGGTTATTGGATCTTAAATGGGCTGCTTTGGCTAACTTTACGTGGATTTTTGTAGGCCACTGAAAGTGGATGATGCTGGGTATGTTCTTCAGGGTGCATTGATTCTTACATGGGCTAATAAATGATCTATTAAGTTTACCATGATACTTATTTAGGGCAAGATCTAGCTAGAGAAACTTATAAAGTGATTTTTCTGTTGGGCCCTACTCTTAAAAGATTTAATCGACTTTTAATCATTAAAATTTATTTTAACTATTAAAAATGATTTTGATCGTACTTGATGATGGTTTGATGGCTAAGATTTGATGGTCTACTTTATGATCAACATGGAATTTAGATCACATATAAGTGGATATTCTTAATAGTGGAGGGATTAGATCATAGGTATGCTCATGTGAGGGGTGGATTAATGGACTTCCTTCACAATAGAGTACATTGAAGCCATAGGGTGGTGGGGCTTCATATGAGTGCTCCCTTAAAGCCCTGACTCCTCCATATATAGATCTTATTATAGATAAGATCTATCTGAGAGAGAGAGAGAGAGAGAGAGAGAGAGAGAGAGAGAGAGAGAGAGAGAGAGAGAGTGATGTTCCTCCTAACGTCCCATTTGATAAGAGAGAAATGTTGGAGAATCGACCCTGCGAAAGCACCTTAGTCTGGATTGAAACAAACAAGAGAAAATGAAAAATCCAACCAACCACATAGAGAACACATAATTTTTATGTGGAAAAACCTTACGGAAAAAAAACCATGGCATAAAGTGACGATCAATCTATTATTCAAAGAAGATTAAAGGGATGGAGAGAACTTACAACAAAAAACCATAGCTCTCTCCCCTTAGAGGCTTTCAAGACACTAAATAACCAATAAAAAATTGTAACTCTCTCTTAACCCTAACATAACTAACCCTAAAAGCCACCATTTCAAGAGGAAAACGTAAAAAATACCCCTCCAAGGGTCCATTAACACTTGGGCCTTATTAGATGTGAAACATGGGTCATATGGGCTAAAAAAAAGTGAATCAACCTATTGTGATTTTGGTGTCACAATTTGAAGAAGAGAGAGAGAGAGAGAGAGAGAGAGAGAAATCCATCCCTCCACTCCATCCTTACCTTACTTGCTATCCATCTCTTTGGACGATTGGTGTATTTTATGCCTGATTGGTATTGGTGATGGAAGAATATGGAAAGTAATGCCCCTTCACTTTATGTGGCTTTTGGAATGTCCATTACTTCCCTGATCACCCTAAGAGTAGCTTATTTCACTTGGTTGTCAAAGTGGTTAGCCGCCCTGCACTTTTTATGGCCTTATGGGAAACTCATTATATCGACTTGAACTTGAAGTTTTGCAAGTATCTAGGACTAGTTATGTGTCGATGACATTTTTTCGTGCAATCTTCTAGTTTTGACACTTAGGTTACAATTCATCTTTTCCACTATTTTAAACGATTTCTTTTGACTAAGAATTGACCTATCATTCATCATCAAATCAAGCATTCAGTACAACCGCTTTGACACTGTAGTTCAGACATATCATACTTTGGTGTGCATAAGGACCCGACGACTTCGAGGAAACTGTGAGTCATTGGATCTTATTTCGATTTTGGCACTGGCCCCCATCTAGAGGTATGGAAGACCTCTTAGTGTCTCGGATGCCTCACGCTTTATTTTGAAAAATCTTTTAGAATTTTTTGAAACCCCTCCCCCCGCCGGGGAGTGATAATCTGTAGGGATTTTTGTTGTAGATTTTTTTTATTATAATTTTTTTGTAAATAGGTCTAGCTGGCTTGGTTGCCTTTACTGGAGATGGCTGTAGGTCTTTCCAGAGAGTTGGTTTTTATTGAAAGTATGAAAAAGGGAGCCAATCCATCCTCTTGTAGTTGGATGGCTACAATTAGGACCAATCTTTATTAAAAAGCATATTTTTGTGGTTTTTGAGATAAATTTGATTTGTTGTCTCACAAATCAAGAGTTGTGATTAGGATCAGCTATGCTGGGGATAGGTATATATTTTTTGGATTTTGTTTACGACCATTTGATCTTTTTGCTTTTACGTTTGATGGTTGCAATTGGGGTTGGTTTTGCTCGGAATGATCCTATCCGTGGTTTTGTGATTGAATAGTCACGATCAAGATCGGGTCCACTGGGGTGAATTTTTGGGTATGATGATCTAGTCTGTCATCTTGCATCCTAACGATCGCGATTAATACCGCCTTTATTAGTATTGATGTGGATACGGTCGGTGGCCAAGATCAAGATTCCAATTCATCGATGGATGATTGATCGGGTCCATCATCTCAAGGTTTGGTCTGACTCACTGGGGATGTTGATAAAGTCCATCCATCACAATCCAGTCATCATGATCACTGTCTAGATTCCATTGGGGATATTGTTTTTTGTTTAGAATTGAAGATCTAGCCCTTCACTGCATACCGTAATGAGTGTGATTAGGCTTTTAGTTTTATTGAAGATATTTTGAAAGAAAATTCGTTTCATCGTTTCAAAATCGAACGGTCACGATAGAGACAAATTTTCATTGCAAATTTTTTTGAAAGATGATATGATTCATTGTTTTGCGATCGGATGGTCCCAATCGAGACCAATTTTTATTGCAAGTATTTTTAAATTTTCTCCCTTTTGTCTTCCTTTTTCTTTATTTCTTCCCTCTTTCTCCTACTTTTCAATTTCTCCTCAATTTCTCTTTCCTCTCTCTTCCATCCCATCAACTTTTGAGATCTTGAAACTCCTTACACCCAACTCTTTCCCCATGCACTCCTTTCACCTAGATATGGTACTTGTGCAAAGTCCCATCACTCTAAAAGCTCTGGGTGGCACTTATTATGCTGCCTAGACTTCCATTGTCAATTGGTTTTTGAGGGGGCTAGTCCATAGGGTACATCGCCTATCCTTATATATACCACCCTTCCTATATCTCATTCTATCAAGTTCTCCTCTTCATAAGCTCTCTCTTTCTTCTCCTTTACTTTCTCCCATATTACTTCTCCCTTATTCCCCCATTTCCCAAGGTTTTCCCTTCCTTAGTTAGCTTCAAGGTAGCAAGGTTTGGAGCGTTCCTCTAGATTGTCCAAGGTGAGCTCTCTTCTTCTCTTTTTATGTCTTTCTTTCTTCCTCCTCTTCCTCTCACATGGTTCTTTATACCCCTTCTTTTCTTGTTTCCAAGGTACCTTTCAAATGAGTTGGTAGGGCAACCAAGCTTGTAGAGTTCTTCATTTAAGGCCAAGGTGGTGATCTGCACAAGAGGGGATCTTCTTTTTCTGGCTTTCGTTTCTTTCTTTCTCTCTTTTCCTCCCATTTTCATGTTCTAAGAGATATGGTTTCTCTCATGAGTAGTGAGGCTTTCACAGGGATTTCTTTATCTTAAGAGGGTCAATGGGTCATGTATTAAATGATTCCGAAGCAAGGTCTTGGGCCTCATGTGCATTTAAGGGGGCCTTAGCCTTGTTTTTAGCTATTTTTCTCTTTTCTTCCACGTTTTTTTGTTTTTTTTTTTGTACTTGTCTTTCTTTCTTCTCACATATTTCCATGCCTTTGGGGTGTGGCTAGGCCCAATGGAATTGAAAGAGCCCACATTAGATTCTCAGGAGTTTTGGTTGATTAGAATGGGCCAATCACTTCTTATGGGCTCATGGACATCATTGTTATGCAGGAGGATCCGTAATGGTCCCTCATGTCGAGCATCGTCGCTAGGAGTAGTAGGAAGAAGATGATGATGATGAGTACATCGGTGGCCGATGTACTCATTGTACCCATGTTTTTTTGTTGTTTGAATCTTACTCTTTGTACCCATGTTAGCTTTATCAATGAAATTAACCATTTTGATTGATGACTCACCTTTATTGGACTATAATGTACTTGCTGACCTTGTTTTGAGAACGAACCTTCCTAATTTGGCACATGGGGAATGTTTTGGACATTTGGATCACGTGCGGGTCAAATTTCAAGGCAACAGAGCTTTAGGCGGCACATAGGGTGCCGCCTAGACACGTGGGCTTGACATTCCACCTTCCACGGGCCTCATGGGCCAATTAGAGGAAGCGGAGCTTGACTCCATGACCAGGCATTACGCTTTGTGGCACCTAGTGATAATCATTTTATTTTGCATATTTGTCCTTAATTTCTCATTATTTTCCCATGCATATGAATGGTAAATTAGTCTTCATTAGAGAAGTTTCAATGTGCATAGAGTTGTTCAAAGTTTGAGATGATCTGAGCCATTGATGGAGAATTAGAGCTTAAAAGAGATGATGATCAAGCGTGTCGAAGTTTTGAAGAAATCAAGTTGGAAGATTAGAAGAAGCGGACGTGTTTAATGGTGAAGAAATGAAGAAAATGAGTCCAGAAGAACACACAGTTAATCGAGGAATGTTCGGTCAACCCAGACTTGTGAAGAGTTGTTGAACGGACTAGTTCAATTAACCATGGATAGGTTCAATTGACCAAGACTCTTTGGATGGTTTACAGTCGACGAAAGACATGGTGTAGTCGACCAAACGGTTTACGCAGTTTGCATAAGTGTGGGATTTGTTTAAGCTGATTTGGGCCAAACTCTTTATAAATATTTTATGCGTGTTTAGGGTATCAATGAGAGAGAGAGAGATAGAGAGAGAGAGAGAGAGAGAGAGAGAGAGAGAGTTTTCTTTAGAGATTAGTTTAATTAACTATGGTTGGCTAATCTCTTAGCTAAGGCTAATGAGTTAACCTTTTAATAATTTCTTATTGTTGATTCATTTTCAATTCAATATTTATGATTTGATTGATGAATTATAATTGATACAATTAAATTCTTAGTATTGGTGAAAGTAATGATCGGTAAAATCCTTTGATCTATTGTTAACTTTGGGTATAGTAGATGCTTGGAATTCCCTACGATCAAGTACTTAATTCTTCATGAGAAATCAATCAATTGAAATTCACAATTTTTGTTGGGAATTATTATTTGATTTAGTTATTTTATCTTCTGATTGGAATGAATCATTATTCGATTTGAATTGAGTTAAAAAGTAAAATTGATGAATTACATTAAGGATTTATTAAAAGTGGATCCCTACCACCTTATTAGTTGTTTGTTTATTAATTGTTTCTATGTAACTTCAGATTTGCCCTAATGGTAAAAAACTCAGAATTCTTTTAATTCTTTCTAGTAGTGCTTTTAGAAATTTTACTATTTTATATAAGTTTACGATTTGAAAGTAAAGAATTTAGGATATACATAATCATAATATCAATTTCTCTATAAAGTAGAATTCACTTAACAATTTTATTCTAGGCTTTTAGATTTTTCTTATCTTCTACATTTGAGGTTCATATTGATTTAATGATTATCTTATAGGAAGGAGAAGTGACTTTTTCCTTCCTTTACACACAGCTATTACATGTGGCTCTGTGTGGACAACTTATGAGGCAATGTACATATATGTCCTTATTGATTACAAGTGCATCTTCAGTTGTCGCACAATTACCTATTGTAGAATAGCCCCGCAATAACATCAACATGACTTGCATAAACAACGATCCACGCACAATTAAAAATAAGAAAATGAAAAAGCCACCTGCTTGTGGTGTGAAGGCGAAGAGTATTATCACTTTCACATGGAGTGAACTCCAAAGTTAAGCCCACACAAAATTACAGCATTAAGGACCTCATATTTAATCCTAGATGAGTGTGTTTACCGCCATCGCTTGACCTTGGCAGTGAAATCCCTATAATGATCGATGCTTGCTCTCCAAAAAGTCTTCCATGATAGACCATATGCACAATGAACCATTAAGGTGATCCACCTTGGCTTAAGAGTGTGTCGTGCATCTAAAAACACACATACATACGTATGTATAATTATACATACATACATACATATGTATGTATGTAAACATACATACGTCTGTGCGTTGCATGTGTATATGTATATGTATATGTATATATTGGTCAGTGTGTTTAAATCCTCACACATGCAAGGGCCTTGTGTATTTGAAATGGCTCCTACGAAACCAAACATCCCATGGTATTTTATTTAGAATAATCACTCCCATCACCGTTGTGGCTCTCAAACTCCAAAACTTCCATACCAAATAATAATAATAATAATAATACAAAAATGAGACTTGAGGTCCGTTTGGGCACACCCCTTTTCCATTGCACTTCGAGTGTATAAACGTGGAATCATTACTACTTTTCGTGTGGCCAGGATGAAGGAAACACTACAACCTGACCAGGTAGTTTAGATATGATACTGGGTTACACGATCGATCATGTTCAATTAAGGCAATGTTCGTCTGGGCCCAACAAGCCTGCATAAAGAAACCTGCTTAGAATAGCTGTCTTCTAAAGAAAATAGATACAATGTCCAACATACTTAAAGATCATGAAATAAGATGGAGTTGATTAAGAATACAAAACCTTTACATGACAATTTACCACTTTTGGGAAGACAGGAATTATGTGATAGACCTACTGTATCTGTTTCTGGGCCAGAGCCTTTATGAGCTTTCTTGGGTTTCCTTAATTGAGCTAAAAAAAGGACCAAGGCACACAAGAGAAAAAAAATGCTTCTTCAAGTACCAAAAATAAATATGTATGAGACCCTTCCGTCCCTACGAATTAGGGCTGGCAATGGGTCCAGTTTAGGTTAGTCTATGTCAGCCTAAGCCCAACCCCTTTACTAACTTGTTCAATAATTCTAGCCCAAATTACCCAACCCACTTAAAATTCATCAAGCCCCATCTGACCCAAGGAAGCAGAGGGCGTATAAAGGCCACTATACAAGGTAACACTGGGAACTTAAGTGGGGCCAACAACTTGATTCAGCCACTCACAGTGTGCCACGTGGATCAGGAAAACCTCTTCATTCGAATGTGATCAAATAGGAGAGGAGAGATTCAGTATGCAGGATTCTTGAGAAAACTTTTGCTACACCCACGAGTTAGCTACGCTAGCTACACTGGGTGTAGCAATGACCCACCATGATGTATGTATTGTACCCACGCGTTCATCCATTTGGTGAGATCATTTTAGGGCATGACACAAAAAATAAGGCATATCCAAAGCTCAAGTGGACCCAGAATAGAAAATAGTGGGGATTGAATGCCAACCATTAAAAACTTCTTGGGGGCCACTTGAGATTCTGATCTACCTCAATTTTAGTATCATGCCCTAAAATCATCTCTCCAAATGGATGGACGACGGGGATACAACACATACATCATGGTGGGTCATTGCTACACCCAGTGTAGCTAGCGTAGCTAACTCGTGGGTGTAGTAAAAGTTTTCTCTGGATTCTTGGACGCAGTCGCATAACCTATGGATTGTCTCTGGACGATCTTTGCGAGTAATGCACACGGTGTGGGTGTTAGAACTAGAGAATGAACATTCTCCGGGATGTGGTGTTTGCTGATTTGGGGTTCTGAATATAGAAACATTCGTAGACAATCACAGGCATTCACAAAATACACAAGAGAAGAGATATCGCAAGGCGAATTTTATTCCAGAGATTCTGAGATCTTGTACATTCCAGGCCGTGATCTGGTACGAGCCCTTAATTACATCGAATGATCGATGACCCTTGATTAAAAGGCAAAAGACTAGTCAGCGGGGACTATGGTCTCAGAGTTCATTGGTCACGGAGACCGTGTTTTGGTGGTCGCGGAGACCTGTATTTGTATGGTCGCGGAGACCTGATTTGTTATAGACTGATCCACCTTTGTACGAGTCGGATGTCTATGTCCCATGTTTTGACCGGAGATCCGGGCTGAGACTGTCAGGGTTTATGGCTGAGATGGACGACTCTGGGCCCGCGCCTGTCAATGTAGGGACAGGTGACCTCGGAAAGTCCATTCTACAGTTGTGTGTACCTGCGCAGCTCAACCAGCGGATGCCGTTTGGATGGGTAGGGCATCGACTGTTCTTGGAATATCAGTTTTTAACGGATTGTGTGTGATAGTTTAGAACTCTCCTGGTGTGGTTTATCGTGTTAACCATAGTCCCCTTTGCTTAGTCCAGACCGGGATTCGGGTCATATTATGATAGTACACGTAATGATGATGCATCAGTATGATTCTGGGCGCCGGCGGCCTCTTTTCGGGAGAATTGTTCCATTCAGCTCGTTGGGTCGGATCGGACTCCGAAGGCTTGCGTTCTGCTCATTGGGTAGCCCGGATGGGTCGTTTGACTGCTCCATCGCGTCGGAACGCTCGGAATACCCAAAATAGGCTCAAACGGGGCTTAAAAATGTTATAAAATGAGGATTTAAAGGTGCTGGAATGAATGTGCAAAGTGCTGATTTTGCGATCCGCTGGCCTGATTTTATTGACGCGCTGGGGCCAGTGCGTCCATAAATGATTTTCATGATGCGCTGGGTAATTTTATGACGCGCTGGAGCCAGTGCGTCCTTAAAATCTAATTTTTCGATCTGTGGCCTATTTTGCGACGCGCTGCGGATAGTGCGTCCTAAAATTGTAATTTCCTGATGCGCTGGGCTATTTTGCGACGCGCTGGGGCCAGTGCGTCCATAAAATGGCTTTGACTCAAAACTTGTATTTTACTGATCCGCTGGGCTATTTTGCGACGCGCTGGGGCCAGTGCGTCCTTAAAATGCCACGATTGATGGTTTGCGTAATCTTCGGGGATTTTCCTGATGCGCTGGGTCACTTTTATGATGCGCTGGGACCGGCGCATCGAAAAAAAGATGACTTAGTCATTCCTCCAGACCTGGTATGATCGGAGGTGCGATTTCCGGCGAGGGGTTCCGGCGGTCGGAGAAGGATTCCGGCGATCGGCAAAGGTTTTTCCGGCGACGAGATCCTCTCTCTCTCTTGCTGAATGATGCAAATGAGGTGGTTGGCGGGGTATTTATAGGTATCGTCGTCCAATAAGCGGTCGACACGTGTAGCGCGTCGAGAAAATGAGTCGGCGCGTCGATAAATGCGCTCGGCGCATCGCGAAATGATCGGAGTCCAGAAGTTGGTTTACAGGACGCGCCAGCTGCCAGCGCATCCTGAAATTAACTGATTTTTTGGATGCGCTGGGTGAATTTTTGGATGCGCTGGACGCAGTGCGCCCTTAAATTCATTTTTTGGATGCGCTGGGCGTAGTGCGCCCTTAAATTCATTTTTTGGATCCGCTGGACGCAGTGCGCCCTTAAATTCATTTTTTGGATGCGCCGCAGTGCGCCCTTAAATTCATTTTTTGGATGCGCTGGGCATATTCGTGTCCCACAGATTTGGGTTTTGCAAATTGGGGGGTTTGCGGGGTCCGCCTCGCGATGAATGCCGATGCACTACTCTATTTCTTCATAATTGAGGTATCTTCCCAATTTGGACAGTTTTGGTCACGGTGTCCGGTGGGGT
>PVNU02001309.1:0-36217 GCA_003013855.2 Liriodendron chinense
GCGTGATATCGTCGCCGCCCGTCGCGTGATAGATGAAGCTGAGGGGAGAACTACCTTGGAGAAGGCAGTTCAAGGAAGGGATCAACTCCTCAAGTCCCGTGAGGCAGTGATCTCTAGAGAGATGAGGAGATCAAGATCCTCATAGAGAAAGTCCAAGTTTTGACCGAGAGGTATCAAGCTTTGGACTCTAAGTTCGCGAAGCTCTCCGACTTGAAGGAGAAGGCGAGAGAGAGAAGGAGATCTTTCGCCAAGATAAGATCTCATTGGATAGCAGCAGCTTGCAGAGGCTAGGTTGCAGCTCAAAGAAAGCCGACGAGAACCTGGAGAAAGAGCGCTCCTCTCGCACAGCTCAGGATGACTCGATCCACTGGGACGAGGAGAAAGTCGCCCTTGTAAAAATGCTCTCGAGGAAGGTCCTCGGGCAATTTTCGAGTTCGGACTTCGCAGCTATATAACGATGAAAGATATGAGTCATATGATGCTGGTCGCGACTTGCGCTAAGAGTAGTGCAACGAATGAACCCATCCTTCGATATGGGGGAATTTGGGCGAGTCCGCGACCATCATTGCTGCAGAAGAGCAATCTGCTTCTGAGAACGAGGTGACTGAAGCCACGCAGGGCTGGAGGGGCTCCAGAAATGGGCCGTGAAGTCGAGAAGCACTGCTCCCTCTCGAGATTGATTTTCCTTTTTGTTTTCCCCCTCTCTTGTACTGCGAGTATATATATTGAAGCATTTGTAATCATTTGACATGATGAAAATATGTTTTTGGAAGTGTTGTTTTACTTTCTTTCCTTTGTGCACTGAATGCCTTCCTGTTTCAATGAGTTATGCTCAACCCGGGGGGTCGTAGTGACCATTCCCTCGTGGAGATAGATTGATCTATCGATTGAGAAATGAATTGTGCTCAATCCGGGGGGTCGTGATGACCATACCCTCGTGGAGATAGACTGATCTATCGATTGAGAAATGAAATGTGCTCAATCCGGGGGGTCGTGATGACCATACCCTCGGGAGATAGACTGATCTATCGATTGAGAAATGAAATGTGCTCAATCGGGGGGTCGTGATGACCATACCCTCGTGGAGATAGACTGATCTATCGATTGAGACTAAGTCTACCAAGGGTAGAAGGATGGTCATCCATAAAATGGAAATGCGACCATCCTGAGGTGAATTCAACCCTACCAAGGTAGGCAATTGGCCAAGGGATTGTACGCATCCTCTCAGGGTTATTCAGGTCCAAGTAAATAGAGTAGCGACCAAAAGAATCTTCCACTTTATTCATAAAATGTTGTTATGAACTACATCGAGTCTAGGGATAGTATCGTAGCAAGTGTTCCACATGTCAAGGGCGACGTACGGGCTTTCCCTGCATGTCTTCAAGGTGGTAAGTACCGGGTCGCACAATCCTGATAACTCGATACGGGCCTTCCCAATTTGGATCCAGCGAACAAGCGGGAACTCCGAGTCACTGCCTCAGGACCAAATCTCCAGGCTGGAAGGATCTAGGTCGGATCTTAGCATTTCGATAACGAGCAATACGTTGTTGATATGCTGCCACTCGTACTTGGGAGGCATTTCTTCGTTCTTCCAAGAGATCGAGATGAAGTCGGAGGTTTTCCTGATTACTCGCGGGGTCATACTGCTCGATCCGATATGAGGACACTTGAATTTCCACTGGTACCACTGCGTCGACACCAAATGCTAAGGAAAAAGGAGTTTCACCTGTTGATGTACAAGCCGTGGTTTATATGCCTATAATACTTCTGGCAGAAGTTCTGGCCACATACCTTTACATTCACCTAGCTTGGTTTTTAAATGGTGTTTGATGATCTTATTCACTGCCTCGACCTGCCCATTCCCCTGAGGATGATATGGAGAAGTGCGGAGATTACGTATCTTCCATTTGTCACAAAATCATCAAAGGCCGCGTTGTCGAACTGCGTTCCGTTGTCAGTAATTATAGTGTGAGGGAGTCCGAAATGGCATATGATATTTCTCCATATGAACTTGGTAGTTTGTTTCTCAGTAATCTTGGCTAATGGTTCTGCCTCGGCCCATTTGGTGAAGTAATCAACCACCACAATTGCGAACTTATTTTGTCCCTTTCCCATGGGCAAGGGTCCAATGATATCGACCCCCCACTGAGCGAAAGGCCAAGGGCTATCAACTGAAGTCATCCCGTTCGGATGGTACATGAGGTATAGGTGAATATCGCTGGCACTTATCACATTTTTTAAGAAATTCAATTGCATCTGCTTTCATAGTGGGCCAATAATATCCTTGCCGCATCGCCTTATATGCTAGGGATCGCCCCCTGGGGTGATTACCACATGCCCCCTGGTGTACTTCGTCTAGAACACGAAGTGCTTCTTTTGGATGAAGACACCTTAATAAGGCAAGGAAAAGCTCTTGCGCAACAATATTCCGTCTTGCAAGGTATACCGGCAGCTCGAAGGCGAATTTGTCTTGCAGCTTTCTTGTCTTCTGGTAGGTATCCGTCTCTGAGATAAAGGATGATGGGATCCATCCAGCATGGAGATGATTGTACTGATATTACTTGCTCAAGAGTCGCTTGATCGATACTCAGGTTCTGACGATGCTCAATGGGGATCAAAGGTGATAACTCAGATTCTGAAGCAGAGGCGAGCTTTGCCAAGGAATCGGCAAGTTGGTTCTTCTCGCGAGGAATATGAATTATTTCATAAGTCTTCAATTTTGCGAGCAAGATGAGGACACGAGACTTGTATAAGGCCATCCTTTCTTCTTTGGCCACGAATTCACCAAGGACTTGGTTGACAATGAGCTGGGAGTCGCTATGAATTAACAGATTCTGAATTTCAAGGACAATGGCCAATTCGAGGCCGATCAGGGCTTCATATTCTGCTTCATTATTCGAGATACGAGAATCGAAACGCAGAGCATATTAGAAATGCGACCCGTCGGGAGCCACTAAATCAGGCCCGCTCCACTGCCACTGGCCTGCGACGACCCGTCCACGAAGAGTGACCAAGGAGGCTGGTAGCTGGTCATGGTATTATCACAGGAGAGTATGTGAATTCGGTGATGAAGTCAGCCACGGCCTGGCCCTTGACTGCGGTCCTAGGGCAGAATGAGATATCGTGCTCGCTGATCTCGACTGCCTATTTAGTTAAGCGTCCGGAAGCCTCAGGTTTTTAAAGGACTTGCCGCAGTGGATGATTCGTTGGTACTAGAATAGCGTGGGCTTGAAAGTATGGTCGCAGTTTTCGAGCTGCCGTGACTAAGGCGAGGGCCAGCTTCTCCATATCAGAATACCTAGTTTCTGCATCCACCATTGCTCGACTGATATAATAAACAGGCCTTTGCACCCCGAAATCTTCTCTTATTAAAGCGGCGCTAACGGCCGTAGAGGACACAGATAAATACAGAATGAGTTGCTCATATGCTACGGGTTTAGATAAAATGGGGGGTGTGCTCATGTATAGCTTCAATTGTTGAAAGGCTTCCTCACATTGTGGCGTCCATTCCAATCAGACTTGGCCGTTGCACGAAGGAGTTTGAAGAATGGTAAGCATTTGTCAGACGCTCGCGAGATGAACCTGTTCAAGGATGCGATACGACCAGCCAAATGTTGGACGTCCTTAAGAGTGGTCGGGGATTTCATCTCCATCAATGCTTTATCTTTTCAGGATTTGCCTTAATTCCGCGCTGGCCAACCATGAACCCGAGAAATTCCCTGCAAACACACCGAACGCACATTTTTCTGGGTTCAATTTCATTTGATACCTCCTCATTAGGTCGAAGGCTTCTCGAAGATCAGAAATATGATCATCTTCGACAGTGCTTTTCACGAGCATATCATCAACATAAACTTCCATATTCCTACCAATTTGAGCAGCGAATATTTTGTTGACGAGACGTTGATAAGTGGCCCCTGCATTTTTAAGACCGAATGGCATTACCTAGTAGCAATATAATCCCCGATCTGTGATGAAGGTGGTATGCTGGCTATCAGGTGGATGCATCATGATCTGGTTGTAACTAAAATAACATCCATAAAACTGAGCAGAGCGTGTCCAGCTGTTGAATCGACCAACTGGTCAATCCGTGGTGTCGGGAAGCTATCTTTGGGGCATGATTTGTTCAAATCTGAATAGTCGACGCACATTCTCCATTTGCCATTAGCTTTCCGAACGAGAACCACGTTCGCGACCCACTCTGGGTAATCTACTTCTTTTATGAAATTGACCGTGAGTAGCTTCTCGACTTCAGCTTTGATCGCCATTTGTCTTTCTGCAGTGAAGGCATGTCGACGCTAGTGTACGGGCTTATGTTTTGGGTCGATATTGAGACGATGTACAATGACATTGGGGTCGATGCCTGGCATATCTTTATGAGACCAAGCGAACACGTCCTGGTATTCGGTGAGGAAACGGATCAGATCTTCATGATGGACGCTGGTTTAAAGAGGATCCAATGTATACGACCCTGGACGGGTCACCTTTGGTTAAGTGAATCGCCACTATTTCTTCCCCAGGAGTTCCTGCTTGGAGAGTATTCTCTCTCGGATCCAACGAAGTGTTGGTGGGAGAGTTGGGTGAACCCTGCGATATCTCCATAACGGGCGTCGCTTGAGCCTTCTTTCGATCTTGTAGGGCTATCTGGTAGCAAGACCGTGCCTCCTGTTGACTTCCTCGCACGACCCCGATACCATTTGGGTAGGAAATTTGACACACAGATATGAAGGGTGCAAGGCTGCCCCAACCTTAGTAAGAGACGGCCGCCCCAAAATGGCGTTATACGCTGATTTTCGGTCCACCACGAGGAAGTTTACGAAGACGGTGGTCTTCGCTCGACTTTCTCCAAAAGTAACTGGGAGATCGATGCTTCCTTCAGGCGTTACTACCTCACCTCCGAAGCCAACAAGGGGGGTCGATACTGGCTTGAGAAGGCTTCTGGCAAGTGCCATTTTGTTGAAAGCCTCCAAGTATAGAATATCGGCTGAGCTACCTGTATCCACCATAATTCGATGTGTCAGATAATTTGATACCTTCAATGTGACTACGATGGAGTCTTCGTGAGGGAAGTGAATTCCCTTGGCATCTTCGAGAGTGAAGGAAATTGGAGGATGGATGGTTTTTGACGAGCTAGACGTCTGTTCCAGCCAGTAGATTTGCTGGGGTTCTTTGGACGCCTTTCGAGCGTATGCTTTTCTTGAAGCTTGAGAATCGCCCCCGCAAGCTGGTCCTCCGATGATGGTGCGGATTTCTATTTCTCCCGTAGGCTCAGCGTCCTCTTGGTCAGTTTGATGATGAGGTTGTTCCTTTTGGCGAGACGAGGTGTTCGCCCTTTCTGGTGATCGATTTTTACGAGCAACATAATCCTGGAGATGGCCTTTTCGAATAAGGGCTTCGATATGGTCTCGTAGAGAGATGCAGTCCTGGGTTCTATGCCCATGATCTTTGTGGAAGTAACAGAACTTGCTCTTGTCTCTCTTCTCGGGATCGGATTTGATCTTTGCAGGCCACTTCACATATGGCTTGTGTTTAATCTCCATTAAGACCTTTTCATGAGATCGATTGAGAGGAGTGTAGTTATGATATTTACCAGAATAAGGCTTCTTGGGAGAACGATCGCGTTGATCACGACGATATTTTTTATCTGTAGAGGAAGCTCCTTCTGGCTTGCTTTTCTTACCCTGTACTCCATGACGCGTCAATGCGACTTCTTCTGCATTGATATACTTCTGAGCTTTGGCTTGGAACTCTGCCATAGTTTTTGGAGGGCTTTTATCTAAAGCAAACCTGAATTTCTCGCTCGTTATTCCAGCTATGAGGGCTGTAAGACCCTTTTCTTCAGTGTAACCCTCAGTTTGAACGGCTTCGGCAGTGAACCGTACTGTGAACTCCTTTATTGTCTCCCCATGCTGCTGTTTCAGATTTCAGATGGGAGGCTGGCTTCTTAATGCGAATGCTTCCCATGAATTGAGAAAGGAATATCTCCGATAACTGGGAAAAGAAACTTATGGAACGAGGCTTTAACTCCCGGAACCACGTACGAGCTGCTTCCTTCAATGTTAGGGGAAAATCCCTACACATGATTTCTGAACCATGTCCCTCCAACTCCATGAGGGACCTGTATGTTTCCAGGTGTTCAAGAGGGTCGCTAATACCTGTGTACGGGGTGATAACAGGCGTTCGATACTTTCTGGGTAACGGGGCTTCCATAACCTCGCTGGTGAAGGGGGACTCGGATTGATGTATCGCCGCCATGACGGCAGATGGCCGATTTGCCTGGTACCGCTGTTCCATGACGTCAAAACGATCATGGATTCTTTTGAGATCTCCTTCCACGGCAGGGTATAACCTGATGTTTCGACGGTGGAGCCCTGAGGTTGAGGTTGTCGAGACGAACTAGAATGTGGAGACGGTACAGGGAGATGGTTGCCAAGCGGTGCCTGGTTTGTTGGTGGATGGTGTGGTGGGACCTGTGGTTCGTCCATAGAATGTCTGGAAGCCACTGGTATGGGTTGCGGTGGTAACCCTTAGGAGGGTTGTCTCTGTGGTTCAGGAAATGCTGATCAAGCCGATTTAACAGGGCCTGAACTCCGGCATTTAGAGTCAGAAGAGTGTTTCCGAGGAAACGCAAGACATCGTCTTGATTTCCAGAGGCCTCCAATAATGGGTTTGTTGATGGCATATTCGGGGCTCCTTGAGGGATATTCGTCGATGTGGGTGGAAGAGCAGGTACGGATTCCGTCTCATCGGGCGGAGGTGGTGCCTGCCTTGAAGTCGAAGGATGAACAGCCTTTTTAGGAGGCATCGCGGAAGGATTTTGATCGGTAAAACGATTGATTTTGACGATCAAGTCGTTCCCACAGACGGTGCCAAACTGTTAACATCAGATTTTGTAACTGGATCCTCCGGACGTTCACCTTCTTTCCAATAATGCTTCCTCCGCCGATCCTGAAAGAAAACAGACAGCAACTAACGGTGGCTGGGATCCAGCCGTTAGCCCTCCGATGCTTAAGTCAGGTAAAGCAAGAAGAATAGTCAGGCAAAACGGGACAGAGGTTGAATATTGTGTGTACCTTTCTCTTAATGGAGTCATCCCTTTATATAGATCTGAAGTGATTCAATCTGTCACGTAAGACATCGAGATCCCGCTGATTTCGTGTACGATACGAGATCCTGCTGATTTCGTAGGATAAGATCCTTATCCTTAGAGGCGAGATCTAACCCAATTACTTATTTCGGCAATCACGTTCCTTGATAGCAATCCCTTGAGATTCGGAACCACGAGAAGATAAGCCCAAAATCAACCTATACAGGTTGCTGGTGGGCGTAGTAGTAGCGCTGATCGCACATGTTGAGCTGGAAGCCGTAGTTGGAGTCATAGCCGGCGAAAAGGAAGGAGACGCCTACGAGACGGAAACCACCGAACCGGGTGTAGTCCTGCTTGGTGTCGCAGAGGGATTGGACAAGCTGCTCGATGGGAATCGGGTGCTGGTACTGAAGGCTAAATGGTGTCGCCATAGAAAAAGCTGTTTGTATGTTGGAATATGGTCGCGAGTCCTAGTGCTCGCTCATTTGGATGTAACCCTTTTCAATGACTTGTGAGAAGGTCTGCTCGCAGATCGAGAAGAGAACCTCTGCTTTGCTTTATCTGACTATCGGCTATGGGAGCTCGAGGCCTTGCGAATAGATGCTCCGTATTTGTCCATCTGCGACTCTCGATCAGCTTATCTCGAGAGTCGAATGGGCGTCCCGCACTTATCCAGTCTACGACTCTCGCTCAGATGATCTCGAGAGTCTAATGGGTACTTCCGTATTTACCCGATTTGCGACTCTCGCTCAGATGATCTCGAGAGTCGAATGGGCGTCCGTGTAAAATCTTAATAGCTGAGTTGATCTCCATTATTTTGCCTATAACATCTTGCGTTATGTTTCTTTCCCCATAATTAATCCACCCCTCTAGCGTTTGTTCAGGCTTCTCATGATCGATCACCACATTCAGAGAAGTCTCAAATTTTCGTATGCCTGGTGCAGCAAGTTGATGAAGACGTTCCAACACGTATCCGACATGATCAACAGGAGCAGGATCGATAACCAAGGGCAAAACAAAGATAAGCTCGGTCACATGAAGATTATTCCGAATTAATGAATACTGGTGGGCCCACCATCGCATCCATTCATAAGTAGCCCCAATAATAAAATCAGCACTAGGAACGACAAAAGAGCAGCCGGTTCCAGTTAGCAGAAGTTGTCGCCACATCCATTTTCAATGAACGGGCCCTACACCATACGCTCGTTGTTCACGTGTTACTGGCTCTAATGTCTCGGGCACCCCCTGGTCATAACCGAATTGATGTGTAAAACGGTTCGAGTAATATGGCTCTCTCCAGAATTCTAAGCCTTCCCGCAAAGGGAGTGAAGACGGACAAATGGCTGTCAGAAACGAACGCTTGTAACGATCAAGACTGCCGTCGTCATCAAGTAGCACCGGATCCTTACTACTGGTGCCTGAAAAATTGAAGAAGTCGACGTCATTATACTGAGAGATCCCCTCCTTGACAGTTGTCAAATTCCATTTCTGAAAGAAGTGTAGCAAGATAATCCCCGGAAGCTATGCCATATACCCAGGGGAAATATACTCCAAGCAATCCCGATAGATAATGCCATCCATAATAGGCTGAGTTCATCCCAAAAGAAGCGCACTCCTTGTTGTTGATAACCTGCCCAAAAGCTCGGTAAAGAGAGCACAAGACCACAGGGGCTATGGCATAACGATGACCATGCATCATGCCTCCATCAACAACAAAACAAGATATCCGCACGCTATCTGCTTGTTTCGAGCTTGGCAAAACTACGCAACTTAGCCAGTAGGCTAGAAAGCCAGCCAAATCGCATCTCGGAGATAGTTTATTTGGGTGAGGAAACTTATTCTTCATCTTGGCCTCCAAGAGGCCTTTATCTCCACGGTCCTCATCGTAAGGCCCGTAATCCAAGCTGAAAGAGGAGGAAAACCATCAATAGAAAGAATAGCGGAATAAAGTATCAACAAATAAAGCATAAGTAAGACACTTACTTCAAGTCATGGCTGAAATAAACAAGCCAATCTTCGAATGGTAGTTTATCTTTGGAGCTTAAAAATTAGGGGAGTTCCGCAAAAAATTCGTAACAGGCTGCGGTATAGAAACCTTTATTGACGCCTTTCTTCTTCCTCGACAGGTCGTCATTACTGGGAACCTATTCATCATAAATTCTTCCACGAATCGACAAACCAGCGATCCAGTCCATGTCCAAGAGCGAAATGCTCATTTCTTCGCATGGCAGGTGGAAAGAATTGGCGATAGAGCACCAGTGGTTGAGGAATCCCTTGTAGACTCACGACTCACGACAGAAATAACTTGATGTCGCCTAAATAGCCTTGTAAATCCCCGCTTCTCTCAAAGTTTCTTTATGTTGTTCTAAAATTCTATTCGCCAAAGCTTTGTAGCTAGGATGAGGGCTCAAATGACCTCGAGTCCGATATGCACCTGATGTCCACACCTCGGCATCCCCCAAATGACGAAACCTTTGATGAAGAGTCTCGAAGTAATGAGTTGGAAAAGGTTGATGGGATCATGGTTCGGCTCTAGAAAAATCATATACTTCTCACCAAGGACGGCTTACCACGTACCATTCTCAGATATGGTACAATTCAGGAACGATGCGGGGATTGAAGTCCAAGTCTTTACATTATAGAAGGAATTGACGCGGCATATGTCGGAAGGCTCGATATTAGGGAGGGAACGTTGTTGTTGAAAACTTCTCGGATATCTAATGTATTCTTTTGTATAAGGGTTCCGAATCAGAAGGGGTGACACGGTCAACTTAACAATGGACCAGAGGATCTTCATTTTATCAGATTTGGACTTGGCTTGCTTCTCCAAATACACTTGCTTAGTGCCCTTGCCAGTTATCCTCGGGCGACTGCGCTTAGCAAACAGGATAGGCACAGATGGGCTTGCCTCACCGTCTTCGGATCCCACAGGGTCATCAGGCAGAAGCTAGTCATGGGAGCATACCAAGCATCCCATTCCTCCTATGTACCTTTATCCAGAGGAGGTGGTAGAACTTGGTCACAAAGAATCTTCTTCTGAGTATCCTTCGGCAAAGACAAAATGCGCTCAAAGAAATTGAAAGTCTCCAATGGAAGGAACCACTACGGGTTCTGATCTGACAGCCGATTGACTCTCTAGGGTGCAGCCCACTTACGCTTGCTCAAAGTCGACGGAGAACCAGAAGGACCACCTTTAGAAGAACCACCAGCCATGATCACCTACAAAAGCACACGAAAGGATTTAGATCCATCTCAAACAAAGGAAAGCTCATGCAGGAAGGAATCAACATTTGCAAGGCTCAAGGGATGTAAATGGAGAAGAAGAAAGATACGAATGTTAGATAAATAACTGGGACCTTGGTAAATTACACCAAACCAACAATAAGGGAAGTAATGTGGTTATGTTCATAACTCGATATGGTCAACACACATACAAATAAGAAGAGATAGAAGAAAAGAGAAAAGAGTTTAATCATCATTCAATGACCATAGAAGCAACTCGAAAATACTTTGGTTCTAACTATCTTGTTAATTGTCAAAATGTCTAAAACTAAGTCAAATTTATCATAAAGTGACTCAAAATTGGGGGTTTTCCCCCACAGACAGAAGAGAATTTCCATCTTATAATAGTCGGAGGACCCAAGCCTTTAACTTGTCCACTTTCGCTTGTATCTGGACCTCCTTGGAGCTCAAGTCCATCAAGTTGGAGATGCACTGCTGTATAGAATCGAGGTTCGGGTATTCCATCTTAGCCTGAAGTCTCGCGGCAGGTATCTCGGCCAAAAGCCTCTCGCGCTTCTTCCAAGCCTCCCTCATTGACCTCCAGATCCTAGCACGACAGCCTCGAACTTCCCCCTTCGTGTACGGAAGGATATGGGCAAGGAGTATCTCATTAGCCCGATATTCTCTCCTCAAAAAATGGAACTTGCCCAACAAGTCGAAGAAAGAAGTAGCCACAGGAGGCTCTGCTTCCTCGAGTATTGCCAATTCCTCATGAAAGAGAAAATTGTCAATCAAACCCAACATATCCTCGCTATACTCGTTAAAGATGGAGGCCATGAGGGAGATGTTCTGAATAGCCTTTAAAATAGGACAGGAATCAGCATCCAGCCGAGACAGAGCATCAGATACTTCCTCGAAATGGGTGTCAAGGGATGACCAAGCATCGGGATGATCGAGAGAAACAAGAAGTCATCGAAGACAATCACGAGCGGCGAGTAGAGAAGGACGAGTTCTGGCCATTATCTGTTGTAAATAATACTAGAAACTCGATCTGAGAACCATAGCAATTCGATGAAAAAAAAGAGAAAGCAAATGAAAGTATTGAGATCCAGTTCAAAGCAAAGGAAAGCGCGTGCAGGTATGTTTAAACCCTACTTAAATAGTAATCAGAATTATAGAAAATGCCATATAAGGCCTGGTACAATTTAGAATTTCCAAGAGTACTGGGACCCCACATCGTCACAAAATAACAATATATATGAAGACATGAGGGAGAGGTGTCGGACCCAATACACTCTGAAATAACGCCAGACCTAGTGCACCCCTAAATGTACGAAATTTCACCAAGTCAGATAAATGGGTGCGCTAGCCCCTGTGCACCCGAAAATTTGTAAAAAAATCCACGAAGTCCGAATTTCAGGGTGCGCCAGGCCTAATGCACCCGAAAAAAGCCAAAAATCCACTAAGTCCGAATTTCAGGGTGTGCCAGGCATAGTGCACCCGAAAAAGCTAAAAATCCACCAAGTCCAATATTCGGGTGCACTAGCCCTGCGCGCCCGAAAATTCTTAAAAATCCTAAGTTCAATATTTGGGTGCGCTGAGGATAGCGCACCCGAAAAATCACCTAACCTTGAATATTCAGGTACGTGCGCAATAAAAGGGTGCACTGGCGATAATTTTTTGGTGTGCTGGTGAATAAAAGGGTGCGGTAGCGAGAGCGAGCAAGCACAATGATAAACGTGTAAATGACGAAATTGAGGCTGAATTCTCTATTTGTAGTGGGACACGAAAATCCAATGTGCCACACTAGACGATCATACGTCCATCATTGCGCACCGAAGGGGCATCTGTTGGGGTCCCAAAATGTCAGGGCCCTTAAAACAAATACCTACATGCTATAAGATCAATGAACCACAAGAAAAAGGTTACAACGCCCATAAATCCAATGAAAACCTCAGAATACCCCAATCTTACTTAGCCATTTTTCAAACAAAGACCCTAAGTGGGCCCCGCAAATTATCGTGGCCAAAATCCCTGAAACCGGAACATAATCTTCGGAATGAATTAACATAAGCAGTGCATTGATATCCGCTACCAACCGGGCCCCACAAAGCCATCATTTTAAAAAATCCATTTGAAATCAGACGAACAAGTCTGTCAGCACACCCTTAAATTCAGGGTAGTGCACCCAAATAATCAACATCTTGCGAAAGTGAATTTTTGGGTGCTCTACCTCCAGCGCACCCGAAAAATCATGTTTTCTCGAAAAGTGAATTTTTGGGTACTCTACCTCCAGCCCACCCAAAAGATCAGGTTTTCTCCAAAAGTGAATTTTTGGATGCTCTACCTACAACGTACCCGAAAAATTAAGTTTTCTCCAAAGTAAATTTTTGGGTGCGCTGGACCTATTTTCTCTTGAAAGAGAAAATCGCCAATCAAACCCAACATATCCTCGCTATACTCGTTAAAGATGGAGGCCATGAGGGAGATGTTCCGAATAGCCTTCAGAATAGGACAGGAATCAGCATCCAGCCGAGACAAAGCATCAGATACTTCCTCGAAATGGGTGTCAAGGGATGACCAAGCATCGGGATGATCGAGAGAAACAAGAAGTCATCGAAGACAATCACGAGCGGCGAGTAGAGAAGCACGAGTTCTGGCCATTATCTGTTGTAAATAATAATAGAAACTCGATCTGAGAACCATAGCAATTCGATGAAAAAAAAAGAGAAAGCACATGAAAGTATTGAGATCCAGTTCAAAGCAAAGGAAAGCGCGCGCAGGTATGTTTAAACCCTATTTAAATAGTAATCAGAATTATAGAAAATGCCATATAAGGCCTGGTACAATTCAGAATTTCCAAGGGTACTGGGACCCCACATCGTCACAAAATAACGATATATATGAAGACATGAGGGAGAGGTGTCGGACCCAATACACTCTGAAATAACGCCAGACCTAGTGCACCCCAAAATGTATGAAATTTCACCAAGTCAGATAAATGGGTGCGCCAGCCCCTGTGCACCCGAAAATTTGTAAAAAATCCACGAAGTCCGAATTTCAGGGTGCGCCAGGCCTAATGCACCCGAAAAAAGCCAAAAATCCACTAAGTCCGAATTTCAGGGTGTGCCAGGCATAGTGCACCCGAAAAAGCTAAAATTCCACCAAGTCCAATATTCGGGTGCACTAGCCCTGCGCGCCCGAAAATTCTTAAAAATCGTAAGTTCAATATTTGGGTGCGCTGAGGATAGCGCACCCAAAAAATCACCTACCCTTGAATATTCAGGTACGCGCGCAATAAAAGGGTGCACTGGCGACAATTTTTGGGTGTGCTGGTGAATAAAAGGGTGCGGTAGCGAGAGCGAGCAAGCACAATGATAAACGTGTAAATGATGAAAATGAGGCTGAATTCTCTATTTATAGTGGAACACGAAAATCCAATGTGCCACACTAGACGATCATACGTCCATCATGGCGCACCGAAGGGGCATCTGTTGGGGTCCCAAAATGTCAGGGCCCTTAAAACAAATATCTACATGCTATAAGATCAATGAACCACAAGAAACTAAGGTTACAACACCCATAAATCCAATGAAAACCTCAGAATACCCCAATCTTACTTAGCCATTTTTCAAACAAAGACCCTAAGTGGGCCCCGCGAATTATCGTGGCCAAAATCCTTGAAACCGGAACATAATCTTCAGAATGAATTAACATAAGCAGTGCATTGATATCCGCTACCAACCGGGCCCCACAAAGCCATCATTTTAAAAAATCCATTTGAAATCATACGAACAAGTCCGTCAGCACACCCTTAAATTCAGGGTAGTGCACCCAAAAAATAAACATCTTGCGAAAGTGAATTTTTGGGTGCTCTACCTCCAGCGCACCCGAAAAATCATGTTTTCTCGAAAAGTGAATTTTTGGGTGCTCTACCTCCAGCGCACCCGAAAAATCAGGTTTTCTCCAAAAGTGAATTTTTGGATGCTCTACCTCCAACGTACCCGAAAAATTAAGTTTTCTCCAAAGTAAATTTTTGGGTGCGCTGGACCTATTTTCTCTGAAAGAGAAAATCGCCAATCAAACCCAACATATCCGCTATACTCGTTAAAGATGGAGGCCATGAGGGATGATCGAGCAAGAAGTCATCGAAGACAATCACGAGCAACGAGTAGAGAAGCACGAGTTCTGGACATTATCGGTTGTAAATAATACTAGAAACTCAATCTGAGAACCATAGCAATTCAATGAAAAAAGAGAAAGCACATGAAAGTATTAAGATCCAGTTCAAAGCAAAGGAAAGCGCGCGCAGGTATGTTTAAACCCTACTTAAATAGTAATCAGAATTATAGAAAATGCCATATAAGGCCTGGTACAATTCAGAATTTCCAAGGGTACTGGGACCCCACATCGTCACAAAATAACAATATATATGAAGACGTGAGGGAGAGGTGTCGGACCCAATACACTCTGAAATAACGCCTGACCTAGTGCACCCCTAAATGTACGAAATTTCACCAAGTCAGATAAATGGGTGCGCCAGCCCCTGTGCACCGAAAATTTGTAAAAAATCCACGAAGTCCGAATTTCAGTGTGCCAGGCCTAATGCACCCGAAAAAAGCCAAAAATCCACTAAGTCCGAATTTCAGGGTGTGCCAGGCATAGTGCACCCGAAAAAGCTAAAATTCCACCAAGTCCAATATTCGGGTGCACTAGCCTTGCGCGCCCGAAAATTCTTAAAATCGTAAGTTCAATATTTGGGCGCGCTGAGGATAGCGCACCCGAAAAATCACCTACCCATATTCAGGTACGCGCGCAATAAAAGGGTGCACTGGCGACAATTTTTGGGTGTGCTGGTGAATAAAAGGGTAAGGTAGCGAGAGCGAGCAAGCACAATGAAACGTGTAAATGACGAAAATGAGGCTGAATTCCTCTATTTATAGTGGAACACGAAAATCCATGTGCCACATAGACGATCATACGTCCATTATGGCGCACCGAAGGGGCATCTGTTGGGGTCCCAAAATGTCAGGGCCCTTAAAACAAATATCTACATGCTATAAGATCAATAAACCACAAGAAACTAAGGTTACAACACCCATAAATCCAATGAAAACCTCAGAATACCCCAATCTTACTTAGCCATTTTTCAAACAAAGACCCTAAGTGGGCCCCGCGAATTATCGTGGCCAAAATCCTTGAAACCGGAACATAATCTTCAGAATGAATTAACATAAGCATGCATTGATATCCGCTACCAATCGGGCCCCACAAAGCCATCATTTTAAAAAATCCATTTGAAATCAGACGAACAGGTCCGTCAGCACACCCTTAAATTCAGGGCAGTGCACCCAAAAAATCAACATCTTGCGAAAGTGAATTTTTGGGTGCTCTACCTCCAGCGCACCCGAAAAATCATGTTTCTCGAAAGTGAATTTTTGGGTGCTCTACCTCCAGCGCACGCGCACCCGAAAAATCAGGTTTTCTCCAAAAGTGAATTTTTGGATGCTCTACCTCCAACGTACCCGAAAAATTAAGTTTTCTCCAAAGTAAATTTTTTGGTGCGCTGGACCTATTTTCTCTTGAAAGAGAAAATCACCAATCAAACCCAACATATCCTCGCTATACTCGTTAAAGATGGAGGCCATGAGGGATGATCGAGCAAGAAGTCATCGAAGACAATCACGAGCGTCGAGTAGAGAAGCACGAGTTCTGGCCATTATCTGTTGTAAATAATACTAGAAACTCGATCTGAGAACCATAGCAATTCAATGAAAAAAAGAGAAAGCACATGAAAGCATTGAGATCCAGTTCAAAGCAAAGGAAAGCGCGCGCAGGTATGTTTAAACCCTATTTAAATAGTAATCAGAATTATAGAAAATGCCATATAAGGCCTGGTACAATTCAGAATTTCCAAGGGTACTGGGACCCCACATCGTCACAAAATAACGATATATATGAAGATATGAGGGAGAGATGTCGGACCCCATACACTTTGAAATAACGCCAGACCTAGTGCACCCCAAAATGTATGAAATTTCACCAAGTCAGATAAATGGGTGCGCCAGCCCCTGTGCACCCGAAAATTTGTAAAAAATCCACGAAGTCCGAATTTCAGGGTGCGCCAGGCCTAATACACCCGAAAAAAGCCAAAAATCCACTAAGTCCGAATTTCAGGGTGTGCCAGGCATAGTGCACCCGAAAAAGCTAAAATTCCACCAAGTCCAATATTCGGGTGCACTAGCCCTGCGCGCCCGAAAATTCTTAAAAATCGTAAGTTCAATATTTGGGTGCGCTGAGGATAGCGCAGCCGAAAAATCACCTACCCTTGAATATTCAGGTACGCGCGCAATAAAAGGGTGCACTGGCGACAATTTTGGGTGCTGGTGAATAAAAGGGTGCGGTAGCGAGAGCGAGCAAGCACAATGATAAACGTGTAAATGACGAAAATGAGGCTGAATTCTCTATTTATAGTGGAACACGAAAATCCAATGTGCCACACTAGACGATCATACGTCCATCATGGCGCACCGAAGGGGCATCTGTTGGGGTCCCAAAATGTCAGGGCCTTTAAAACAATATCTACATGCTATAAGATCAATGAACCACAAGAAACTAAGGTTACAACACCCATAAATCCAATGAAAACCTCAGAATACCCCAATCTTACTTAGCCATTTTTCAAACGAAGACCCTAAGTGGGCCCCGCGAATTCGTGGCCAAAATCCTTGAAACCGGAACATAATCTTCGGAATGAATTAACATATGCAGTGCATTGATATCCGCTACCAACCGGGCCCCACAAAGCCATCATTTTAAAAAATCCATTTAAAATCAGACGAACAAGTCCGTCAGCACACCCTTAAATTCAAGGTAGTGCACCCAAAAAATCAACATCTTGCGAAAGTGAATTTTTGGGTGCTCTACCTCCAGCGCACCGAAAAATCATGTTTTTCTCGAAAAGTGAATTTTTGGGTGCTCTACCTCCACGCCCTGAAAAATCAGGTTTTCTCCAAAGTGAATTTTGGATGCTCTACCTCCAACATACCCGAAAAATTAAGTTTTCTCCAAAGTAAATTTTGGGTGCGCTGGACCTATTTTCATCTAATAAAAGGGTGCGCTAAGCCAATTTTGACCAATTTCAGGGTGCGCCACACGTGGCAACCCCTCATTGGTCATCCTCCGGTATTTCTGGGTATAAATACCCCCTGCCAACTGTTCATTTATACATTGGACAAGAGAGGGAGAGAGCTATTACCCTCTAGATATTGTGAGTCCCCACCGAAAACCTTGCAAGAATCTCCTTTCCGACGACCGGAATACTTTTCCAACGACCAAAATCCTTTTCTGACCACCAGAATTCTTCTCCGACCACTGAAATCCCTTGCCAGAGAAATTTTCAGACCACCGCAGGTCCAGCCCTAAAAACAGCAAAATTTCTTTAAGTATGTGTTCACTCTCCTCAAGTGCAAGGCTGCGATGTGATAATAATTCTCGTAAGATCGAGGTCGATCCTCAGGGTTGTCGTAACAATTCTAAACTTTATAACTAGAATGGGGTAAATTCAGATTTATATTGATTGATGGAAATTAAGAACATAAAACTATCTAATTTAGAACTAAATCAAGGAAATAAACATTAGAGTGCCAAGGATCCATGTTAAGCTCTTAAATGTGTATATTCTAACCCCATTTCATCACTAACTATACTTGAAACACATGATTAAAGACCCAACTAATGTATAGTTTTGTGGTTGTAGGAATGAGAAAGAATTCATCAATTGAAAGCTTAGAGACGTTATTTACAAGCATTGAAGATCAAAAGACCAAGCGCCAAAAGGTGGAAGAAAGAAAGCAAAGGAGAGAAGAAAGAGGGCAGAAAAATGCACTGAGGATCGGTCATCCATAGCTCAGGACCGGTCGTCCGACCGGTTCGAACACTCAACAGAAGGACCCTGCTGCCAAACCTTGCTGGACCAATCACGACCGGTCGTCCACTGCTCAGACCGGTCGTCCGACTAGTCGTTGAATTAAAATCGGGGTTCGAATTTCCAGAAAACTCTCTAGACTGTTTTTTCACTTTTGAGACCAGTCGTGCAACCGATCATCTGCGTAACAGAGCTTCTTCTATAAGCTCCGAATTTTACTACGCAAAGCGCAATTTTTGTGGGATTTCTCAAAGTTTCTTCGCACCAAAGGCTCCAAACCTATAAAAGGACTCCTCTAGATCGTTCCTAGGGTATCCTATAAGAGAATTACCACGGTGGGAGGCACGGAAGTCAGATCCAGAGTTCTACAACTCCTCCTAGTTTGTTCTTCTAGTTTTTATGTTTTTCTTAGTAGCTTTCATGTTTCCTTGGATCATGAACAGCTAAACTTCTTAGCTAGGGCTAAGAGGTGAAGCTTTTATTGAATCTAAGATGTTTCAATTCATTTGTTTTGGTTTCAAGTTGGATTATTAGTGAAGAACAATGGTTTGAAGTTTGAATAAAGTTCTAAGTAGTTTTTCTTAATCTTATGATGGCTCATGGATGTTTACAAGAATTGCTTGAGTTCTTAATTATTTTGAATGGTTTTAGACCTGTACGCTCTGAGGAATTGTATTCAATACGCTCTAGATCTTTGATTCTCATGTGAGAACTTCATGCCAAGAGTTCTACTTTTCTGAATTTCTGAAATACGTGTGATTTTGTAAGTGATTTGAATGAAGTTCAAATCATCATCTAATTATGCTTTGTGACAGAGTTTAATGATGATTATGATTGTGATCTTAATCTATTGGAACTAGGATTGACCTATGCAATTGAGTGTGGTCAAGTCCTACTTGAATTGAGGGAATCATGTACTTGAATCACACATATAGCAGATTGTTTGTTATAACCGCTCTATCATCCGGCTAGATAGGATTTAATTTCGATTCTAGTTGAGTAAGTGAGAAGCCACAGTGAATTAAGCATTAAGGATTGCTACAAGTGAATCCTTGAACCCCTAGTGCTCTTTTACATTGTTTACATTCACTTTTAATTCAAAGTATTCATCTACATTCAATTTCAAAATCCTGTTTAATTAGTTCTCTATTAGAAACCATTAGAAGTGTTTGTGAGTTCCTACACAAGTCCCTATGGATCAACCTCGGTCTTACCGAGATTATTACTACAATCGCAACCCTACACTTGGGGAAGCGAACAATCCACTTATAATCATCACAATGCCAATTCAAACTATTCAAGACAATCACTCAATTGAAATTAGAGTTTTATCCCTATCTAATCAGAAGATAGAGCTATCAAATCATCATAACTTATCTAACATAAATGGATCATCCACTGATATGGTTCTCTCATAATCAACTAAGGCATTGGGTGTATTTAACCACACAACCCAATCCTTCACAAAAAATTAAGATCACATTCATGATTCTTCCTCAAGCCTTGTCATTAGACTTAATTTAGAAGCATAAATTGAACTTCTATTGAACCAAAATCAATATATAAACACTCATCTCAGATTAAATCAAAAGATAAAAACTTCTTCAAGTTAGTTTTAGATAAGCACTTAAAGAACTTAATTTGTAAGATCCCCTAGCATCCAACATATCATGATGGATCTAAGATCTCTACAACCCAAAATCCTATCAATCAATACCCCTATTAAGCAATCTCAGTAATCAAAACATCTCATGTAAGAGCAATCACAAAATAAAATATTAACTAAAAATACTAACTTTCTTTCAAACTAGAACTAGAAGTGTTCTTCATAAAACCCAAAAGTACTTGAAATAATTCGGATTAGACATTGTAAATAATTAAAAGCTTCACCTCTTAGCCCTAGCTAGGAGGTTTAGCCAACCATTAACAGATTGAACTAAAACTCAAAAGAAAACTACTAAGAAAGCATAGAAAAATCATAAAAAAAACCCTAGTAGGAGGAGTTGCAAAAGCTCCACTACGCTCCTCTCCACTTCCCACGAACTTCCAAGCCTTCTATAATGCCTTAAGAACAAACCCTAGGTGTCCTTTTATAGGTTTGAGGCTCACCAATGCAGAAGATTTGAGAATTTGTGTAAAACTTACACACTGCACAAAGAAAATCAGAGCCAGACTTGAAAATTTCTAAACTGGGTGTATGGTCGATTAATCAATTAGGTTAGGCGATCAATCGCACCTATGATTCAACTGTAAAAACTAATTCTGCGATCGGCAGATTAATCACAAGTGGTCAGGTGATTGATGGCTAGGTCCAAAAAGTGTTCAGAGAGTTCCAGCAACAATTCTTAAAAAATCTACATTCTGTCGATTAATCTACATGCTCTATGATCAATTGCTCAGGCTGGGAGATCAATCGCAAATCCGTACTTTAGTCCAACAAAAAATCTGCCAATTCTATTGTGAGCGATCAATCGCTTAGGGCTTCCGATAAATCGCTCGGGCTGGAGAATCAGTCAATGGATAAATCTCTGGATTAATCTTCAGAAACTGCAACTTTCTGCAAATTACTTTCTAGCCCTGCAGCTCTATGCTTTGATTTTTCTAGACCTTTTAGGTCTTTTAACATGATTTCTTCAAGGTTTTTCTTTATTTTTCAACTTCATCTTTTATAGTTTCTTTCTTCCATTCTTGGACTTTCTTCCTTTGATCCTCAAGATGTTCTAAAGCGGTCTTTTAGCATTGAATTCACAAGTTCTCTCTCATTCCTACAAACACAAACACATGCATAGGATGAGTCTTTAACACTATAAATCATGCGTAAAGAGTGATGAATTGGGGTTAGAATATGCACAATTAGAGCTCAACACATGCCCCAACCAGCATTTTGCTAGTCTCGAGCAAAACATGAGTGAAACAAAATTCAACTTTTCAAAACCCAACTCTCTTTCAGAAACTATACTTCTATAAACTTTAAGAAACACAAGTGCAAAATTCAAAGAAACTTAGTAATAAAAAGATGAAATCCTAAACTCCCTAAACATAATAAGTGTTCAAATAGAATCTCTACCGATTGATTGATAAATAGAAGAATCCAAACAAGTATGGCCTAGTGTGCATAATGAATGTTCATCTCATGAGTTTTTAGGATTTCCTTCTTCATAGATAGGTCAAACTAAAGATCTAAAGGTATACAGCTCAACCAAATGCCTATGACAAGAATTTGCCTTACCGTTCCTTTGATGGCTTTCACACTACTTCCCATTTTCAGCTTTAGTTACGGGTAGACCATCCCCTGGTTGGTAATAGGTAGCCCTTTTTGGAATTTTTCATAAATATTCAATGAATAACCATATTCTCTTTCTCTTTTTCATATACATCAGATAGGTTTTTAGAAATCCATATCTTTCGTTCTTCTTATTTTCTCATGAAGAAGGATGTACAAAGTTCCCCGACTTGGTTCCTTAACACCTTAGAACTAAGTCCAACTAATCTACAAATCTATATAATCCCTTCAAACCATGAGAATCATATAACGTGAACTAGGTTCAAAAGTATTCAAATTTTCTATTGACCATATAAATAGGGGAATTCATATAGAAAACTATTATATTTAAGCTAATTTAGAGGTCTCAAATTCATACCAATTCGTCTCTTATCCTTTCATACTTATGACATCCCAACTGCATAGTAACAAAGTTTTCCAAAAGAGTTTTGAATTTCAAAAAAATTGTAAAAATTTTATACAAATATTGCTCAAAATGTTACAAAACACTAGATTCATCAAGGAATCTCGCCCCCCAACCAAATCTTGCATTGTCCTCAATGTAAAAAGATTATGCAATAAGCATTAACATGAGAGCAATGATAAAAATAAAAGAATGTGAGAATGAGAGTACCTGATAGAGTCGATCATAGAAGTCTACAACTCCGATAATTTAAATAATTCAAACTAATATAAACTACTCTACACCTCCATCAGACCAGGAGGTTAATCTTAATACACATGATCATTGAAAGGAATTGAATCTAGCAGAATTATGAGCTGGAGTAAAATATTTTTCAGTAATACCATCCATTATCCTACTTTATAATGTACATGGGTGATGTTCATCATAGTAATCAGTTAAAAATTCTGCTGAAAAAGTTCAGCGGGTTTCTCAAAGTTATCACTCCATGTGTCAGGAAAAGAGAATTTCTTTGGTTGGAAATTATTAAGCATGACTCTCATTTCCAACTTGTCTGGGAAAAAAATCATTCAAGTAAGGGTCATCCCAGAGATGGTGCCCTTCGGTTTGAACAAACCAAAGAGATGTGAAGACTTGTATTTTTTCTTCACAAGTCGTTATAGACTCCACAAAATCAGATTCTACAAGTGCCTCTACAATCGATAAGTCAATTTTACACTCTGTGGAAGGAGTTTTTTTTTTTTTTTTTGCACTAGTGAAGTTCCCTTAAGGCATTTACAATGTCACGGATCATAAGATCATTCCAATCCTCCAAATGTACCAAACACTCTTCTAGAGTGTAGGAAACTTCTACCTTCTTGGTCACTTGTGTAGGTTGGAATAAGTCCTCAACCACTACACACAGAATTTAGCCTCTCCTTAGGCGAATCAAGCACTAATCCATCAAATTACTGCACAACAAAATTGTTCAAGTCAGCGATTGGTGTCTTGTCAATCAAATTTTCAGATTTTGGCTTTTCTAAAGCCTCATCAATATCTAAAATTACTTCTTCCTTGGAATGAGCTAAGCAAACTTCTAAGGTTTTAAAAAATTTAGCCGAGGGTGGCTCATCATCATCCACAATTGTATCTATGAAATTAATCATGTGGATCTCATCTTGATACTCATCCTCATCTTCTTGTTGTTTTTACAAACGAAACACATTCAACTTCTTTGTCATATTTTCAAAGGATATTTTCATCACTCCATTCTTACAATTGATTATAGCATTGGCAGTTGCTAGGAATGGTCGGCCTAGAATGACGGAAACTTAAGTGTATACATTTGTAACCGCTTGTGTATTTAAAACGATAAAGTTTACCGGGTAGTAGTAGAACTTATTGATTTGAACTAACACATCCTCAATTACTCCTCTCGGTATCCTAACAGAGTGATCCACAAGTTGTAAAGTTATCTTGGTGGGTTTTAATTCACCAAGTCCAAGTTGCTCATATACCGAGTAGGGAATCAAGTTAACACTAGCCCCTAAATCGAGAAGTGCTCTATTGATCCGGAAGTTACCTATCATGCAAGAGATTGTAGGGCTTCTAAAATCTTTGAATTTGGGGAAGTGTTTTTTTTTTTTTGATAGCACTCACTTGTTTAGTAAAAATGCCCTCTTGTACACGTTTTGCTTACGTTTTACGACACATAAATCCTTTAGAAATTTGGCGTATGGAGGAATTTGCTTGATTGCATCCAACAAGGGAATGTTGATTTTAACTTGTTGGAAGACTTCTAGGGTGGCTTTTTAGTTGAGACAAGACGTTTGGGGAATGGGGCCACATGTTTATACACATGCTCCAGCTCTTCATCTTGTGGAGCATTGTTCAATTCACCTTCACTCTTAGAATCAACCGGATCATTAGGATTTGCGGCCTTCACCGGTTCAGATTTTTTAATTGTTTTACCACTTCTAAGAGTGGTGATGGCTTGAACATGTTCCACTTGAATGGTTGAAGAATTGGAATTCGATTCGAGTTGTTCCTTGGGGTTAGGATGAGATTGGGTCAAAACAATCCCTTTCTTCCTAACTCCTAGGTGTGTCTCAATTCTTTCGACCGAAATTTTAAGTTCATTCATGGCCTGCATGTTAGACTGATTTATCTGAGTTTGTCCAATCATGAATGCATTCAATGTATCCTCAAGAGTGCTATTTTGAGGAGGCCCTTGGGAAGCATTGTTTGTATTACCATGGGTCCATTCTTCTCATTAAGATTTAGTTTACACCACTAATCAGGATTTTACAAATTAGAATTTGTTGCGCTAAAGGGCCGTTGGTAAGCATTTGTGGCGCTCGATTGAGTTTGCAAAATCTCTTGAAATGCAGGAATTGTTGGGAAATCCTTTGTTAAGTGAACGTCACTCTCACAAATACCACATACACTTTCAACAGTCTCCCTGGTGGTTATTATGTTAACACTCCTTAATTTTATGGCCTCAACCTTCTTTGTGAGACCTGCCACCTTTGAATTCAAATCATCCTCCCCATCTAAACATGTACTCTTTTCTCTCTTGGGGTTGACTTGGGATTACTAGTTGGAGTGGAGATGTCCTAAGATTGGGGCTCTTGGCTAGCATATCAAATTAACCCCAAGCATCATCGGGCGCTTAGCTAAAAAACTCACCATTACACATCATTTGGACAAATTGGCGCATGTTTGAACTTAATCCATCATGGAAGAAGTCAATTAAGCACCACTTTTCATAACCATGGTGTGGGCACTCTAATAAAAGATCTTTGAACCTCTTACAACATTGAAAAATGTTTCATCTAATTTTTGGGAGAAATTCATAATGGTCCGCCTCAATGCATTGGTTTTATGAACCGGAAAATACTTTTTAAGGAACTCCCAAGTCATCTCAGCCCATGTCCCGATGCTTTTAGGTTTAAGTGATTGAAGCCATGATTTGGCTTTGTCCTTTAGAGAGAAGGGGAAATTTTCAGTTTAATTACATCTTGGGAGACATCATTAAATTGAAAGGTATTGGCTATCTCCTCAAATTCACTAAGGTGCGTATATGGACTTTAAGAATTCAGTCCATGGAATTTCGAGAGTAACTTGATAATTTCCGGTTTAAGGTCCATGTTTCCTAGATTCGTTGGAAAAACAATGTAGGAAGACGTGGTTGTTCTCTCCGGTTGTAGATAATCTCTCAATGTTTTAATCGGATGAACATAGCATTCCTCATTCTCATTATGTTCCAACCTAGTTGGTGGTGCATCATGCTCAACGTTTTCAACATTATGTAGTTCATTCTCAGCCATGATTTTAGACGATTCAGGATTTCGTAGACGTTTTCTAACTCGTCTGTGATTGACTAAGCTTTCAACAAAACCTCCCTCACTTAGAAGTCGTGATATATGATCACGCTCCCAATGGGACATAAAACACACAAAACTAACTAATATAAAATTCTAAAAACAAAACTAAAAATTAAATGAGTCTAAGTTAGAACAGGGTTACTGGATTTGAAGAACTATATTAGTGAAGAAAATCCTACAAAATAAACAAAATCTGTTAGTAGTAGAAAATTCTAATAAGAACCTATAAACAGTAAATCCCAACCTAATCTATCTAATATAACTATACCCTAATTACAAAATTCAGAACCGTTAACCTAATCCCCGACAACGACGTCAAAAACCTTGTTTGCTTGCCTCAAGTTCAAGGCACGATGTGGTAATAATTCTCTGTAAGACCGAGGTCGATCCTCTGGGATTGTCATAACAATTCTAAACTTTATATTAGAATGGGATAAATTCGGATTTATATTGATGGATGGAAATTAAGAACATAAAACTATCTAATTTAGAACTGAATCAAGGAAATAAACACTAGAGGCACCAAGAATCCCTTATAATCATTCACAATGCCAATCAAACCATTCAAGCCAATCAATCAATTGGAATCAGAGTTTTATCCTTATCCAATCGGAATATAGAGCTATTAAATCATCATAACTTATCTAACATAGGTGGATCATCCACTGATATGATTCTCTTATAATCAACTAAGGCATTAGTGTATTTAACCACACAACCCAATCCTTCACAAACAATTAAGATCGTATTCATGATTCTTCCCCAAGCCTTGTCACTAACTTAATTTAGAACCTGAATTAAACTTCTATTGAACAAAATCAATACATAAACACCCATCTCAGATTAAATCAAAGATAAGAACTTCTTCTAGTTTAGTTCTAGATAAACACTTAGGAACTTAGTTTGTAAGATACCCTAGCATCCAACATATCATGATGGATCTAAGATCTCTACAACCCAAAAATCCTATCAATCAACACCCTATTAAGCAATCTCAGTAAGCAAACATCCCATTAAGAGCAATCACAGAGATTAGAAGATTAACTAAAAATACTAACTTCTTTCAAACTAGAACTAGAAGTGTTCTTCATAAAACTCAAAAGTACTTGAAATAATTCGAATTAGACATTGCAAATAATTAAAAGCTTCACCTCTTAGCCCTAGCTAAGAGGTTTATCCAACCATTAACAAATTGAACTAAAACTTAAAAGAAAACTACTAAGAAAGCATAGAAAAATCGTAAAAAAACCTAGTCGGAGGAGTTGTAAACACTCCACGACGCTCCTCTCCACCTCCCAAGAACTTTCAAGCCTTCTATGATGCCTTAAGAACAAACCCTAGGTATCCTTTTATAGGTTTGAGGCTCCACTAACGTAGAAGATTTGAGAATTTGTGTAAAACTTACGCACTGCGCAGAGAAAATCGAAGCCAAACTTGAAAATTTCTGAACTGGCACATGGTCAATTGATCGATTAGGCTGGGTGATCAATCGCACTTGCGATTAAACTGTAAAAATTGTATTATGCGATCTGGCGATCAATTGCCAGTTCCAGCAGTGGTCGAGCGATTTATCAGTTGATCCAAAAGTGTCCAGAGAGTTCCAGCAGCAATTCTTCAAAAATCTGCATTCTGTCGATTGATCTACAGGCTTTATCAATCAATCGCTCAGGCTAGGCGATCAATCACTCAGGCTGGGAGATCTATCATAAATCCACACTTTAGTCCAGCAACAAATCTGTCAATTCTGTTCTGAGCGATCAATCGCTCAGGGCTATCGATCAATCACTTAGGCTGGGCGATCAATCGATGGATCAATCTCTAGATCAATCTTCAGAAACTACAACTTTCTGCAAATTACTTTCTAGCCCTGTAGCTCTGCACTTTGGTTTTTCTAGCCCTTTTAGGTCTTTTAACATGATTTCTTTAAGGTTTTTCTTTATTTTTCAACTCCATCTTCTATAGCTTCTTTCTTCCATTATTAACCTTTCTTCCTTTGATCCTTAAGGTGTCCTAAAGTGAACTTTTAGCATTGAATTCATAAGGTCTCTCTCTCTCTCTCTCATTCTTGCAAACACAAACACATGCATAAGATGAGTCTTTAACACTATAAATCATGCATAAAGAGTGATGAATTGGGGTTAGTATATGCACAATTCACAGCTCAACAGTATGGGAGTGCACCCATTAATTCAGCCCTCCGGAACCAAGTGATTTTTAGGGTGCACTAGACCTAGCGCACCCATTAATTCAGCTCTCCAGAACTAAGTAATTTTTAGGGTGCACTTGTCACGCCTCAAACCCGGGGACCGGGCTCACTAAATTCTTGATCGCCGACTTTGGTGCCAACAGCCTCCGTAGTACCCCATTGTTGGCTCCTAGCTCTCCTATGCCAAGTTCCGATCCTGGGATCCCATTAGGAGGATTTTCAGGGTAAATTTTTTTGTAAAAGGAGCATAAGCAAAACCATAAAACATCATCAGATATCTACTAATAAGTTTGTTGAGTACAATGCTAGAAAGGGAAATAAAAATGTAGTAAAAGCCCAAAATATCAGGTACATGAACCGCGCTCAACGCTACTGATGTGCTCTAGTACCTGCAGCGTAAACAAACGCGCATAAGCTTCCTAAGAAGCTCAGTAGAGTGCGTGTGTGCTCGTGTGATGCATATGACAAGTATACAGATATCAAAGTAAGCGAAAGTGATAAAGGGCTAAGTTACCAAGCTTATGAATGCTATCAGCCATCCCAAGGCTATGCGATGCAAAGGCCTACATGGCCGAGTGTTACTTGCTAGAGATACAATGCAAACACCTCAATCCTCAACTAATCCACATATCAAAATGGTTCTCATCTAGGACATCACCGGGGTCTAGTACACTCTGATACTGGCCGCCGCACATCGCACGCATAACCAAGCGAGTAGAAAAGACCCCACTATCTGCCTCGTCAGTGGTATGCCAATGCCCACCCGGCTCGCCGATAGCGGACCCATTCCATGAGCTGGTCAGACTCGACCTAGCTTATAGCCCACTACACCCGGGCGGATAAGGTCACACCCCTTTCCAACTGACCTCGACACAGTAGGAGACGCGGCCTATTGGTATTTGGCACACGGGCGCTCATGTTATCCACTCGGTCTTGACGTTGGAGCATCCTACTGGTACCACAGGGCTTAGGGACTTTCACCCAAGGACATCCATAGCGCCCACGTACTAGAACAAGTTTCCGGTGTCCATTACTGTCAACCATGATGTGACTATGGTAGCCACCACCCCGATGCTGCTAGGGTGTGAAAGCGATCGTGACATACATAATGTGAAATGCATGAATCACGCAATCCAAGTCATGCACCAAACTTACGCATACTGCGCAATCATGTGGGGCAACCCTGTCTCGCACGGGTCCCCTAAGTATAACAAGCCAACTAGCATATGCTATGATTAATCGTGATCCATAACAGGCATACAAATGATGCGTATGGGCATATGAATGAGCATGGTATTCATTATACTAAGCATATTATCAGCATGAAGTACCAAGCTAAGTATACTAGCATGTTACTATACATAGCATGTATGTTGGCCTTAAATGGCCCAATATATTACAGAGTGTGGAACCCGAACTGTGGGCCCCCATTGAAATGTAAGGTCTTTGTGGCATAGCCCACTTGAGACTACATCGGCCCCATACTTGGGCCTGCACATACCAAATCGGCTGACAAATAGGTGTACGGCATGGATAAAACATATATATCAAAGAAAGGACCATGGTGGGCCCCGCCACTGGTCGGATAGCAAATATACATCATCGGTCTTAGGAAGTTTCAGTGGTAGGTATCCAATCACCACAATTTACTAAGTGAAGCCCATTCAAATCGGGCCCCACGCATCGGTCAAGACGAGTGGCATGATGCACAATACATCCATCAAGGTGGAACCCAAAGATGGGCCCACAACCTCTATTTGATGAAAAATAAACACTAAAGTGGCCCCAAGGAAGTTTTCAATGGTAGGCATCAATGACCACTATTCCCTGTGAGTGTGGTCCATCTGACGTTGGATCTGCCTCATGTTGGGGCCATATCCTAAAATGGCGTGGAAAAATAGATGGGCAGCATGAATAAACATTTACATCAGTTGGAACCCACAGGTGTGCCACCTGTTGGGCTGCATGGTACCCAGCTGGGTTCCAGGAAGTTTTGGAATCAAGCAGATATTTGTGTTCCCCTCTATCCATATCCATGTGATCTTATGAACAGGTTGGATGACAAATAAACATCACTGTAGGGCCTGGAAAGGTTTCACAGCGATGGAAATCATTATTCCCACTGTTTCCCGTGGCATGGTCACTTGACATTTGGATATGCTTAAATTTTGGGCTCAGCCACTAAAATGAGCTGGAAGACATCTTGAAGGAATAAAGCAAATCATTCTAGGTGGGTCCCACGAGTGGGCCACCCGCTGCAGCCCAACCAGCTTACGGCGCTGGTTTGCTACCAACGCCCTTCTCCTCCTTTTTTTTCTCATCAAGTGGGGCCCACAGAAGTTTTCGATCAAGCTGATATTTTTGTTTTCCCTACTTCACATGCACGTGTGAACTCATGAACAGGTTGGATCTCAAATAAACACATGGTGGGCCGTAGGAAGGTTCAACGGTAGGGTCACTGTCCCTACTGTTTTCTTACAAGTGGGGTCCACTTGAGATTTGGATCTGTCTCATTCTTCATATCATGCCCTAAAATGATCTCCCCAAATGGATGGATGGTGTGGATATCACACATACAACACGGTGGGGCCCATAGAAGTTGGTGACGTCACTGCAGTAGCCAGATAACTACTTGACCTGTCAGTACTCCCAGCGTCTCTGACGCTGGGAGCCTTCTTCCCTTTTATTTTATTTTTTGTTTTCCTTTTTTTTCCTAGGTTTTCGTCCAGTGGGGCCCACAAGAGGACGATCCACTATGTTCATCAGATTCCCCAGCTCATGGGGGACCCAAGAGCCTAATATTAGGTATGTGAATTGGTCTACAAACATCAAGGTGGGCCGAGGAAGTTTCGACAGTGGACATCATTTTCTCCACTATTTCATGTGGTGCGGTCCCTTAAGATTTGGATCTAGTTCAAACTTGAGCCCTGGCCCTAAAATGATCCGGGAAAACAAATGGACGATGTGAATCCAGCATAATCATCAAGGTGGGTCCCACGAGTGGGGACCCCACTCCAATCGTCCCACCGTCCCTGACGTTGGACGTTCACACGTCTGACGTTGGAACCGTCCAGCGTCAGGACTTATATTGTTTTTTTTCTTTCTTTGTTTTTTCAAGTGGGGCCCACATTAGTATGATCCCCCCATTCATCATGTCCCCCTCATGATAGGAACGCTTAGAGTCCAATATTGGACAGGTTACGGGTTCTACAAACATAACGGTGGGCCCAAGAAGTTTCGACAGTGGGCTTCATTATCTCCACTGTTTTCGATGGTGTGGTCCACTTGAGATCTGGATCTGCTTCATTTTTGGTGTCCAGCCCTAAAATGGGCTGAAGAAATAGACAGACGGCGTGGATCGAATGCATGCATTAAGGTGGGTCCCACGAGTGGGCCCCAAGGTTAACGCCCAAAAGGGCTAGGCGCTGCTGGGCAGCAGCGTCCTCTGGACGCTGACTGTCCAGCGGCCGGGCTTCCTCTCTCCTTTTATTATTATTATATTATTATTATTTATTATTATTAGTTATGTTATGTGGGGCCCATTCATGGATGATCCAATCCATCCATATGATCGTCCATCACAAGACGGGCCCAAAAAAAAAGAAAATCAAGGCAATTAGGAAAAAAATGGAGAGTTTATGTCCCTCTTGCACTCACCTCGAATATGAACGGTTAGATTGGGTCGGGTTTCGATCGGACGGTCCAGATGATGGTTGGGGTCCCCAAGCTTGGATCTCCTCCTCAATTCCTCTAATCTCTCTCTTTCTCTCTCTTGATCTCCCTCTAAATCTCTCTCTATACTTCTCTCTCTTCTCTTTTCTCTCCTTTCTCTCTTCTTTACAAAATAGGAAAATGAGAAGGCCACACCCCCCCTACTATGGATCTTGTATGGGTAGAGAGGGGGGGTGCATGAGGTGATGATGGCTAGTATGGGAGAGGGCATGGGAGGTATGGGTTGTGTTGACTTTGGAGGTGAGAGAGTGATGGGGTGGGTATGATGTGTGTAGACTAGGGTGATGAGAGGGGTATTGGTGAGGTGATGGGATTGATTTGACATTTTCTTGGGATTGTGCAAGTGGGGCCCACACCACACGCACATTGCGTGGCCCACCTCGGATTGCGTAAATGATCGCAACTTTCACACCGTATCGCAATAGGGCGTGCCACGCGGCGTTGGAATCGCAGCGCCTATGCGGTCGTCGAGGTATAGGTCTTAAGTCGATGCGGTACTAAAATAGGTCGCGATCAAGGCTCGCTAATCTGGTCCATCCGGGACGTACCCACCGAAACTAAGTGTACGGAGGGCAAATCAGGGTACGGGTCTTACAGCACTGGACCTAACACACCCATTAATTCAGCTCTCTAGAACCAAGTGATTTTTAGGGTGCCTGGACCTAACGCACCCATTAATCAACTCTCCAGAACCAAGTGAATTTTTAGGGTACACTGGGACCTGCGCACCCATTAATCATCCCTTTGGAACCTAGTGATTTTTTTGATACTTTGGACCCAGCGTACCCATAAAATCAGGCTAGCGCACCTGAAAAATCAGCTATTTTTAGACTTAGTTTCTGAGTGCGCTAGATTCCATTTTGAGCATTCAGGCCATATTCGGACTTATTTTGGGTATTTTGAGCATTCTGGACGTAATGGAACAGTTAATGATCCTTCTGGATACCCAATGATCAGAATAAAGACTTTTAGAGTTTGATCAGGCCCAGTATGATAAATGTAACAGACTTCCGGAGCAAGGCTGCCAGCATCCCAAACTATGCAAATGAATGTACCCTCATTATATGTATTATCAAAATATGACCCGGATTAAGGTTCAGATTAAGTAAAAAGGATTACGGTCACCACAATAAACAAAACTGAAGAGTTCTAATCTATTAATAAATAATTGCTATGAACTGCCATAAAACAACAGTTGATGCCCTACCCATTCAAACGGCATTCGTCGGTTGGGCTATTCAGGTAAACATAACTGTAGACCTCTTCTCGAGGTCACCTGTCCAAACATGACAGGCGCGGGCCTAGAGTCGTACCCTCTCATTTAGAAACCCTGATATCTCAGCCTGGATCCCTAGCCAAAACATGGGACATAGACATCTGACTCATACAAAGATGGCCTAGTTCATAACAAAATATACATGTCTCTACAACCACGAACTCAAAGACTATAGTCCCCTAACTAGTCTTCTGCCTTTTAATCAAGGGTCATCGATTATTTAATGTAATTAAGGGCTTGTGCCAGATCATGGTCCGGAATGTGCAAGATCTCAGAATCTCTTAAATAAAATTCGTCTTGCGATATCTCTTCTTGTATATACTTTTGTGAATGCTTGTGATTCTATGAATGTTTCTATCAATCAGAACCCCAGAGCAACAATAAAAAGAAAATGTCTTGTAGCATTTTCTAGTTCTAACAATAGGTTTTCCATTGCTTTATAGGTTAAGATTTTAATTTTATTTTCAGATTACTAACATTGGTTTTTCTGTTTTATATTTGTTGCTGCTATAGATCATCTTCTCGCATATCATTGTTCCTTAAGTGTAGGGTTGCTATGTATAATAATCTCAGTAAGACCGAGGTCGATCCACAGGGACTAACTTAGGAATTCACGAATTGCTTCCAATAGTCTCTAATTCAAAACAAAACTAAATAAAATTAAAATTAAATGTAGATAGATACTGTAACTAAAAGTGAGTGTAACTATAAAAGAATCACTAGGGTGCCAAGTCCACTTATAGCTATCCTTGATGCATAATTCACTGTGGTTTCTCAATTACACAACTAGAATCGAAATCAAATCCTATCTAGTTAGATTATAGAACGGTTATATCAATAAACAATCTGTCACATGTGTTACTCATCAACATGATTCCCTCATTCAAGTTAGGACTTGAGCACACTCAATTGCATAGGTCGATCCTAGTTCCAATAAGTTAAGATCATGACTATGATAAACATCAAACCCTGTCACTAGGCTTAACTAATATCATGGTTTGAACTTGATTCAAATCACATCAACAAGCAACACATAATTCAGAATTCTCAGGAAAAGATAGAAATTTGGTTTGAAGTTCCCACATGAAGATCCAAGTTCTAGAGTGTCTTGAATCCGATTCATCAAAGTGTACAAGTCTAGATCTTAGCAAAATAATTAAGAATTAAGATATTCCTCCAAACATCCATGAGCCATCATAAGATTAAGAAAAACTAACTTAAACTTTATTCAAACTTAAGCAAATCATTGTTCATTATTAAAGTTCAATCCATGAAACTCTAAAACGAAGCAAAGCATCTTAAATAAACTACAAGCTTCACCTCTTAGCCCTAGCTAAGTGGTTTAGCCTATCATGCTAAAAGAGAACATAAAAGCTAATAAAAACATGAAAACTAGAAAGAAAACTAGAAAAGGGAGTGGTAGAACTCCACAATCATCCGTCTCCGCCTCCCAGTGTGGTAGATCTCTTCTAGGATATGTTAGGAAGGATGTAGAGGTCCCCTTTTATAGCACAAATCTGTCTTTCGCTTAGAAACTTCTGGAATCACGTAACTCCTTATGCAGCTTACGCAGACAGGTTCGATTGATCGAAGCTCCTTCCGATTGATCAGAATATCATCTCCGATTGATCATAGATCGGCCGATTAATCGTAAAAAGTCTAGAGAGTTGTTATTTTCCACCGCTTATTCTGGTTGATTGGACATGCCTCTGATTGATCGGACACCTCGTTTTAATTGATCGGAGGTGTGCCGATTGATCGGAAATATGTCCAGAGAGTTTATTCAAAATTTAATTTTTCTAGTATATTCGATGGGTGGTCGATCGATCAGAGATCCATCGGAACATCCTGTGATTAATCAGGGGTCTATCGGCGATCCATCGGAACTGCTGATTTCTTCACTTTCTTCTGCTTTATCTTCGGATCTTCTTTATTTGATTTTTTCCTCTCCTTCTTCCTTTCCTTGACTCTTCAACGATCCTTTGAAGTGTTCTTTAACATCCAAATGGTGAGGCCTCTCTCTTATTTCTACAATCACAAAATCATGGATTAGATAGATATTTAAACGTACAAACGTGCATAATTAGTGATGAAATGGGGTTGGAATAAACACATTTAAGAGCTCAACAATCATCTCTCTAACTCTTGTCTTTTTATTACTTTTCTTAGGATAAGTTAGGTTTCCACTCCTTAAAGTTTCATCATGAGTGATTGGACTGATGGGTTGTATAAGTATCTTTTAAAAGATGAGACACCGGATGAAGGGACCCAAACTTATTATGTTCGAAATCACCCTACGTATGAGTATTTTTCTGCTCAATCTACCTCCACTACTCCCCCACCTAAGACGATGCGTGATTATTTTAATGAAAATAATGAGCAGCCAAGTAAAACATTGGGAGAGTATAGAAACGAAGCGCGAACAAATAATGATCAATCGGGGAAAACACTACGTGATTATTGGATTAAAAATAACATTAGTCTTCCGTCGGGTATGACAAGAGGTAGGAATGGGGAAGTAATGATCAACCAGCTTAGACGTTACGTGATCACTTGTATAGTTATGCCTATCAACCGTCATACCAATCTTCACCATACAACATGTATGATTCTCACCGGGAGAGTCATCACATCTCTAGTCCAAGGGAAGAACCAATCGTGGTTATTAACAATCATTCTAAAACGTCTTCCTCTTATGATCATATGTATATAAAATCCTTTAGGACTTAGAGAAAGAGTACGATTATGAGCAATCAAATCAGACCTACTCGTCATCTCTTGAAGACGTTAAACCCAAAATTGAGAACACCGAATCAATCCTCACTAATGAGGAGGATGGGACTATCTAAGTCCAACCTCCTCATGATTTAATGACTAAACTCCTAGAGGTTGTTGATCTCGGTGATCATAATCTCATCATAGACTATAGCGAATCCACTATCTCGTTTAGATGTTCTGACATTAACGATGAAGAGATTCCAATAAAAGTCGACGAACACGAGGAATCCACGAAGTCTGAAAGCGACAGTGGGGGTGCCTACAATGAGGGTTCAGAAATTGTTTTTAAGCCTATGGTTTCTTTTCCCAAGAGAAAATTGTGTATGAGTCTTTCGAGGATATGCGTGGAAGGGAGTTAGCCGAAGTAGATGAGTTTGAGTCATTCCACCAACATACCATGCCAAATTTTATCGTGGATAACGACTTCCCTTTGATTGAAAATTTTATTTCTTTGGAGGATGGTTTGGCACAAACTGAAATTTTAAACGATCAACCCATTTAAGATGATGTGTCTCACACCAACTCTGATGAACTCTGTTTGGAGGACTTCATATCTATGGAGGAGGAATTCTTTTCCATTGAAACAGAATTTCTGCAATCACTTAGGGAGGACGAAGAGCCATCATCCATATATCTTGAATTTCTAAAGGAATGCTTAGACCACTCCTATGATCTTAACGATAAGATGATTAAGGAATTAAATATTTTGTTAAATACGGTCTCGGTGCCTGAAGAATATCATTCCACTTATTTAAACTCATCACCATTGCTTGTGGAGGCACCGAAAAATTCTGAAATTGTGGAGGGGACAGCTTTAACTGAAGAAAACTTGATGAATGCCTCTCCACCACCATGGGTTATTTAATCCATTAAAAATTCTAACTGGGAGGACCCATATGTGAATAATCATTATCCAGTTCAGAATTTGAGGAGATATC
>PVNU02001310.1:0-273829 GCA_003013855.2 Liriodendron chinense
TATGGTTGAGATCCTTATATAGGCATGTTTCTAGCTGTTGGAAATGTGACTGTTATACAAAAAAGGTCCAACAACCATGCAAAAACTGTTGTATTAATTAACAATGGTTATAACCATGCAGCTGCAACAGCTATAAACGGTCATAACAGCTAGTCTCCAACAGCTAGAAATACCATTAACGACTAGTTTCCAATAGCCAGATAACGGATAGTTGGTTTATGAGCCCAGCCATAACCCCCAATTGCTGGTGCCTATATAAACAGAAGAATGATGGGTTCCAAATCATCAACAACAAATACACCAACAATTTAATTTGAGCTACAGAAATATATAAAAGTTCTTTCTCCATTTTCTTCAAGTTTTTATAGACCATGACTATTTCAAAGTCAGGTTTCAAGTCTGCTAGAGAAATTGTGTTAACGGAGTTCCAATTGAGGTCTATTCATGATTGCTGCACGCATGACCTGACGGGCTTGTCGTATCCTGGAAGCAATTTGTTTGTAACCCATCAGCGATCTCTATACCAAAGGAGAGGGGACGAATTACGCTTTAAGGACAGCGTATCTGATTTTGTGCTTCAGCCCGACTGCCCAACTGATCAATTATTTTTTATTTTTTCGGTATCCAAAATTTTAATTTAGTGAATTATTCCAACAATCTTAAAGCGTAATTTCGGTGAAATGGATTGTATCAATCAAGCTGATGAACCAAGACTTGATTCAACTCGACCGGTTCGATGGCATGAACTTTACAAGGTGGCAAGACAAGCTGAAATTTCTTCTGACCACTTTGAAGATTTTTTACATTCTGGACCTGAACCTACAGCCGTTTCCTGAAGCAACCGACAAAGATACGCTGGAATAGATCGCTATTAGAGTTAAACGTCAAGAAGATGAATTGCTGTGCTGTGGTCATATCTTGAACGCACTATCTGATCGGTTGTATGATCTGTACGCACAAACTACTTCAACTAAAGAAATTTAGAATGCGCAAGAATACAAATACAAGGCCGAAGAAGAAGAAACTCAAAAATTTCTGAATGCCAGGTACTTTGAATACCCAATGGTGGATGATAAGCCTCTTATGACACAGATTTATGAAATACAATTAATTGTAAATCAAATGAAAACTCAGAAAATAGATCTACCTTAATCTTTCCAAGTTAGGGATATAATAGCAAAATTGTCACCAAGTTGGAGTGATTACAAGAAGAAACTATTGCACAAATCTGAAGAGTTCACCTTGGAACAAATTCAGAAACACCTTCGTTTTAAGGAAACATCTCATAACCGAGACAAAAACGCTAATAATAATGTTGCGTCCTCATCAAAGGTAAACATAGTAGAAAAAAAAATTCAGAATGATAATCCCGAAGGGAACGACTCGTTAAAACCCAATCAAGGAAATTTCCAAAAGAAGAAAAATGAAAAACCCAAATGATCCTGTTATGTCTGTGCTAAGACCGGGCACTTCGCTCGAGTCTGTAGGGACCACAAGAAGCCTAAGAAAGAGGCTAGTGCAGTGGAAGATGAGATTGTAGCAACGATCATTGAAGTGCACATGGTTCAAGGAAAGTCCTTGATTAGTGGTACGATACAGTTGCCATAGTCCATGTATGCTACAACAAATCTACTTTTAAAACCTATGAAGACATGACCAATGGTTAAGATGTCTAAATGGAGAATGAAAGTCGATCGGAGGTATCGGAAAAGGAACCATGGAACTTGTGTTTACCTCTGGAAAGAAAGTAGTCTTGACCAATGTGCTGCATGTCCCAGACATGAGAAGAAACTTTGTTTCTGAGGATCTTCTGGGAAAACTAGGAATAAGGGTTGTATATGAGTCTGGAAAGCTGATCCTGTTTAGAAATGGAAATTTTGTGGGAAAGGGTTATGCTTGTAACAGGATGATTAAATTTTCTCTAAATGAATTTTTTTCCTGCTTATATGATTGAGTCTGTATCTTTATGGCATGGTAGATTGGCACACTAATAAGTGCTTAATATTGTATAATTAACCCTGGTTGTTAAGGGTATTATTATTATTTTTCCGATTAATTATCCCTCATTAAGCAACAATGTTCAGGTGATCAGGAGAAGTTGGACGAGATCCAAGCCAATCATGATGATTTAGTGCCCAAAAGTAATCAACATCAAGTGTGTGGCAATCTTGAGGGAAATCAGGGCGTAAAGATCGGAGACTGAACCATCCTTTGTGGTGGATCTAAAGTCTCAGAGGGCCTCATCAAAGCCACATATTTTGGAGGTCCATCTGAGACATATTATGATGATCGTGATCAAGGCATTCACACAAAAATGGATGATCATGCTTGGATGGTCAAGATTGGATGTCTACAGTTGGGACCAACTGTGCATCACGGCGGGCGACGCTTTTATGAGGATCAAATCAATGACCTAGATCATCCGGCACTATAGACCATACCATAATCACCATTGTCCACGACCGTCCATCCGGCACTGTCTCTTGCCTCATCACCATCAACCATCAACTCCACCATCACCAACAATTGTGTGCAGCCATCCATCATGACCAGATGGAGATCAAGCATCACCGTCCAACATGACGGACCCCAGCCATCATCCACCGTCCAGCAATGGATGTTCACAGCTGCTCTTCATCCACTTTCTCTCCAACGTCCAGTAGCTTGAGGATGAGCAGTCTTCATCCAACAACTGTCCAATGGAGAACCCCATCTCCTAAGCTTCCCACATGATCAACAATGGAGACACTCTCTCTCTCTCTCTCTCTCTCTCTCTTTCTCTCTCTCTCTTCCGAACACGTGTAAGGCTTGCATGCCACCTTACCCATCCAAACCTCACTCAAAGCCCAAACCTAAAGAGAAATTTGCTTTAGGCTTGAAGTACTTTCCAAGCCTATCTAACTCCTAACCCAAACATAAAATGCAAATCCATTGGCTTGGAAGTGCCACCTCATCATTCAAGCCTAGCTCCATTTTCAAACCTAAAGAAACTTTTGGTTTAGGCTTTGAGTGCCACCTAGGCTTGGAGCCTCCCAAAAAACTATAAAAGGAGGACTCCACTCCCTCATTTGAATCATCCCTCAAATACCATTCTCTACAACTCCTCTCTTTTCTTCTTTAGTTTTCTTTTTCTTTCTTTTGTAGTGTAGAGTAGTTTTTCCTTTGTAGCAAGTCTTCCATTGTAGAATGGTTGGCTAAACCTCTAGCTAAGGCTAGGGGTGAAGCCTTTGAAGAAATTTGCAAGCTTTGGATCTTTTGGTTTAACAATGGTGTGTGAATGTTGGAGTTTTCTTTGGTTGATTGGTTTGGTTATCCACCTCGGTGGACGCTATTGTTGTGTAAGCCCCTTGATCCATCGTCGACTCCGGGCACGTTGGATGCTTGGGATCCCTTACACACCAATTAGCTAGTTCATGATCGATAAAGTCCCTTGATCCATCGTCGACTCCAGGCACGATGGATGCTTTGGATTCCCTACGGTCATCGAGCTAGTGCAGGTAAAGCCATCGATCTGTGAAATCCCTTGATCCATTGTAGACTCCGGGCACATTGGATGCTTTGGATTCCCTACGATCGATAAACGAGATCTTAACAGTTGGATCGGTCAATCAAAGCCTCCTATCTTGTAATTATGCATTTGATCATATGAATTGTGATCTTATCGGTTGACTTTTTGGCAAAGTTGTTGATCTGTATAATTTCTTGATCCATTGTCGACTCCGGGCATAATGGATGCTTGGAATTCCTTGTGATCAACTAGCGAGTGCTTCGTGGTCAAATCAATCGGTTTAGATCACCATCTTTTATGAAATATGCAAGTGGTTTAATAGCTTTATCTTCCGATTGGAACGAATCTTTATTCAATTCCAATTAAGTTATAGTTGGACCAATGAATCAAACTTTGTGAACAAATCAAAGGTGGATTCCTAATGCCTTAGCCCATTTTCTATTTCTATCTTTTATCATACACAACTTGCTTCACTCTTGTAGATTAAACCAGATTTAATCTCTGTCACCTAACTAATTTCCTCTAAGTGTTCTTAACCCCAATCCCTGTGGTTTGACCTCGGTCTCACCAAGTATTTACTACATCGCAGCCTTACACTTAAGGTGAGCGAACAAGTTTTTGGCGCCGTTGCCGGGGATTGTAACGGTTTTAAGAATATTTTTGGAATTGGTTTATGTATATATATTGTTAATAGTTTACTAACTTGTTTGTTTTATTTTTAGGGATTATCAATAGCTGTACATTCTTCTTCTCGGGTATCATCCTTCATTCTTTCCTCTTTTACTATTCTTTTTAGATTTTCTATTGTTTGCAATAGAGTGTTATCATGCCCATGCATGATGAATGGACACAGAAATACGCTAAAATTCTTCTAGAGGATGAAAGGTAATCAATGCACAATGTTAGGAATGCTCCATGCGAGATTATTTACATGAGAACAATGCACGTAAAGTTTCATCAGGTAAAATTCTACATGGTTATCAGAATGAGAACAACGTATATGATGTTCCAGCGGTTATTAAAACGTTACGTGGGTATTGGAATGAGAACAATGTATATGAAGTTCCATCGGTTAAGACGTTTTGCGTGATTATCAGAATGAGAATAATGTATATAATGTTTCATCGATTAGGTCGATGCGTGATTGTTTGTATGGCTATGCTTATCAACAACCATATAGTACCCCATCATATAATGCGAATGAACCTAATTGGCGAAACCATCAAAATTCCAGTTGGAGGGATGGACCAAAAATTTAAGTTAACAATTATCCCCAAAGGCCTTCTACTTGTGTGTCCCCACCGACAAAGACCCTTGAGGATGTATTGCAAACGGTTGTGGAAAGCATCTCCCTAATCATCAATGAGACGGAACATTGACTGAGCACAAGGAATCCACACATCATTGATGAGGAGGAAGGGACTTCCCTAGTCCAACCTCCGTCCAACCTAATTTGAACAACTCGAGGCGATTGATTTCAGTTCTTCTGCTATACCCGTTGAGTGTGACGGAAATACTATTACCTATATATATATATATATATAATGAAGAGATTCTAATGAAAGATTTCAAAAAATCTGAGGGTGATAATATGATTGGTGATGTTCAACAAAATGAGTCGGAGTGTGCTTACGAGCCTATGGTCCTGTTTCCCCAAAGGTTAATCTCTTTTGAGCCTCTAGTTGATGATAACGCAATGGAAAGTTTCCAACAAAGTGATTTTGATACAATCCACCAAAATGACATGCCCAATTTCATTATTGATGAAGAGTTTTCATGTATTGAGTGTCCTAATTCTTTAGAAGATTGCTTGGCTCACTTTGAAGATTCGAATGATCCCATGATTCAAGAAATAGTGAAGGCCTTGCAAGACCCTACTTCGGTGCATGAAAAGATGTTTCCCACTTATTCACACTTAATACCATCTATTGTGGACGCACCAGGATATTCTGATTGTATGGAGAAGACACCACCATTTGAAGAATCATTAATTGAAGTCTCTCCATCGCTTTGGTCCTTCCAGACTGAAGTGGACCATTATTGGGAAGATCCGTTTTTTGATAAACCATGCCCAGTTAATGCATTAAGTAGATATCTTCTTGATGATGTCTCCTTTTCTCGCACATGTGGTGAAAATTTCTATTGGCCCATAATGATTAAGAACACCCATGTACATTGCTGAGCAGGACTATGGATGGTCCTAATGTGAATTTGTTGGAATACATGATGATTGTGCTCCAGTCTATTCCCTTCATTGATCTCCTAGTCTAATGGAGATCCATTTCCCTGCTTCCTAGGATAGATTAGTATAGATTAGGATTTTCGCTTATAATTAGGTATGAATAAACTCCCTCTCTGATAATTCTCTCTCAGGTAATCTCTCATTCACTCCTCTTTTCTTGATGTTGTTCTCATATTAGGTTACAATATTGCATATTTTTCAACATGAGGATAATGTCAAATTTAGGTTAGGGGGTGGGAATTCCTACGGAATTTTATTAAGAATGTGATTAAATTTTTTCTAGTTTTAAGCTATTTTGAAAAAAAGAAGAAGAAAAATTTAAGTTTCTGTGGATTTATGTGATTTGAAGTAATTTAAATAGTAGAATGAAAAAGCACTTTGTAATGAAAATGTTAAAATCTACAGTTTAGTTACTTTAATAAATTTCAAAATTGAGTTCTTTCCATTAATTTTCTGTTAGATAATACTAAACATTGATTGAGTCATGAATTTTCACAGTTCACATCTAGCTTGCACTGCCAGGATTTGAGTCTGATACTATAATGTTGACTTGATGATTGTTGAGAATACTAGGAACCAAGCCTGGAGATCCTTGTCTACTTTGTTCAATAAAAAAAAACAGAGAGAGAGAGAGAGAGAGAGAGAGAGAGAGAATATTCATAGTAATTTGGGGCAAGGATTTTCATCCATTGTCGTTACCATTATAGAATAATACTTTAGTACGAAGTGAGCCTTTTGAAGCCTTCAGCTATCGGTTGAAAAAAAAGAAGATAAAGAAGAACCAACTAAAAAATAGTGGCATCAAAAATGGTTACCTATTGACATGAGAAATACAGATAGTGTGAAAGCCATCAATGAAACAAATCGAAAGCTGGAAAAATATTAAAAGAACAATAGCAAGGTTCGGAATCAGTGACTTGGTTGATCTGACCATTCTCTTCAATCATCAGCGTTAATATGAAAGTAGAAGACTGAACCCCTGGTTGTGTTAAAACTAAACTTCACCGTGCACCATGGAACTCAATGTTTAGAATGTTTCTATTGAATGATTCATGCTTTGAACTCAATTAAGTTGTTTACTAAGTGACTAGAATCTAGATTTAAATATTTTCAAAACTATATGCCTTGGAATCTCTACTGTTTAGATAACTTGAAGGATCACATAAATACATTGAACTTTTTCGTCTCTTTATCTTTGTTTTATTAGGAAATAAGAGAAGTTTCGAGATTGTTTCCATTGGAGAAAACTACTCATGATAAGATTGATTGCTGTATTTTGAAAGATCCTTGGATTATTTTCACATGTTTTGCTCGGGACTAGCAAAATGTTGATTGGGGGGTGTGATAAGTGCTTAATGTTGTATAATTAACCCTGGTTGTTAAGGGTATTATTATTGTTTTCCAGTTAATTATCCCTCATTAAGCAAATTTTCAATGTTCAGGTGATCAGGAGAAGTTGGAAGAGATCCAAGCCAATCATGATGATTTAGTGCCCAAAAGTAATCAACATCAAGTGTGTGGCAATCTTGAGGGAAATCAGGGCGTAAAGATCAGAGATTGAACCATCCTTTGTGGTGGATCTAAAGTCTCAGAGGGCCTCATCAAAGCCACATATTTTGGAGGTCCATCTAAGACATGTTATGATGATCGTGATCAAGGCATTCACACAAAAATGGATGATCATGCTTGGATGGTCAAGATTGGATGTCTACAGTTGGGACCAACTGTGCATCATAGCGGGCGACGCTTTTATAAGGATCAGATCAATGACCCAGATAATCCGACACTGTGGACCATACCATCATCACCATTGTCCACGGCCGTCCATCCAGCACCGTCTCTTGCCTCATCACCATCAACCATCAACTCCACCATCACCAACAATTGTGTGCAGCCATCCATCAAGACCAGATGGAGATCAAGCATCACCGTCCAACATGAAGGACCCTAGCCATCATCCACCATCCAGCAATGGATGTTCACAGTTGCTCTTCATCCACTTCCTCTCCAACGTCCAGCAGCTTGAGGATGAGCATTCTTCATCCAGCAATCGTCCAGTGGAGAACCCTATCTCCCAAGCTTCCCACATGATCAATAATGAAGACTCACTCTCTCTCTCTCTCTCTCTCTCTCTCTCTCTTCCCAACACATGTACATGTGTAAGGCTTACATGCCACCTCACCCATCCAAGCCTCACTCCAAGCCCAAACCTAAAGAGAAATTTGCTTTAGGCTTGGTACTTTCCAAGCCTAACTCCTAACCCAAACCTAAAAAGCAAATCCATTGGCTTAGAAGTGCCACCTCATCATCCAAGCCTAGCTCCATTCCCAAACCTAAAGAAACTTTTGGTTTAAGCTTGGAGTGCCACCTAGGCTTGGAGCCTCCCAAAAAACTATAAAAGGAGGACTCCTCTCCCTCATTTGAATCATCCCTCAAATCCCATTCTCTACAACTCTTCTCCTTTCTTCTTTAGTTTTCTTTCTTTCTTTCTTTTGTAGTGTAGAATAGTTTTTCCTTTGTAGCAAGTCTTCCATTGTAGCATGGTTGGCTAAACCTCTAACTAAGGCTAGGGGTGAAGCCTTTGAAGAAATTTGCAGGCTTTGGTTCTTTTGGTTCAACAATGGTGTGTGAATGTTAGAGTTTTCTTTGGTTGATTGGTTTGGTTATCCACCTCGGTGGACGCTATTGTTGTGTAAGCCCCTTGATTCATCGTCGACTCCGGGCACGTTGGATGCTTGGGATCCCTTGCACACCAATTAGCTAGTTCATGATCGATAAAGTTCCTTGATCCATCGTCGACTCCAAGCACGATGGATGCTTTGGATTCCCTACGGTCATCGAGCTAGTGTAGGTAAAGCCATCGATTTGTAAAATCCCTTGATCCATTGTAGACTCCGGGCAAATTGGATGCTTTGGATTCCCTACGATCAATAAACGAGATCTTAACGGTTGGATCGATCAATCAAAGCCTCCTATCTTATAAGTATGCATTTGATCATATGAATTGTGATCTTATCGGTTGACTTTTTGACAAAGTTGTTGATCTGTATAATTCCTTGATCCATTGTCGACTCCAGGCACAGTGGATGCTTGGAATTCCCTGCGATCAACTAACGAGTGCTTCATGGTCAAATCAATCGGTTTAGATCACCATCTTTTATTAAATATGCAAGTAGTTTAATAGATTTATCTTTCGATTAGAACGAATCTTTATTCGATTCCAATTGAGTTATAGTTGGACCAATGAATCAAACTTTATGGACAAATAAAAGGTGGATCCCTAATGCCTTAGCCCCTTTTCTATTTCTATCTTTCATCACACACAATTTGCTCAACTCTTGTGGATTAAACCAGATTTCATCTCTCTCACCTAAACTAATTCCTTTAAGTGTTCTTAACCCCAATCCCTGTGGTTTGACCTCGGTCTCATAGAGTATTTTACTACATCGCAACCTTGCACTTGAGGCGAGCGAACACACACATATGTCATAGTACCATAAAACACATGGCTGAGAACGGACTAATCTCTTACAGCGATAATGAGAAAGGTAAATGTGAAGTGAGCATACGGTTTAAAATGACTAAGAAACTGTTTCCAAGTGGTGAGAGATCGTCTCAAATATTGGACCTAATACACACTGACATATGTGAACTAAATGACATTCTTACCAAATGAGGCAAACGGTACTTCATAACATTTATAGACGACTGCTCTAGATATGTGTATGTATACCTATTGACATCCAAAGATGAGGCATTTATGCATTTAAAATCTATAGATTTGAAGTAGAAAATCAACTAGATAAGAAAATAAAAATTCTCCGTAGTGACCGAGGAGGAGAATATTTCTCCAACGAATTTTCTAATTATTGTGAAGAACATGACATCATACACCAGTGCACAACACCTTACATGCCACAACAGAATGGTGTAGCAGACAGAAAAAATAGGACGTTAGTTGAAATAGTTAACTCAATGCTAATACAAGCAAAGTTGCCATTAAACCTATAGGGAGAAGCGTTACTAGTAGCGTGCCATGTCCTGAATAGAATTCCATCTAAGAAAATTAGAACCTCTCCATATGAGATATGGAAAGAAAGAAAACCTAATTTAAGGTATCTTAGAGTGTGGGAGTGTCTCGCGTATTGCGGAACGCTTGACCCTAGAAGAACTAAGTTAGGACCCAGAGCTATAAAGTGCGCATTTGTAGGGTACACACTAAACAGTAAAGCCTATAGACTCTTGGATCTAAAATTAAATGTAATCATAGAGTCTGGAGATGTAGAGTTCTTTAAGAACTCGATATTTATGGAGTAAAAGGATACTGAGATCCCAACTCCTAATAATGATATTGTAAAGGAATATCAACAAGCAGTTGAAACTCCTAATGAACCTCATAGAAGTCAAAGAATAAGAAAAGAAAAGAGTCTCTATCTTGATCAGATAAACTCTCAGCATTTCTTATTTTATCTGGTTGATGGTGATAGAGAGAAAGGTTGTTAGGAAGATACTTATAATAATGTCAATAAAAGAAGATCCTAAAACTTTTAATGAAGCAGTATCTTCTAGAGACTCAGCTTTTTGGAAAGAAGCCATCAATGATGAGATGGACTCGATTATGTCAAATCAAACTTAGGAATTAGTGGATTTACCTCAAGTTCTAAACCTATAGGGTGTAAGTGGGTATTTAAGAGGAAATACCACACTAATGGTACAATACAAACCTTTAAGGCTAGGTTATTGGTTAAAAGATTCTGTCAGAAAGAAGGAATCGATTATTTTGACACATATTCATCAGTTGCCAGAATAACTTCAATAAGAGTATTGTTCGTTTTAACATTTATACATCATTTTCATATCCATCAAATGGATGTGAAGACATCTTTCCTAAATGGTGACCTCAATGAGGAGGTATACATGGAACAACTAGAAGGGTTTGTTCTGCTAGGGAATGAAAATAAAGTGTACAGACATATTAAGTCATTGTATGGATTAAAACAAGCACCTAAACAGTGGCATGAAAAGTTTAATTTAGAAGTATTATGTTATGGATTCATGCATAATATTGCTGATAAATGTATAAATTCAAAGGGGTGTAGTGATTATATGTCTTTATGTAAATGATATGTTAATTATCAATAACTTAATAAAATGTGTAACAAAAACGAAGAGGTTTCTCTCATCCATTTTCAAAATAAAGGATCTTAGACAAGTGGATACCATACTAGGTATCAAAGTTAAAAAATATAATGGGGGTTATGCGTTGTGTTAGTCTTATTATACTGAGAAGATACTAAACAAATTTAACCACTTGAAAATCAAAGAAGCAAAAACCCCATTTGATCCAAGTATCAAATTAAAGGAAAACGATGGGAGAGTAGTTGCACAACTGGAGTATGCTAGTGTTATAGGCAGTCTTATATATGCTATGCAATGCACAAGACCAGATATCGCATACTTTATAAGCTAAGCAGGTTTACAAGTAAACCCAGTGTAGAACACTGTAAGGTGATTGGTAGGGTTGTAGGTTATCTAAAAGAAACCAAAGAACTAGGGCTTTTCTACTCAGAGTTTCCAGCCGTGTTAGAAGGATATACTGATGCAAGTTGGATATCGAGTGCAGGGGACAACAAGTCCACCACAGGGTGGGTATTCACCTTGGGAGGTGCAGCTGTTTCTTGGGGATCCAAGAAACAAACCTGCATAACGCACTCGACTATGGAGTCTGAGTTCATAGCTTTGGCTGCAACTGGCAAAGATACCGAGTAGTTAAAGGATCTTCTATTAGAAATCCTATTATGTACGAAGCCTATACCGGCTGTTTCACTTCATTGTGATAGTGAAGCCACTTTAGCAAGAGACTACAGCGGCACATATAATGGAAAGTCCAAACACATCAGTCTGAGACATGATTATGTAAGACAATTGATTCAAGATGGAATCATTACAATATCATTTGTGAAGTTAAGTAACTACTTGGCTGATTCATTCACTAAACCTCTAACAAGAGAGGTAGTGAGGACAACATCCAGAGGGATGGGGTTAAAACTCTTCAACTTAAGTTCCACCAGTGATGGAAACCTAACCCAAAATTAGAAAATCTCTAAGTCTAGGCTTAATGGGTAAGAACAAGTAATTGATACATGAAAAGTTTCAGCACTAAAACAAAAAGATAACGCCATTCAGGATGATGAGTGATGATTGTTATAGATAAAGGATTGGGTCTTAGAACTCTTAATGAAATCCAGTCTGAAAGACAAGTGTTTAAAAGTAACAAAAACACTGGAAGAATTTCACCTATATGAACATAGAAGTGGTGCCGCTTCTCATGAGAGTTGGAGTTTTCTCTTGGGATTGTTTATGAAACATGATGAGCACATGGCCATTAAAAGTGTTAAGCAAGAATACAAGGAACTCATATAACACGGAAGTAATAATGTGTGTAATATTTTCGGTTTTGTTAATAAGGAATAAATGGTTTAAAGCTGTAGCTACCAGGAATTTCGACAAAACTTTGAAATATTGACACTAAGGAAAGATTTAAATCGAAAGATATCTTTCTCTATGCATAAGAACTGTTTTTTTTTTTTTTTTTCTCTGGCAGAGGTCTTACTAATTTTAAAAAACCAAGTGGGGGATTGTTGATAAATATTGGTTTTTAAAAAATTATTTTGAAATTTTCATTTTCCCTCCTAAAAGAAACTTGAAAAAATCAAGATAAAAATAGAGTTTCTTTAGTCCCACAACGGATTAGGATGAAAAAATCCTTGGTATATTAGTATAGACTTTTTAGTTTACTTGGAAAAAATGGAGAGGGAACTAGAGGCGCTCGCTCAGGCTCAGGCTTGGGCGTAGGTGTGGGCGTGGGCGTGGGCAGTGTGGCTGTAATGGCGCACTTTCCACTTCGATGTCAATTTTTTTTTATTTTTTTGGTATCCAAATTTTTAATTTACTGAATTATTCCAACAAATATTGTAGGCGTTCATGAGAGCTCATCTGTACGTCCAAGCCCAGATATGCATGTCAAAATTAGATCATCCCATCTTGTTTCTAGCCATCCACTTCTCTGGCCCACTTGATAAGTTGACCGGGTGGCTTTATGTCCGTGCCAGTACCCATGCGCAAATCTCCTTTAATACTTCTCGTCGCTTGCATTTACGGCACCAGAATCGCGGAGGATTGATTAGTCGGCAAGTAATTGAGCAGTGGAGTCCACCCACGCTTGACGTGGCGGTTATTTTGCCACAAATAGGGTGAACCAGCGGAAGATAGGCAATGACGTGGCCATCCCTCTTATAAGGACACGTGTGCGGATATTATTCTTTGAAAGTTGTACACAAAAGTAAAGTGGGCCACACCGAAGCAACCTCGAGATACGCAGATTTTGCAGCATATTATTATTAATTTTTTACTTCCTTTGTTTAATTCTTCGTAACATGTTTTCGGTGCATTCCTTGCTCACGGCCATAGACCGTAGGTCCCACTGCACCAGTTCTATCTTCCGGAAGGACCACTTACACTTCTGTGATAGTTTGCCACCATTCTTACAATGGCAGTGGCTCATCTTCCTCATGTCTAATTTGCTTCCGGTCATCTAGACCATCCAAATTAGGTACATGATGGATGGAGTATATCTCTAAAATAGTATACTCTAAAATGATACAAGTGATCTTGACCATCCAAAATAATGAATGGCCCAAAATTTAAGGTATCATGAATTTGATGGTCACTAATTGTGATTAAAAATGTTCATTTGTTGTCTTTTTTAACAGGCTTGTTTTTATATTAATAAATTATGTGAAATGGGTAATGATTATAAATTATTTTGCTTTACTGATAATATGGCTTGTATTTAATTATAATGACATCGTTACTTGTATTATTCATTTTATTCGGGTGGCACAATGTAAAATTATAATAATTTTATATTTTTTACTTATATTTTACTACGTTAATATCTTAATAGTTGTTTAAATTAATACTGTGAAATAGTAACAATGACTTAGTTAAATCAGGTCCTAAATTGCAATAAGAGACATTTTAGTTAACTTCTTATATAATGTTTAACGGTCACTTATATTTTGGTGAGTAAGTTTTTTTTTAGGCCTATAATTTTTGTATCGTCTCTTTGTATTTGTATTTTTATTTTTTGGGATGATCTGTTTAGGATGAGGCATCAACATTCAATCAATCCAAATTATGGACATTATAAATGCTTCATAATGTGATACTGATCAAAGAATTTCAACAATCAAATTGATGGCACCCATATGAATGGTTGAGATCAAAATAGTGAGGCGCTCATATTGTAAGGGAAATATCATATGCTTATTATGATCTTCTTCTCTATATTGGAAGAGCCACCGCCACTTTTAAAATGACGGTGGACTATCACAATAGAGTAAACTCGCACACCTATCGATAGAAACTATGCCCGCCAAAGCTTTTCTACACGTTGGAAATGGAGGAACGTTAGGGGAAGAATTTTGGAATAGTATCTAACCATTTTTTTTTTTTTTTTGAGAATTTTACAAAATACCACCTCATTAATTCCTTATTTACATTGAGGTACCTTTCAAAATTAACTTCATAATTGTCAAAAGAGTACTTATGGTGCTGTTACTTTGACACCGTCATTTTGTTTTTGCAAAATGACAAAAATACCCATCAAAATTTAAATACAGACTCTGACAGCGTGGCATATAACACAGCACCGCAGGACAAGCAAAGGGTAGTTAGAAAACGCACACCGTCGAAACCTCCTGGGTCTTACCTTCATGTTTATATGTCATCCATACGGTTCGTAAGGTCAATCCTACTGGGATGAATTGAAAATATTGAATTATTTGCCTGATCCAAAACTTCTATGGTTCCACAAAAGTTTCAGCGGTGGACATTTAATCTTCAGTATTTTCTGTCGGCGGTCCATTGAGCTTTGGTGCTGCCTCATTTCTGTCGGCGGTCCATTGAGTTTTGGTTCTGCCTCATTTCTGGGGCCCTTTAATAGCGTAATCTGAAAACATGGCTGGTTGGTGTGGATTTCTCACAAACATCACGATGGCCCCACTTAACGTCGTCTCGCAGAAAGCTCATGCAACAGTGCGCGTAAGATGGAGCGGAGTAGGTCATACCCGAATCCACCAAGGTGGCCCCTGACTGTGGGGCCTACCGTGATTTATGTTACTTAATCCACACTGTCCAATCATTTTCAAAGATTATTTTAAGGCATGATACCAAAAATGAAGCTGACCCAAATCTTAGGTGGACCACATCACAGGAAACAGTCGTGATTGAATCCTCATCATTAAAAAATTCATGGATACGACCATAATGTTTATTTTCCAACCAACCTGTTGGTAAGGTTACAAAGACCTAGATGAAGATACTACAAAAATATCATCTTCATCCAAAAGATTTTGTGGCCCACAAGAAGTTTTTAATGGTCAATTACCACTGTTTCCTGTACTATGGTCCATCTGAGACTTGATGTTGCTTTATTTTTTGGATCATGCCCTAAAATGAGCTTTCAACGCGGATGGTCAGCATGGATGCAGTCACCTACATCACGGTGGGCCCCATGGTTAGGGGTTCCACCTGGGCTTGGATTAGGTACTACCCCACTAGGAGGCACGAGGAGATGATGGTACGTGGCGCGTTGTTATTGGCCGACATAGCAGGTCCCGCACCTCGGGTCTGACGTAGAACTGTCAGACCATCACATCCCACTAATACCGAGGTACAAGGCCGCGGCGTTGGCCAATGGCAATGCACCACGTACTCGTTCGTCCCCTTGTGTGTCCTGGTGGGGGTAGTACCTGACCTGAGCCGACACACCCACCTCGGTGGATCCCTCTCCCACGTTTGACTGATGATGCCAGCAGTGCTAGTGTTCATGCACTGTAGGCCCAATGATGATGTGTTTTATCCACACCATCAATCATTTTTCAGATTATTTTAAAGTCTGAGCCCAAAACTGAATCAGATTCAAATATAAGGTGGACCATGTCATAGGAAAATAGTTGTGATTGAACACCCACCACTAAAAACCTTTCTACAGCCCACTGTAATGTTTAGCTGCCACCCAACTTGTTGATTAGGTCACATAGACATCCATGCAAGGAAAACAAAAATATCAGCTTTGATCCAAAGCTTTTGTGGCCTAAGAGGCTTTTAGTGGTCAACATTCCATCCACTGTTTATTGTGGTGTGGTGCACTTGAGATTTGGGTCTGACTATTTTTTTTTTTTTTTTTTTTGTGCTCATTATGACATGGCAAAATGAATGGACGGGGTGGATAACACACACACATATCATGATCACTAGGAGCCACTCACTTTTGGCACAGTCAATAGGCAATCAGCGTCCAGAGAGAAGCCTTTTTTTTTTTTTTTTTAATGAAAATTTTAAATAATAAATACTTCATAAATATGATATTAACACTTAACTAATTAAGCCACGTTATTAATTATGGGCATTTTTGTCATTTAATGAGAAAACATGGCATAAAGGAGAGAAACTGGACGGAAGGTATCCGTTTGATTATTATCTTGATTAATGAGTTGATTAATGAGGTAGCTTATTGAAAAATTATTTTAAAAAGGTACCACGATGTAAATACGGTATTAATGAGGTAGTGTTTTGTAAAATTCCCTTTTTAGTTCTCTTTTAGCCAACCATACACGTGTCAGACATTTGCGAATATCAAATCTCAGGTTGGTGGAGCATAGACAGATATGTACGGTTATTTTGCAATCGGAACCATCTCATCTCCTTCACTGAATTTGGACATCCCGTGATTTCGCCTTTAGCCGTCCATTTGAAAGTCACCGAGATAGATTACAAGTGGACGGCCCAGATTTGATGTCGTTGTAAAGCAATCAGATGCGCCCCATCTTCGAACGTCCAGCAAAGTGGCATATCTCTGGAAAGCCCGGGCGTCGGCAGAGTGGTCTCTCCTTAGGCTATAAATGGGTCTGGTCCATTCGTCATGTGGGCTCCACATGTAAGTAAAAACTCGACTGTTAGAAATAATACAAGGTTGGAACCTGGGTTCGGATGAAAGCTCCCACGCCGGGCCTGGTTCCCACATCATATGGCACATGTTTCATAGATCATCTGCATCATCAATTGGGTCGTCCACACCGTGAATATCATGTAAAAAAAGAAATTAGGGATGATCGCCTAGTGGACCACGCTTGAAAGTTGAATTTGGACGGTTGATTTTGCTTATGAATCATTTTTCTCATACATTAATTTTTGGCAGATAGCATGCACTGTTAACATACATTATTTTGGCTCAACTGCATGCTCAGTGTACACTACCTTACAATGCTCTTAAAGATGAACGATTATACTGAATTAGTTCATTGCATGTGGGTACTTAATATCAGGGTGGCCCGCGATGCACTTGATCCAATGGGTGTAACACATTGAGCACACCTGTCCGACATTTGGTACATTAGCAGATTTTTTGTGTTTTAAGGTGGATGATGCGCATGTAGTGCACTTAAGAATATGGAAGTTTTCTAGTGGGTCATTTGAAGACGGGTGATGACACATCACCTGCTGTAAAGGCCGCAATGTTTGCATAAATGGTAGATGTGAAGTGCTTTAAGATAAGTGGGACTCATGTGAATGGTGGGTCAATCATACATTGTGTTTGAAGATGGTGGCCCATGTTGCCCATCGCACAATACAGTGTGACACTAAAAGATGGAGGTGGCTGTTGCTGGCATAGGGGGAGGTGGTGCAGTGATTATTGTCTCCCTCATGGGGTAACTACTCTGAATTTATGGAATTCTCAGGACTCCTCACATAACTTCTTCAAATCGACGAGATAAAAGCAAGATGACTAGATTCCTAATAAATTCAAAATAACTTGATAAAAATCAAAATTACAACTCTTTAAATAACAAACTCTAGCCTAAGATGGAGGTTTAGACTAGGACTCAAACTCAAATACCCTAAAATTGTGACTTGTTAATTTACTATTTATAGACAACGTCTATTGCTGCTTAAACTTCATAGGTTTTAGACAAAATTAATAAGTATCCAATTTGACTGAACCACATTGCTCTCCTAACTTTTCTAAGTCCTTTTTCATGTAGGCAAAACTTCTCCAACTCTAAGAATAAAGAAATACTCAAACTAAATTTTACTATTTACAATAAAAAAAAAAAAAAAAACTAAAGGAGACTTTTGACCATCAATTTGATGAAATCTTGCATGCTCATCATGGGCTATGCTGGGTTGGTTGGCCTAAGTTCTCATACCTCAAAATCATAAATAGGACTGACTTAAGATTCTGGCAGGCCAAATCGTTTCCACCTCTAAACCTGGTCCATCTTTGCCATGAAAGTGTCTGCAACACTGCTCTACATCAGTTGCAGACGAATCAAACTTTAAGAATAGATGCTGGCACATGTGGCACCATCAGATCTTCGATCTGTACTGCTGAATGGGTGGACCCCGATGGTTAGGCAATTATCAGCAAATCCAGCAGACCGGATGATTTGCACATTGAAGTGGTGGGCTTTGGGGCCTTCTTTGTAATTCTTTCCAACCGTCCATTGGTAGATTACTGACGAAGACGGTAGTGGGACCCACCCGACGACAATCCTGACTGTAGTAGCACGTGCCTTCAAAGAAGGTGCATTTCAAACTACAGAAAAGTGCAATAATGATGTATGTATGGACGACTGGTAAAACCCTCGAAACCCATATTTACAAGTAAATCATAACCCGAAATTATCCAATTTTGCGGCTCTACATTGAAATAATCTGACCTGAATGTATAGAGGGCTTGATCACATGTCCCCACAAATCAAGAGGCACATCTGATCACCTACTTAGTGGGCCATTCAAATAGGCCCGACCAGACCATAAACATTGCTGCACGCTTCCCCATCTTGCTTGCATGATCCATCATCATGATCTCTATCACCTCCAAAGAAAAGAAAAGAAAAAAAAAAAACTCTGCTGGGAAAGGGACAGCCATCATGATCAACGTCCTTCATCTACTCCAAATACTCTATTGCATGGCCTGCGTAGAAAATATCCAAACTCAAAACATGAGAAGAGAAATGCTATGGCAAATAACAGACCACGTTCCCAGATTTCAACATATTACGATTATGACCAAGTGGAGCTTTACCGAGTACGGTTGTTTTATCGATATCTTCTAGAATGCCAACACGTATCTCCCGACTCGGGTCCACACACTGAGATGGTCCCATGATTTCAACCGTACATCTTCTCATACTACCATGTATAAGCCATGGTCGAATATGAGCCATTGAAAATGTATTACTTTTATTGTTTAGAATGCATCTCCACATAGTGATGGTCAGGATCATCCGTTAGGGGTAAGATTCTTATGCGAACCCAAACAACATATCATCCTGAAAATGGACGGTTCCGATCAGCGGAGAAGGTAGGGCACAATGGGGTCACACATGCCAGAGGCCCAAGTGGCACAGAGGCCAAACAGGCTACGTGGCAGTACCTCGTGATCAGAGCGCACTGATTGATGGAGCCTGGGTGGGGGACCAACTTGTGCAAGGGAAATGCTAGGCACAATTCAATTGGCACAAGAGACTGAAGAAGTCATGCACAGCACGCTTGCCAATGTTGCATGTGCTTGAGAGATCCTAGCCGTCCATCAAGTGGGGTCACCATGAACCTGAGCTAGCGAAAAAAAAAAAGGCCAGTCCCAGTCATCACGTGGTCCACATGAGTAAAAGAGAAATCCATGCTCAGGAAAAAAAAAAGAAAGCACCAACAGCATTTGATTTATTTATTTATTTTTATTTTATTTTATTATTATTTTTTTCAGGGCACATATCCAATCCATACGTATGATCCATCTGAAAAGTGGATCTTCATGTTTTCATGTTGGCACCCACTTGATGAGCGGACAGGATAACGTAAGCAAACCTTCTCTTTGATCTCTCCATGGCCAGGATACATGGGTGAAGAAGATGAACGGCTGATGAAAATTCGAACAACCATGGAATGTTTTGTATATAATTAGAAATTCTAACCAAAGGTTATATATAAAGAAACTAATAACAAATTCGAAATTGCCAAAATGGTATGACAGAACAATAAAGATAAAGTTATTTTAATTATTGAAGGCATATCTTGACAATATGGAAAACGAATCAAGATAAGGTGGGCCATAAGCACTAATCCGGCAACCCAAACGAGCTGGTGGCGAATGGTTGAAATGAAACTGCTATTTTCCAGCCACTTTAGCGCCTACATCCCTTTTATCCAACCTGTGACATGACAGTCCCAAGGGTAGTTGGCAAAAGAGCCATTGAACTGAGTTAATAACAACAACAACTGCATGTGATCAGCCAAATGCTTCACCAAGCAGAGACTGTCTGGCACACATCTCACGGTACTCACAAAGGAAGAGAGATACAAGTGATACACAAGAGCACCTTGAATTACACTAGAGCTCTCAAAGTTGCAACTTCTGGTAAATGCTTTACAAATGAGGTCCCCAGAGCTAGGAAGACTCTAAAACCTAGACATATATGGTTAGGATTGTATAATTTGGTAGCTATCCAACAGTCAAGAATTCTATATAACATTTCTAGAGTATTCCATACTTCACTACACAAGACCCCATTATCTTTTCCACACAATACAAACTCTAGAACTTTCTACAATTCTCTACACCATTCCACCATTCTCTACGAATGTTCTCTATGCTTATGTACAAAACCTCTCCAATACATAAGATGAGCATAAATTTGGACAAGTTCATGACTTAAGACCCACGGGAAAGATCAGTCCATGACATATAGTAGCGATAGCAACAACAGTAACAATGATGATGACGATAATGACCACACAGATTTTTCCTACTATTAGTACTGCTTTTGTTTTCTGATGTGGTATGAGTGGCAGACAACTTTCATGCAGTGTCAAGATCCATAGAAATCATGCCGATTTGGAGCAAACAAGGCCTAAACATGCATTATAGCTTCTGATGGCCAGAACTTAGCACTAGTTATTGGATTCACACATATAACAGGTCATTAGAAAGCCATCAACGAGCCCTCTAATGTGCCAACTCCCTAGTGGATTTCTCGAAAAAGTCCGCTTTCAGGTGGTCAATGTTCCATCTTAGCTCACTATATTAAGTCCCGTAATTCTTGTTTTTATTCATTTTAGGGTTTAGAGAGTCACGTCTTGTCTCAAAGTCTTTGTTTGGGCTCGCTAAGAGTAGTTAGTGAGGTGTCTTGACTATTTTTAATAGCTTTACCATTTCAGAATTTTTTTCTAGTTTTTACTCAAATAAACAAAATCAATACTAAACAACAATTCATCTAATAACATTAGACTCTCTCTCTCTCTCTCTCTCTTTGAGATTTTTCTTTGTGGAGTCTCTCTCTTTGACTCTCAAGATTTTTCTTTGTGGATTCAAGGATTATCTTCCTCTCTTTTATCCGTGCACCTGCTACACTACCTTCACCCTTATTGCTAACCTTATGTGTACATTGTTATTTCAAGATATACTCCTAAGATTGACTTACTCAACTCAAAAAACAATTTTGTCACCTCAATTAGGACAAATTTTGGACCTGAGTCAAAGAAAACTAGTACTCAAGTATGACTCAGTCTTGACCTGACAAGCTTTTCAACTCGGTACATAATTCGGTCGGTCAACTCAAGCTAGGTGAGTCACCCAGTCACCTGTGCCTTTATATAGAAGCTAAAATGAAACCGTATAGTTTCAATCTCACAGCCTCAACTAAAGAAACAAGCATTTGTAGCTAGCACCCCATTGGTTGTTAACACCTTTATTTTAACTGTTTTATGTAATTTACCTAAAGTATTTATTACCATTTTCTATCTTAAATATTTTCAATTTGTTAAATGCTAGCGGCCCACCTCCATATGGAGGAGATAAGCATGTCCCCATAACTTCCAATTGAAACGGGGGATGGTCCATCATTGATCCGGGCATCCATTCATTGCATCACTGGAGCAGGCCATGGTGCAAAGTGCAAACATCACACCAATGATGGAGCTCAAATCGTACGGTCACAATTATTTAGCCAAACTGCCTTTTGGGAATAATAAGCAATGAACAATGGAGCCTGTTCAATAGACGTTTCAATATAATGATTTGACCAATTTTGTCTCTTTCTTACCCTTTGAATGTCTGTTTTTAAATCCAATTAATCAGATGGTTGGGATCGCCTGATTGGTGTAACTCCGCACCATGGTCTATCCCTAGGAGTATGAATGAATTAACGGTTCAGATCGATGATCGGAAATCCCACATGAAATAAAAATTCTAGGGCTTTTACCAACGTCCCATGGAAGCGGGAACCATTCATGTCGAGTTGACTTGAGGACTTGTCCGAGTCTTTTCTTGACTCGACTCGGCTATTTAATAATTTAATTAATTAATTTTAGCAGCTGTTGTAATCGTTAAATTGTATTATAATAGACAAGTTGAAGCTCATAGCACGTTGGGTGAGGGCTATACTCTCTCCAATAGAGGTTGGGGTCTCCAGTAACCCAGGCAAGTCGAGTTGACTTAGCTAATTTTCGAGTTGAGTCGGCAAGTTTTAGAACTATGTATACTTGAGCATAAGGAGAAGCAAAGATTACCAAGAGAGTGGTCTGTCTAGAAAAACCATCTTTTGCTCCCCTCATCTGCTACGCATTCCGGCAGGCACCATATCATCGAGCAGTCCCTCGTCAGTCGGAAGCTGCTGTAATGCCTGTGATCTTGCATGCCCCACTGCTTCAATTGGGGGCCAGTGTAGTGGCCCAGCGCTGTGTTGAGTGACTACCGAATGGAATTGCAGCGACGACGGGTAGTGTAGCTGCGGGGCTGAAGAAGCCAGCCGTTCGGCACAGGCAGCCTCGTGAGCAATGGCTCCGCCACGGGAGAAGCTGACGGTGTGATGGCAGTGCTGGCCTTCGTATGTGGTGATGACAATGGTGGGGTCTTCAGAGGAGCGTTCCACTCTTTTCTTCACTGAGCATTTGCTGTTTGTACAACGATAGTAGCTCCTGCGAAATAGATGGATGAGATTTCATTCTTTGGGTTTGAATGGATCTCACATTGTGCCCTCGCTTTCGTTTCTTGCCTCCTTTTTTTTTTTTTTTTTTCCTGATTTAGAGGTAATTGAGAATGGCTATACGCCAATTTGCAAATTTGCCTTTGGTTGCACCAAAATATTACATGATATCAACAAACACATACCATGAAATATAGCTAATACTTGGTGCAACCAAACACTCCCAAAACAAGTTCTTTTTGCGTTACTCTTTGAATTCTATAAATTTGTACACTGGAGACAGCACTGCAACCCACACAGGCACACACTGGAGAGATCTAGACCATTCATAATGTGTGGCTTGCCATTGAGGATTTATGTGTCAGAAAGCTACACTGATCGGATGATCCTCACCATTCAGATTGGTGAGTTACGAAATAGGGGCTGGAAGCTCAAAAAGTGACAGTCAACGAGTCTTTGGTACTGAGAATTAGTAAGTGTCCAATCAATGTAACTTTTGAACCTACCACCATCCATAGCCCCCACCTAATGTACGGTCTGGATCTTAGCGTACCATGTTTGCAGACTCTGGGTTGAATTTTTGTTTCAAAAGATTAGAGAAGCTAAATAAAATAATAGTTATAAAAATAAAATAGAATAGAAGTTTTATTTGCTTAAATAAATTAAAAAAATGTTCACATGAGAAAAAAAAAAATAGAATTGTGTTGAACTAGGTGGTTTGGTCAAGAAATAAAGAGAAGAAATACACATGCAAGATAATTACTAAGAAAGAGTCCAGTAGGCGGCGCACGGGCACTGGTTGGCACCGCATTACCTATCTGGACCATTCATTGGGTCCGGTCACTCTTCTTATGCTACCGTACAAAATTCATAGTAACGTGATCATCCTAAACATCTGTAACTTGACCTACCTTCTAGGACCAATCTCGTCTATCCATTTTTCCATGCCACTGAATCGATGATTTTTTTTCCAGCTGGCCTATAAAGAGCAGTTTGGGCCAAATGGACGGTCCATATTGACAATGCAAATTGTCTACAAGATTTTCCAAAACCTTGGCCCAATAAATTTTCTGTCCGAGAATTCCACAAGATTAGAGTCAAGAAAAATAAAGAATTCAAATTGTTCAAAGAGAAAATTGCTAATTTTCTTTTACTTCTGCTCATTTCTTTAGCTCTTTTGGTAGGTAAGAAGGGCTGGAAGCTGACCCCAAAACACAGGCTGTTCTACCAATGGGGGCCCAATTTTTCTAGTTCAAGACAAGCATTTGCATAAATCACTGGTTACCAAAGAATTGCTTCTTTCCCAAAGAAGAAGTCAGATTATGACTGTCACCAACCGATGGGAATCTGGAGTCAAATTTATGCAAAACAAGTTGCTTAAAGTTATAAAATCAATGAAGTAAAAAAGATTACTAAAAAAAAAAGTACACTTCCAACGCTTTGCGTTGCAACGGCCAGAAGAAAAATTCAGGAGTGTATGTAAATTCAATCATGGGAAAGAACACGAAGGGGAAAAACATTTCAGCCACACCTTGGGAATGGACTGTTTTTTACTGCTTTCTGTCCGTACTTTCGCCACCTATAGCCGTCTTCCAGATGATCGACTTCACTCTTAGTCATGAAAGCAAACCGTGGCAGGCGGCTTCGCTTTTGCCCCTTCTTCCGGCCTTTAATCCTACACACAACATTTTACCTACAAACATCAAATAAAAAACATAACTTCGAAAAATGAAAACACAATTAAACATATCAAAGCTCAATGAATAAACCCCGCCTCAACACTGAGGTCCTGGTATCGAATCCGAATGTGGGGGTGGCTAATATTGAAGTGTGACTAACAGTGGAATGTGTGTACTAACTCACAAAAGAAAAAAACAAACTAGCACTTCCCTGAAGAAATTTATATCAATCTGTACAAAATAATTCATATTGCAATGAACAATATTTTCCAAAAAAAAAAAAAAAAAAGGCTCCCGCAATAAAAATAATACTACATTGCAAATACTAGCACAATAATTAAATAGATTAGAACCCAATATTGCCAGTAACAATCAACAAATAGTCCAAATAAACATCGCCTTTTTTTTTTTTATAGAAAAGAACTGATGCATCATCTACAGTACAAAATAGATGTTACAAAATGGCAAACGCGGTAAAAATATAAGAATAAAAAGAACCCAAAATCCATTTTCAGCAGAATATGGCACAGAAAGAAACATATACAAAAAAGAAAACACAAATAGAGAATCACAAAACAAACATATCAAGAAAGAAGGAATGTATGTGAAACACAAGTTTCAAAATCATATATTAATAATATAAATAATTGATAAAAGAAAATCCTCAACCCTTTGGAGTGAAGCAATGAGGGAAAAATATCCAAATCATAGAGATGTTTTAAGAAATGCCTACCAAAAAAAAAAAAGAGAACCCACAAGAGAAAAACAATAAAAGAAATAATTCAGAAATTTTCTGACTATCATCATCTGACAACATAGCAAATGCATGAGAAAGAAATTTCTCTCAACATTGCAATGAAAAAATAAAAAAAAAGATCTTCAACCAACTGTATTAATAAAGTAAAAACTCGTACTTAAATTAGAAAAGAAAAGCAACTGAGTTGAAATGAATGCAAGAAATATTAGCCCAAATTTCTCACTGACAGACATATGCAGAAGGTAGCAAATAGCATGAAAATGAGTAATTTTCACCTACAACCCATTGCATGGTATGCATGGCAACTTACCATGCAATGTATTACAGTTAAAATTACTCTAATAAAGTTCGAAACATACCAATCACCTCACTAACTAGAATCATATCAACATCAAGGTTCCAAACAATACAATGTATCATATCAAATCAAAAATTTATTTCTTGGGTCATATTCAAACATGGTTAATGCATCAGAATTCTAACAGAATTCAATACGTATGTTATAAATTTAAATTTTAAAGGGGAAAAAAAAAAAAAAGAAAAAAAAAATGATCAGATGCACTTATGATCGCATTATATCCTATAGTATCCAATCCGTAACAAAGGTGGGCCACACAATGCTGAAACCTGGAAAGAAATTTAGGACGATCCACTCATTGGGTGGGGGCCCAAGAACACAAAGTCATACCATCGGCTGTCCATTGATATTGACGTTGTGTCCCACTGTATCTGTGGACCAGCCTGAATTTCATACCAGATGATCATCATGGTGTGGCCCACCGTTTATACGGATAGGATATTCTAAAATCCGAATTGTTGGGGAGAATGGCTGGATCATTACTTGCAACTTCAACTTATAGTATTTTTAAAAAATAAATAAATGAATGAATAAATAAGACAATAATGGGCCGAGAAATATAAAAAATATTACAAGATTGCCACTAACCGATTGTGATCTTTCTAAATGACGAAAGTAACCCTGACCTTCGTTTTCCATTTTAGATTCTTTTTCTTTTTCAAAATAGCGTAATTTTCGGATTATTGTAATTTTTATATTTCCAGTTTCCGCATTTACCCTTGAGGGAAGGGTTTGTTACAAATATGCCACGGGAGAAAAATCTTTATTACGAAATTGCCATCAGGACAGGAAGAGTGTATCCCGGAATCCGGGGATTTGCCAGAAAAAACCACTCACGGTTTCTCGGGCGGTGGTTTCCCGTCAGATCCCGGCGGTTTTCCCTGCGCCTCCTCGCTCGAGCTCGACGACACCGACGGGTTCGCGTCGACGGATCTCTCAACCGACGGCGTCGCCACCGCCGGAAAACCGGCCGGGCCCGTGTTCCCCGGCACCCCGAAGCTTCCCGCCAGATCGGAACCCTCCTCCAGATCGAGCGGCGGAAAACTGCCACCGTTCTCGCAATCCCGGCCTTCGATCTTCTGCGGCAGATTCCACCCGAATTCGCTAAGGATGCTGCTCTCCCGATCGTCGAAGAAGTAGCCGGAGGAGCTGCCGGCGTCGGAGAACGACCAGGAGGAGTCACCGGAGAAGTTCGCACCCGATCTGGATTTCTTGTCGTCGTCCATCGCCGGGAGTCTGACGACCTCGATCCTATTGAGTTTCTGAGAGATCGGAGTTCTAGGTTTCCGGCGGTAGCGTCAGGAAAGCCTCCATAATTCCGGTTAGAGAAGAAAACGGAGGAAATGCTAGGGTTTTGGATTTCTTCGCTTATAAGCGATGGAAGCGGAGTTTATAGCAGGCTCGAGAATTCCCATAACGTTTGCGTCAGATACCGGCGTTTGAATTGCCAACGGCGAGCGTGTGTCAGATTCCGGGCAGAGAGAGAGAGAGAAAGAGAGAGAGAGAGAGAGATTTGAAAAGAGGGGTTTCGAAGTCTCGTCAATGGAAGAAAGAAGAAAAGGTAAGTTAGAAAAATCGCCGTCAACACCTCTCAACTCGTACGGACATGAGGCGATCTCAGGGTATCCGGTACTTCACACCGTACCATACGCTTCCCTTCTCGCCCTTCTTCCAGCTATCGATTCACACGTGTAGGAAATCCAAGCCGTGGAAACGATCGGTCCCATGATGAAGATCATCCAAGTATGAAATTGGGATGCTTTCACCATTTTTTGTCAAGAGATAATTCGTCCATGTATGGTTATCGATCTGACGGAGGAGATAGGTTTGGCCCACCTTATGACTTGATCGATTGATTTTATGGATATCCAGCCAACATACAGTAAATATTGTCGTTTTTGACGGTTCGGATGTGTTCCGTACGTGAATCTTTGGTGAGGAAAGAGTAGCGATGCAGTTGGATATGGTACTGAACGTAGTACCTGTACATTTCTCGGGATAAGAGAAACTGTAAGGAAAATGCCCATGATTGGTTATTCGCGCGAGTAGGATTTTGCTTACTACTCACTCGCACTTTTGCCAATTTTTCCCCGAGTGTGACAGATTGAGACCGTCAATCACGTAAGGCCCCGCTGCAGATATGGATAGAATTCATTTCTTTCGGTCGTTTGATGTGGGTTGCCCGTCTAGAAGATGGACGGTTTTCCTTAATCGATTCTCAGTGTGGCCCTCCTAATGGCGAGAAACCACTGAGTTTGGGCTTAGGGATACGAGGCCTTCCTGATGACTGGACAGAGTTTGAGTCTTTCTCTACCACTCATCGGTGGGATGGCTAAGTTGATGAAAGGCCTGCGTATCTCACGCTAAGCGCAGAGTAGAATTTCAGATTCTGCTCCGTCAGTGGCAATGGATTTGGGCGCCAGATTCCTGTGTTAGTTTTACACCATTTATAAAACGGCGGTGACTCCTCAACCGTTCACGTGTCATAGTTGTTACGTAGTCCATCGTGTCCAAATCGTTGGCCCAGCTGTGGCCAGGGTATAACGGAAAAACGGCAAAGGAAAGATAGTATTAACCATCTGATTTTCCTTTCAAATTTAGAGAAATGGATATTATTTTAATTTTAAACATCCATTTAACAGACATTAATTCAATGGTTAGGATTTCATGGTTGGTGTGATTTTAAATATATGCTCCATCCAATGGGATCACAACTTTAACGGTCTGGATCTCCGCACATTTGTCTGATGAGAGGAGTCATTCATCATTTTAAAATGGTGCAAAACTCACTCAGTAACCTAGGCCTTAGATTGAGGTACAGAAGGCAACGCGCGGAAGTAGGGACCTATAGACAGGATGGTGGGTCTTCATACAGAGCTGGTTGGCACGTGTGGCTGTACACGTGTCATTACCAGTCGCCACAGTGGGCCGAAGATGAGCGGCCTGGATCTCTTACCCCTGTGCCACCAGTTACCCGTGAGCGAAAGCACAGAAGCCCACCTCTTTCATCAATCCGGAAAGTTGAATCCTGTGGGCCCAATCAAATTCACCCTATTCGGACAATCCCGGCCGTAGGTTTGGTGGGACTTTCTCTAGTGCATAATGGGGGGCCTTCACCTTCATCAAAAGGAACGGCCAGGATTGGCCTGTTTTGTTTTTCGCCTCCATCCACCCATGATAAAGCCCGCCATACGAACGGCAAGGATCAATAGAGGTGGGCCCCACTTCTAGGCAGTGTTGGTTGGAATAACAACACCGATGGCACGTGCGAAACGTGGTACGTTTCTTCCCCTCTACGGTTGATGACGTGGTTGTGTCGGCCGGTCTAGGTCTCCTTTGGAAGAACCTATTCTACCAGTACATGAAGAGCGTCATCATGCCATCCCTTGTACGTAGGCCCATACTTCGGGGATCCTGTCTCTTGATCTAGAGAATCCTTCAGTCAATGGGCCCCACTTGGCTGATTTTTTCAAACCTGTAATGCACAGGGGATATATGTGGGGCACCACCATTATATATGTGTTTTATCCAAGCCGTCCATTCATTTTTACATATAATTTTAAGGGCTTTAACCCAAAAAATAGGCAGATCTAAATCTCAACTGGACCACACCATAAGAAAATAATAGTGATTGAGTGATTGAATGTCCACCATTAAAATATTCCTAAGACTCACTGTAATGTTTATTTGAAATCCATTCTGTTCATAAGGTTTGATAAATCTGGATGGAGGGGAAAAACAAATATCAGCTTGATCCAAAACTTCCGTGGCCCCCAAGAAGTTTTTAATGGCGAGCGTTCAATCAACACTGTTTCCTGTGATGTGGTCCACTTGAGATTTCAATCTAACTCATTTTCTGGGCTCATATCATAAAATGATATGGAAAAACGGATGAATGGTATGGATGAAACACATACATCATTGTGGGGCCCGCAGAGCACCGACCACTAGCCAAACCGCGTCCCTTTTTTCAGTTAATTATGGCCCACCTAACTAGTGGACCGTCCTGATTAGTGGTACCCTCCTGAAGGATGGCCGGGATATTGCAACTGTCGGCCATGTGAGCATATGTGGTGGCGTGTGAATTGGCTGACACGTGATGGGCTGAAAATGCATTTTTTGGGTGCACGGGAGAGGGTGGACACGTGTATCCATCTGGAAAGATGGTTAGTGGGAAAATCTGCATGCTTTTCAAAATTGGACTTTTCAAAACCTCATTTTGAAATGCATGGTAGGTCTCTTTGCCTCTTTGGAGACATTCTGGCCACAGGCTTTACGTTTAATATATTAAATGGTGCTGTTTACATTTTCTAAACGGTAGTGACTTATCCACTGAACACGTTCCGTGCATGCTGGGCAATCCAGACCGTCTAAATCATGGCCCGCTCCACCATAGTGAATAGCATAAATTTTAAGATAGGATGACCTTGACTTTCAAATCTCTCTCAGTCAATTTGGCCTCAAAACAATTTATTTCTGAACCGTCTGTTTGATGGACGCTAATTCAATGGTTAAAACACTCCATCAAAAATTGATCCATAGTTTGAATGGTCTTGATTGACTTACACAAGACAAATCTGGAGGTAAATTACCATCATTTTGAAATATTATGATGTGTCCATTTCACCGTGATGTCAGGGATGACGTGGGAGGTTGATCACTATCTTTCTCGCCCTAGGTGAGGTATTAGGCTCCAACTCAAACTCAAACTCAAAGTCCTAGAAAATCCGACTTACTATAAATAGTAAACTTACTATTTATAGAAGTCTCTCAATCCTACTAGAACTCATGATTTTTGCCTAAAAATAAGAAGTTTTCAAACGGATCCAACTGCGTAGTGCTGCTAATTATTCTAAGCCCTTTTCATGTTGGGACAAACTCTAAAACCTTACTGATCAAAAGTTACGATGAAAACAAAACTTACTATAAATAGTAAAATTGAAATAAAACTAAGCTAATAACCATCAATCTGGTCGAATCTCACAATTTCGGTGTCGGCAACCCAGCATAGCAGGGTTGGGTGGTTAAAGTAGCTCGAGCTACCCCAAAATCATATATTATATGTCCAAAAACTTATTCCGAATTATGAGATACGACTTTTTTACTGTCCTGATATTGGTCCAGATCACTTCCAACCCCTACCGGTCTTCTTTTGGTCCATTTGGGCCATGAAATAATCGACGACCCACTCTACATCACACCACCATTTTAATCTTGTCCATCAAAGTGCTACTGTAGAAGCTTGATCTATGAGACATGCCACATTCATGTTCTATCCCACCTAATGAACGACCTGGGTAACATACATGTGCATGGTGCTTGCATGTGTTCAGGAAATCGACCCTTCAAGCTTCTCCCGATTGCTTCATCAGCGCTGGCCACTTAAAGAAGTAGCCCAACTCTACCCTATAATCATTAGCCATTTTTTTGTTCCAATTTCCAACATAACTTGTAAAGTTTAAATAAGGGAGTTATTTAATACTCTGTGTTACAATCCGAAGATTGCACACCCAAGTGCAGGTAGCGAAGTAGTAAAATACTCGGTAAGATCGAGGTCGAACCACAGGGATTGGGGTTAAGAACACTTAGAGGAATTAGTTTAGATGAGAGAGATGAAATCTGGTTTAATCCACAAGAGTAGAGCAAGTTGTGTGTGATGAAATATAAAAATAGAAAAGGGGCTAAGGCATTAGGGATCCACCTTTGATTTGTCCACAAAGTTTGATTCGTTGATCCAACTATAACTCAATTGGAATCGAATAAAGATCCATTTCAATTAGAAGATAAAGTTGTTAAACTATTTGTATATTTCATAAAAGATTGTGATCTAAACCGATTGATTTGACCATGAAGTACTCGTTAGTTGATCGTAGGAAATTCTAAGCATCTATTGTGCCCGGAGTCGATAATGGATCAAGGAATTGTACAGATCAATAACTTTGCCAATAAGTCAACTGATAAGATCACAATTCATACGATCAAATGCATACTTATAAGATAGGAGGTTTTGATTGATCGATCCAACCGTTAAGATCTCGTCTATCAATCGTAGGGAATCCAAAGCATCCAATGTGCTCGGAGTCTATAATGGATCAAGAGATTTTACAAATTGATGACTTTAGCTGCATTAGCTCGATGATCGTAGGGAATCCAAAGCATCCATCGTGCCCGAAGTCGACGATGGATAAAGGGACTTTATCGATCATGAACTAGCTAATTGGTATGTAAGGGATCCCAAGCATCCAACGTACCCGGAGTCAACATGGATTAAGGGGCTTACACAACAACAGCGCCCGCCGAGGTGGATAACCGAACCAATCAACCAAAGAGAGCTTCAACATTCACACACTATTATTGAATCAAAAGAACCAAAGATTGCAAATTCCTTCAAAGGTTTCACCCCTAGCCTTAGCTAGGATTTAGCCAACCATGTTCAATGGAAGACTAAAAACTTCTACAAAAGGGAAAACTACTCTACACTACAAAAGAAAGAAAGAAAACTAAAGAAGAGAAGAGAGGATTTGTAGAGAATAGAATTTTTTTTTGGGGATGATGAGAATGAGAAGGAGTGAAGCTCCTTTTATAGCCTATTGAGAAGCTTATGTGGCACTCTGAGCCTAGGTGACACTCCAAGCAAAAGTTCTTTAGGTTTGGACTTGGAGTTAGGCTTGGATGATGAGGGTGACACTTCCAAGCCAATAGTTTTGCCTTTTAGGTTTGGGTTAGGAGTTATGCTTGGAATGCCCAAAGCAAACTTTTCTTTTGGTTTGGGCTTGGAGTGAGGCTTGGAGTGGTGAGGTGGCAATTCCAAGCCTTACACATGTGTGGAGAGAGAGAGAGAGAGAGAGAGAGAGAGAGAGAGAGAGAGAGAGCTCCTCTCTTGCTTTCACATGTTGGATGGAGGATGAAGAGCAGCTTCCTTTTGATGGGGTCCACCTCGTTGTGTGATGGACGGCGAGTTTTGGAGACGGGGTCCACACTTGCTTGATCAAGGTTTTCCACATGCTGGACGTGCTTGAGCTGAGGCGTGGATTGGATGGTGCAGATGGAGTTGTTGTAATCTATCCGTCAGATGGTTGGATTGCTGCTATGGATGGTCATGGGCTGATCAGCTGGTGGTGAGGTGGATGTACGTGAGATCTGGGCCATTCATCTGCTAGAGATTGAATTCTCCTCCATTGGCACGTGTGGAGAGTGGGCTGCTGTTGGACGTGGGTTGAAATGGACGGACGCTGGTGGGGTCCACTGCTTGGATGATGTAGCTGAGGAAGGGATGCAGCACTGCTGCCGCATGATGTGGTCCACCGCTAGACATGGAGTTAATCTCCACTGCTTGTTGGAGGTGGACAGTGGGGATTGAGGATGCTCCAGCTGCTGTAGATGAAGGTGGGACCTACTGGAAGAACGGCTGGAGTGAAGGGCAGCTACTGTTTGAATTTGGACGTCCAATCCTGGTGGGGTCACCATGATGGACGCTAGAGCTGATGAGGTGGGCCACAAACTTTGATGAACGACCGGTCTGATTCAGTTGCTTGAAGGTTCAGATTGCTGTGCAAAGTGGGTCCACTTGCTGGACCATTCGATGGAATATGATCACACATCCTGAGCTGGAAATCTTCTTGGATGGTCAAGCGATGGAAGCTCTGTATGCAGCAGCTGGAAAGAATCGATGGACGGTGGTGATCTGTTCATCTAAACATCAGATGGAGGGCTGGAGGTGTCCTTTTTTGAATTTGTGCCTGATTGTGGGGTCCACTGTTGATGCTTTTGAAGACGCCCATTGCTGTTGCTGGTCTGTCCGTTGCTGATGGACGTTGATGGTGTTTAGATACAGCACCATGGTCGATGGAGATGAGGGGTCCACAGTGCCAAATGATCAGGGCCATTGATCTGATGCTCATGAAATTGTGGCCCGCTTTGCTGAATGTGATGGCGTGGATTGATGGATTACTGATGTCACATGTTTGACATTTGATCACAATCATACAAACAGGCACAACCTGGATTTCCAATGAGTGGTTGTGATGTGGTCCATTGTAGAACATGATCCATCCTTTGATCTTTACGGCCCGATTTCTTGCAGGACTGCCTCACACTTGATCTTGATCACTTTGAGGCTCTGAGACGTCCTGATTGGCTCAGATTTCCTTCAGCCTCCATTAATCACTTGAATGGAAAAAAACACATCTAATGAGGGATAATTAATTGGAAAAACAATGATAATACTCTAAATATCTAGGGTTAATTATACAATATTAGGTACTTATCACTTTGGATGCATATATATCATAAGTCGGCTCTTAGAGATGGTACATGTGGCATATATTAACTCAAATTAAACAGAACGGTGCGCACCGTGGCCGAGTTACTATTATTTTTCGGAATGGGGATATTGTATTTTTATTTTAACTATCCAATAAGTGTCTAGGTTATTTTGAATTACTTGCATGGCAAGTATCCAATTTCTGAATAAATTGTCTGCTTACCAAAGTATCAAAGTATTTCTCATTTATGGAAAGTCTGTGTATGAAGTTTAAATAAAAAAATGTTATTTGTACGGTGGATCAAGTATGATCAGCCATGATAGTTTTTTTTTCTTCTAATCGTCTAATTATTTCTTACTTGGCATGGCCCCACAACGCGTGAGATGAGCATGCCTTTGATGTGGGGATGAACGTGGTGAGGTTTATCGTTGTTGTCTTCCTCACAGGATAACTATCTTAAATCTACAAGGCTTTTTGGGATTCTTAACAGAGCTTCCTCAAATTTATAAGGAAAAATCTCAAATCCACGAGATGAAAAATGATAAAAGTTAAAATTTTAATTTTTTTTCTAAAAGATAAACCCTGACAATCATCTTAGCATCCTTAGATACTCTTAAGAAAATTCTAATTGTAAATTAGAAAGAATCCAAAACAAAAATTGAAAGAGAGTTCAGCTAGAGAGTCGACCGGTCGACATGACCGATCGAATGGTTGAAATAATTTGAGACAATCCAGAGAGTTCAACCCTCTTTTGATGTAAAATCGGGTGGTCTTTGATCTATCGACCAAATCTATCAACTTGTCGAAAACACCAAAATATGACAAGAGAGTTTGGATTGGATTTTAGACGGATTTCAACATGTGTTTGATCATGGTTGACCAGTCGACTAGGGTTGCTCGACCGGTCGAACTAAACTGTCAACTGGAGATTCTTCTTGAGCTTGGGCTCCTTCTTCTGATCCATCTTCGCTATGAATATATTCGCAACCTGTTCTACATTAGTCCCCTCCACTTCAAAAGAAATCGTTTTCAAGTTATCTTCAAGCGTTGGTTCGTGATACTCGAATAAGTCGGCAACATTGGATGCATAGGAGATTTTTATGTTGTTTGAAAGATCAACAACGTAGGCATTGTCATTAATCTTGCGAAGGATAGGTACTGGTCCAATATTCTTGTTCTTCAATGTTAGGCAACCCCAAGTGCAGGGTTACACTAAAGTAATAATTCAATTGTGAAATTGAAATCATCCTCAGGGATTATATATTAACAATTCTAAATTATCTTAATTAGAACTAACTAAAATCAAAATTGAATTGAAGTATGAGATTTAGAATATGAACTAGTAATATTGAAAAAGAAATTAGAAGATTAAACACTAGCGTGCCAATGATCTATTTATAATCAATCCTTAATGCTAATTCATTCATCCAAGTATAAAATTATAGGAACCAAGTCATGGGAGTTTGTCTATCATGATTTAAGATGAAAAATGTTATTAAAGAGAGAGAGAGAGAGAGAGAGAGAGAGAGAGAGAGAGAGAGAATAGTGATGTGAAAGAAAAAAAATGATGAAAATTAGTTGTATCGAAAAGGGATACCTATGACCACATAAAAAGGGAATAAGTTGGGGTTATCAACATTTATGGTACACCGCGTGTGGAATATGTTATGCCGCTGGCAATGCACCTTCTTTCTTTGAGTGTTAGGAGTTTCCGCACAACTAGGGACTCGTCGTGGTCCTCAGCCACCCAATTCTCATCACTCACATCTTCCTCGATGACTTGTTCATTTTCATTAAATCCTGAGCCTTCTTCCACCCCCTCATCTTCAGTGCCCCCTTTATTGATGGCTAAGTGGGCTGGAAGGTTGTAGACACCCCAGCTTCAGTTACAATGTTGGTAGAGATAGCTGAATGAATGAAGGTCCATACCCCCAAACCCCGTGTCCAAACCCAGCCAAACTCACTCTTATAAGCCCCAATCCATAGCCCATTTCAAGCCCGAACCCAATCGACTCACCCCTAAACATCAGCCTGAAAAACCTCCATAAGAAAAACTAATCCAAAAATCTCCAAAAAGTCAAACTTGGTGAGTCAACCCGCTAAGTCAAATCATCGAGTCAACTCACCTGGTCAGTCCAGGTCTTGCACCCAGTTAACTCACCTTGTCAATCCATCTTTCAAACCCAGTCAACTCACCTGGTTCTGAACCACAGCTTCCGAGTAGTTCCAAAACTCGAACCTATAGATTTTTTGCTTCAGGTTCGGGGGCCGTACGCTCCGAAGCTGAAGCAAAGAGTCCGTACGAGCGCCCCCCTGGGGGCCATCCAAACATATTTACCGAAGCTGTTATCCTTCACAACTATAAATACCCATGCTCCTCTCATGTTTTAGCATCCCACAACTCCCAGAGAAAGCCCAAAAATTCCGAGTCCATCTCCACCCTTTTAGCCCATTCCTCCACCAAGGAGAAGAGTCTAGCCCTGGTCCAGCCTAGCCTGACCTTGGTTCAAGTCTCTCAAGCTACCTAAGTCCCAATCTTAGCCGCTCAAAGCAAACCCTTGCGACACCTTCTCATATCAGCATCATCTCATTTACATCTAGCATAAGTGCAACATTTACTATTCTTCCAACCCCCCTGCTTATCATCCCACTGTAAACACTTTAATTGATCAAATACACAGCATGCATCTCGCACAAAGCACCTGTCAGTTCAAGCGTATGCTCTGGGCTTGCCTGTTAATGGAAACCTGCCCATCAGAAACTCTTACTGTTCAGACTTACATTCATGCATGATATCATTCATTAAAATGTACGAGGATTAAATTAGACTTTCAAATATTAGTTCGATTCTGTGAAGTAAAGACTGTACTTCGATACGGGCAGAGTGGGTGCCTACAACCTTCCCACCCTATAACCGTGATCCCTTACCTTGAATCTCTGACCGCAGATCAAAATGAGTCATTTTAAAGGAAGGAATCTTCAGATTCTCTTCTCTAACATTTCTACGAGGTCTAGCCGACTATAGATTCGAAGTAACTGGCTAGTGGCGACTCTGGTCTTATACGAACTCATTCAAACATATCCAATTTAACATGACAACCAAAAAAACCCTCGAGAACGAGGTGAGCCAGTGGCACAACGAGGATTTGCGCGACCCCTCTTTGAAATGGAGGGCCGGTAGCGTGGAAAGGCGAGCGTCCACAGAATGACAACTCCACTGGGGATATGCTAGTCCCACTAATCGTGATCCAACTTGAAAAACGGAATCCTTCCTACACTTGAAAGTCATTAGTCCTCATACAATCTCATCTGCATAACATTCCATCCAAAAACAAAAGAAAAATATAAAATCCCAAAATCCAAAAAGAGTAGAGAATATTCATCACCATTGCGCCTCCTCAGGCTCAACGTCTTCGGAAACAACTTCCCTTTCGCAGCATAATCCACACTCGAGCTCAGCAAGCCATGTCCGACCATGAAGAAGAAGCTCACCTTTTCCCTGCCCTCGACATGGCCGAAGCGCAACCTCTAGCGCAACAACCAATTGAGAATACGCTAATCATGCAAGAATTGGCACAAGGAATGAGAGCAATGCAAGAAATGCTCTTGCAATTCATGCAAGCACAAGCTACCGCAGCAACCAACAATCAAGTTGGCCCAGTTCAGCAATCTTAGCAGCCATGCCGGGTCCCTCTGGCCTCCAATTCAAATCAAGCACAACCATCGGAGTCTGCCCAAGACTACCGACAATAGCCGTCTCAGCCCTTTGTAGTGGGGCATCCTTCTCAATACCTTCTTGCGATGACAAGACCGTCTCAGAGCATTCCCGTCGCAGGGACTTCCAGTCAATCTTGTAAGCAACAATCTCAGTAGATTCTGAAATTGCGGTTTTACCGCTAATAGAGATACTTGGAGATATGCCTAATGTCCTAGAGGGGGGGTGAATAGGACTTTTTAAAACCAATTACAATTAATAACTGATCAAGACAATCTTATCAACTAAGACAATCACAATAGCATTCAGACATTTATATGAGCAGTTTGTAAGCTAGGACTATCATAGGCATTTCATCAAACAGTTAGCATTCATGATTGACTAAACCATTCAACACATAGCAATCATTCAATCTCAAAATGCAAGGCGATTTATAGTGGTTCGGTTTCCCTACTCCACTCCCGGTTCACGATCTCAACCTATGAGACCACCGGATTTCACTATAGTCTTGGTTTTAAATCAGGTTAACCATCAACCTTGACATCCTTTGATCTAGGACCGCGTATACCATCCGCCGATGGCCCAATCCAGGGACTTGACGAGTTTAGATCTCAAACTCTCACCAATCCTAATTCAAGGATGGTCACGTACCCTCCCGCCGGAGTTTCCCAATCCAGGGAATAGAGATTTAAAAGATGGACTCTCAAATACTAGACATACCTAGACGTTTGAGCCCCGATTCGATGCCTTTGATGAGTAGCTTCAGCTCCACGTGCTTCAGCTCCTCTTTTGAGCTCCCAAGATCAGCTACCAATGCAAATGATGAGGATATGTTGATGCCGGGTAGTTGGGAGAGAGTTGGTCTAGTTCCTCTTGCCTATTCAATGCAATGGTAATGAGGGAACTACCAATCTACACTCATTCAATGGCTTTAAGTGACCTAATAATGATTTTCGGAAGGTAGGTCAGCCATGAATGAAAGTCTTGAGTTCATACTTCAAATTGAGCTTAGAATACTCAAAGACAAGCCATTAATGGCCAAGTTTGAATGATGAACTCAAGGGAGTTAAGAGGGAGGAAGGATGGAAGTAAATGCTCTCTCACTCTCAGCTCTGAATGGGTGTTGAATGCATGCCAAGAAAGACCTCAAAACCTGGCTTTATAGAGCCCCAAATGATAGCCCCAACGGATCTAAAACGGTCACGTCCGACCTGTCAGAGATAGGACTCGACTGGCCGGACAAACCGGTCAGCGTTCAAAAACCAAAGGGGATATATGGGACAGGCCGACTGGTTATGACCGGTCGGACCCCCTTGCTGAGAAATGTGATTTATGGAGGCCGACCGGTCATGACCGGTCGGACCCCCTTGCTGGAAAGTTGTGAAGTATGGAGGCCGACCGGTCATGACCGGTCGGACCCCCTTTCTGGAATGCTTTGAGAAATCTGGCCGACCGGTCTTGACCGGTCGGCAGAGCTTGCTGGAGGTATAGACTTTGTGAGGGCCGACCGGTCTTGACTGGTCGGCTATCCACTTGAAGCACGCAGCAAAGCTGCTGGAAAGAAGGGTATGCTGGCCGACCGGTCAAGACCGGTCGGCAGTCCATTTTAGAATGCCTTCCAGCAAAGATTCTGAATTTTTAAAGTGCCTGGCCGACCGGACAGGACTGGTCGGCTGTCCCAGCAACGAATCCACAGCAAGGCTCTCAGCAAGGTTGATGAAGTGTTAGAGATGCCTGGTCACTGTCTATATGGTTTTGTCATAGTGATCTTGCAGGACCAAGATTCTCAACACAGCAACAGATCACTATAAGTGATGAGGTGCAAGGGTCCAATCTATGGACATATCTTCATTTACATTTAGCACCAATCCAGGGATCACAAGCCTGATCAACTTGTGCAAGGGTCGAGAAGAATGGGGATAGGAAATGTGAGTCTTTTACGCCATTCTTTGATGTTTTGGGTTTCCTATGGTCAATCTATATGCAACTTACCTGGGATCTTGTTTCAGCATGAGCTTGAGCAATGGACGAAGCGTAATCTTCAAGACTTGATTCTTCAATACTTCGACCGGGGCTCATATGACAAGACGCGACCAACCAACACGCCAATTGACAACAAAAGGTGTACTAACAGATTCCAACACGACCCCGCCGATGGGACCCCTTTCCTTTCTCAGCATGTCCCCGCCGATGGAAACTTTACTCAATTTCAACACATCCCTGTCGATGGGATTTCAATTCAATTTCCAACAGTAGGGACAACACTTGTAAATGCCCACAATGGGTGTCAGTGTCAATACCACATCAATCAGCGGGCAGTGGCGAATACCCAACAAGGGGGTTACTTCCCATCATCTCAGCCTTGTACAAACAGGAGCACTTTTCAATTCCAGCACATCCCCGCCGATGGGATTCCAGTTAATTTCCATCAATCTTTAATCCAGCAAAATCTAGTTAATTTTCAACAATCTTCAATTCAGCAAACTCCAGTTAATTTTCAACAAGTTCCAGTTCAACCTTCAGTACAGTCTCCACCTCAATTACAGTCATTTCAAGCACAAAGTTCGTCAAAATCCAGTTCAATCATCGAATTAAATTCAGCAACCCACGGTTGCTTTTTAGCAAGCCCATAGGGTGGAAGACATTGACCATTATGCCGAAGAAAAACGTGCCTTACTGCGAGAGGCACCAATCGCTCGAGTAGATCATGCAGGATTGGACGAGTTGCAGGAGCAGTTCTAGACCTTGTAAAATCAACTACAGAGATAACAGGAAATTGATCTACCTTCGACCAAGTGTAGAGACTTGTGTCCTTTTCCAGATGCTCAGATACCTTAAAACTTTGAGGCACCAAAATTTAAAAGATATGACGGTAGTGGTCCCACAACACATCTCAAGGCTTTCTGTGGAGAGCTGAGTGCAATCTTAGAAAATGAAAGAGCCCTCATTCGCTTGTTCCAAAAATCTCTGAAGGGCGATGCTCTAGACTGGTACACGTCATTGGACTGTCATCGCATCAAGACTTGTGAACAGCTTTCTCAGGCTTTCATCGACAGGTTCACATATAATCTTAACATGGCACCCAGGAGAGCTGACCTAGCAGCTCTAAGGCAAAGGAGTGACGAAACATTGTCAGCTTATGTGGGACGTTGGCGAGCTATGGCAGCCAGAATTGGAATACCCATCGACGACGAAGAACAAATCTCCATGATTATTCATTCAGCATATCTTGACATATCTGGATATCTCATCTTGCATCCATATGTGAATTTCTCACAGTTGATCCGTGAAGGAGAGCAAGTCGAAGCAGGAATCCACATAGGAACAATCTCCCCATGGCCTCACCGCCACTATAGTAAAACGGAACAGAGTGGAAGGAAGACCTATCAGATACAGGAATGGAAACTGCAACGGTTCTCCTTCTCGTCTGACAGAGGTAAATAACATCATCGCCATTGCTCAAGGCAACTAATATGCTCCTCCACAGGGACGTCAACCATATTAGCAGAATCAACCTCGACATCAACCTAGAGTATCAACCACAGCCGCCCCCACCGCAACTAAATCGTTAAGCACAGCCACAACCACCTCGACAACAACAACAATTCAGGGGGAATGGCCAATACTCATATCAGAACAGACAGAATTACAGGGGGTTCAGGAAATTCACTCCTCTCACTCAGCCACTCAGTCAAGTCATAACTATGCTGGTACAAAAGTAGTTACTCACTCTAATAGCACCCAGGCCTTCTCCAAATCCTTTGTCTCCGAACTACCGAGAAAATGAATATTGTGCTTACCATCAAGGGCGTGGCCACACCATTGATCGATGCATGACTCTGAAGAATGCCATACAAAACCTGATTGACGACCGCAAGATCGTCATCTCAGTCCCTGGAACTCCTTCAGCAGCTCCTACCAACATCCTTTAGAATCCTCTACCTCAGCATCAGACGGACCCCAGTTCATCTCGCAACCCTGCCATCAATAGCATAAAAGAAGGAGAGCGTCTCGATCGCTTCTTCTCCCCTATCTAGTTCATTCATGCTTACACTTATGGGCCAACAAATTCTCCTCCAATCTTGCATGGGGCAAACCCCTTTCTTACTTCAGTCTTCGAGCCGTTAGTACTCGAAGGAGCACCTCCATATGATGCACTAGTCATCTAAGGGCCTGTCCCTTTGCAAGGGGCACCTTACAATCATTCATGTTGGGAGCCGGTCATTTTAGAAGGAGCACAGTCATACATCGAGCCCGCATGCGAACCTGTCATTTTACAAGGGACAATTTCAGCTCAAAAACAATCCAATCCGCAGTGAAGTGATTATACTTATCAACAGCAAGAACCCATTGTCTTAGAAGGGGCTCCTCCAATCGAGCCAGTCATATTGCAAGGGGCAAGTCCTGTCCCCAAGCCACAAAGACGTCCTGGAGGCGTGTCAATTACACTACAGTAGTTAGGTCGAACAGAGAGAGCCCTCGCCATATCAAGAGGACCAGTGTTCATTCCGTGGGAACTTTCTGCTCCGGGAATAGTCGAGCCAAGGCCGCGACCTTATGTGATCTATGAAGACAAGCCTCGATATTATCCCTTCAACACAGGCAACAATGTAGTCCTCAAGGCAAAAGCTCCATATGAGGAAGATCTAGTACCCGCACCAGCATAGTTGCAAGAACCAGTGATCCTAGAAAGCAAAGGAGAGAAAAATTATAAAGAAGTCCCGTGGCATTATCCAGAATGTGCTGGGGTAGGGAACATAAATCCCAATGGGCGTTGCATCTGAAGAGATAATTAGAACAGAGGAGATCCCAAAAGCGCTCTCTCAGGTCTCAGCAACAAAAATGAAACTGCATATGATGTTGCGACTCAGCTCAAAGCAATCGCTGCTCAAATATCGGTATGGGAGCTACTCTGCACATCTCACATACACCAAGAAATGTTCGCTAAGATCCTAAGCAATGCCCATGTCTCCTCCGATACAACACCTAAAATGATAGCATTGATGATCAGACAACTCCTGGCTCCGCGTGCCATCACCTTCACTGATAATGAGTTGCCACCAAAAGGACACGACCATGGGTGGTCCCTCAACATAGCCTTACGATATAAAGACCTCTGTGTCTTACTAGTCCTTATTGATAACGGCTCAAGTTTAAATGTCTGCCCGCTCAAGACTGCGGAACGCCTGGGAATTAGTCCCTCCTCATTCCGACCCAGCATAATGTACGTCAGAGCATTCGATAACACCCGCCGATCAGTGGAAGGAGAAGTCGACATAGAGGTACAGATAGGTCTAGAAGTCTCCACCATCACATTCCAAATCCTGAATATATCAGCCCCTTTCAACATGTTGATTGGACGACCTTGGCTGCAAAAGATCGGAGCTGTGCCATCAACTTTGCATCAACGGGTGAAGTATATCTGTGGGAACCAAGTGATCTCTGTCCATGCAGAGAAGGAGCTCATCATTCCTTCTAATGTTGCTGCCACTGAACCAGATATCCCTGTCATTGACATCCAACACTCTAAAGAAGACGTCCCGTTTCATAGTTTTGAGTTCGAGACTGTGAACGTTATCGCCAATCCAGAACCGATAAGTGTGGATCGTGTGTTTTCACCAGCAAAACGTCCAAGTTTCAAGTACCATATGAAGAATCATTTCAAGTTCAGAAAGATGCAGCTAGTATATAATCAACACAAATGGGGACTCAGGTATAGGTCAGTTATCATGGACAAAAGAAAAAAGAAGTTTTGATGCTCACTCATTCACTTCATCAGTCCAGGAGAGCCTTGTACAGATTGAAGAAGAAATCAACCAACTGCACTACACAAAGGCTTTTCGATGAGCCTAGCTTGGGCCATGTGGCCTCCCATTTGATGGGACTGGATTCTTGAACAATTTAAGCCTCCAGAAGAAGAAGGAGAGGATGAAGACAAAGAAGAAAATCAAATACAGCAGCTTCAGGACCAGGTTACTCTAATACTTGCTTTCAACCAGGGGCACAACCTGCCCACTTCAATTCCAGTCAACCAGGGACAGAACCTACCAACTTCAATCAACTAGGGGCACAACCTGCCTGCTTCAATTCCAGTCAACTAGGGGCACAACTTGCTCATCTCAGCATCAATCAACAAGGGACACAACCTGCCCAATTCTGCAGAATCAGCATCATCAACCATCAGCCAGGGGCAGAAGCAGCTCATTCATTAGACCAAGAAAGGGAAATGGTTAGCCCTGGATCGGTCCGATGTCCAGATCCCAAGCTTGTGTCTTGGCATGGAACTAGACGAACTGCAATGTGAGGTAAGTGATCCGGGAGGGACTGAGTATGACTCAGATCTCAAACTCGACCAGTGAGAAATCATGGTCATTAGGTCAGACTGTGATTCTCCGCCCAAATCATCAACTCCCACCTCTCTAGGGGAAGGAGTGTGGGGTCCTGAATAGTCATCTATTCTCTTAACTTCTGAATTAGCCAGAGAGTCATTTGAGGGCTCTGGCTTAAAAAAAAAACGCTGGTTTAAGCAGCGATCGGTACCCTGGGGCAAGCTGGGATCAATCATGGTTTGCAATACCCGCTTGTTCAGGGTCCCGTGAAGTTCAAAAATCCAAAAAAAATAAAAAAACTTTCAAAAACAAAAAACATCTAGCATTTTAAATCCAAAAAATTCTCAAAAACTAAAAAACTTTTCCTTTCCTACATTCAATAATGTGCCAAGTTCGTCTAAAGAGTCACATGAGTTTAAAGTCGAATCATATGATTTTGACATTGAATTAGACTTCGAACTCATGGGTCTGGACGAAGCTCGGGACAAGGAAGATGATGACCTGGCTCCCGAACTAGAGGATCTCCTCAAAAAGTTTGAATCCAAAGCCAATATTGTAGCTGATGATTTTGAGGTAGTAAACTTGGGGACACCTAAGATCCTTAGGGAAGTACGCGTTGGAAAATCGTTGCCACCAGAGATAAAAGAGAGGATGATAGAGCTCCTAGCTAAAAGATTGTCCAACTTCGCGTTCTTATATGAAGACATGTTGGGGCTCAATGAAGAGCTCGTTGTACATCATCTGCTAACCAAGCTAGATATGAAGCCAGTGAAGCAGAAACTCCGAAAAATGAAGCCAGAATGGGCCCTAAAAGTTCGATATGAAGTCATCAAGCAGTACAATGCGAGATTCTTGGTAGTCTCTAATTACCCTGAATGGCTCGCTAACATCGCACCAGTACTGAAGAAGGATAGCAAGGTTTGAATGTGCATAGACTTTCGAGATCTCAACAAAGTCAGTCCTAAAGATGACTTCCCTTTTGTTAGTGCACTTTTCTGTGGAATAGTAGTGTACCTTGTTTGTCAATTACTTAGGTTAGTGAAGTCTAGTGTCAGTTGAGCTTAATGAAGATGAAGACCGAAGACTTAAGTGGCCCTGCTCCATCAAGGAAGAAGAAACAGGTAAAAGTGATGCCTTGGTGTGCCTTAACCTTGACCAAAACTATATCCCAAACCCTTTGATGACCTTGATCATGTTAAGAAAACCTTTAGTCATCATAGATTGGCCCTAGGTGTGCTAAAAGATCACTCATACTATGGCCAAAGAGATTGGGCAGTGATAGAGTGGGTCAACATTTCAACTTCGCTGAACCCAGGCCTATCCAACCGGTCACGACCGGTCGGCTGGAATGGACCGATCGATCAAGACTGGTTGGACTGGCCCCAGTCCAGGACAGCGTTGCTATAAGTATGCAAGCCATTGGGCCGACCGGTCATGAACGGTCAGCAGGTCTGGTCTGACCGGTCGGACAAACACCCCCCTAAGACAGCATACTCACTGTCTTGCCTGGTTGTTGGCCGACCGGTCGTGACCGGTAGGGACAGGTCGGGACTAGCCCTTTTTTGCCCATTTTCTGTCCGTTTGGACCTCTTTTATAAAAATGTTTGGGGTATTTGTTGAGCTAAGAAAAGGGATTTTGTGAGGAGTGAAGCCACCATTGTTGGAAACCATTTGAGGCTCATTCCCAACCTATGCAAGGCATCTTCTTTATGCTTTAACACAATATTGGAGCATTCCAAGCTCATGAAGAAGATGACCTTCATCCCCTCTTGATCTTTAAAGTTTGGATATTCCTTGATAGGCATATCCTTATCCAAATCTCTAAGATGAGATCATTGTAGGTGAGCAACTCTAGGCAACCTATTCCTATTAGTTGTAGAGTTCTCAAACCTATCCTACTATCGCCTTGGGCATCTCAAAGGCATCACAAGTAAGGTGATTGATCGAGTGTAGCTGAGGCATTGGCGACGCAATAGCAACACGATCGAGGGAGCAAGGGAAGCTGATTGAAGCATGGGAGAGCGAGATCAAGCAACCCGAACCGACGCTGAACAAGGGGCTCATTTGATAAGTAAGGTTGTCTTTGTTGAGAATTCATCCACTCAATTTCCTGTGGGAGTTGAGTGCAGAGTTTGTTTGTCAAACTCGAAGTAGGGACGTTTGCCGTTCCTTAGCCTGTTTGTCGGCCTAAAGACTAGGGGTTGTTTGGTACTCCTTGGCTCGTTTGCCGAGCTTAAACAAAGTCTCCAAGGAGAAGCCTCTGATAAGGGAGTAAACGTGCGTTAGGTTGAGAGTTAGCCTATGTCCAAAACTCCGTTCGGGTTGAGAGTTAGCCCTTTGTCCAAAACTCCAGTAATGGTTGAGAGGTGAACCGAAAAAACCTCCATGTAAAGGTTGAGAGGTGAATCTCATTTAAAACCTCTGATAGTGAATATCGGTGTGCTCAAAGGAGTTAAGTACTTGAATTGGAAGTAAAGTAGACCCAAAGTCGAACCATTATACATGCTTGTGTTTGTGATTGATTGAGCACATTAATATCTTAGCATTGAATATTTAATTGTTTAATTATGAATGCTTGATAGGAATGTATGTTAGGCACAAGATAGGCACATCCACACACAAGATGTACTTTCACTAGTCGTGTAGACTTGAGCTCATTGATCCATTCTCATAAGTCTACATAAGTTGTATAGGTTAGAAGCTTAATTAGTTAAATCATTTGATTATCTATGCATGCTTAGACTAGGTTGTTTATTGCTTAAACCATATGCTAGTCTTGTGATTGGACCCACTTAGGCTTAGAAGATGAAGTGTTCTTGCTTACTTAGTTTAATGTGTTAAATTGTATAAGTAAGCGAAAAGAATTTCAAAAGGTCCTAATCACCCCTCCCCCTTATGGGACTTAGCCATAATTCTAGTTGCTCTTTAAGCTTTTGCACATACGAAGGTGTCGTGTTAGACTATCGACGTAATGTCACCTTTGCCACATATTAACACTCTGATCGACAACACTGCACGGTACAAGATCTTTTCATTCATGGACGGATTCTCAGGTTACAATCAAATCAAAATGGCCGTCGAAGATCGCGAAAAGACATCATTTATCACTCCATGGGGAACCTTCTGTTACAAGGTAATGCTATTTGGTCTGAAGAACGCAGGAGCAACATATCAGCGAGCAATGACAACATCATTCCACAATATAATGAACAAAGAGCTTGAAGTATATGTGGACGATATGATCGTCAAATCTCGCACAATTGAAGGACACTTTGAAGATCTGAAGAAGTTATTCAACAGATTAGAAAAGTACAAGCTCCATCTCAACCCTTAGAAATGTGTCTTTGGTGCAACTGGAGGCAAACTCCTTGGCTTTATGGTGAGCGAGGATGGCATCAGGGTCGACGAAACCAAAACTAGAGCAATCATCGAGATGCCCCCTCCAAGAACTGAGAAAGAAATCTGTCGCTTCCTTGGCAGAATTTAATACATCAGTCGTTTCATCGCACAACTCACACATATCTATGAGCCCAAATTCAAGCTCCTTCAGAAGAACGTTCCAAAAGAATGGAATGACGATTGTCAAGTCACCTTCGACCGCATCAAGAAATATCTCATGAATCCTCTAGTTCTAGTGCCGCCCACTCCCAGATGACCCTATTGTTATACATCTCGATAGCAGTAGAAGCCATTGGCTGTGTTCTCGTCCAGCACAACGAGACCGGAAAGAAGGAACAAGCAATATACTATTTGTTGGGGTCCCAAAAGTAAGGATCCTCAAAACAGGGATCATAAGTGTATAATTTGCCCCGTCACTGGATTCAAGGGCAGTGCATCAGCAAATTCAGCAAAAATCACAAACACATCAGACTTGACCAAAAATGAAAAATTGAGCCAGTGGTGGACCCCACCGTTTATCATGATTAAAACCCTCCAAATTTGGGAGGTTTAGTTCAATCATGAAGAAATAGGGCCAGTGCATCGACATCCATCGCAAAGCGGGCCCCACAAGTCCTTCGTTTCGCAAAACTCAATTTTGTAAAACACGAGTACGTCGGCGCATCAAGAAATTCATGGTCAGCGCGTCAAGAAATTCAGACAATTTTACAAAGTGAATTTCAGGACGCACTGACCCTCAGCGCGTCAAGAAATTCACCCAGCGCATCAAGAAATGCAGACAGTTTTACGAAGTGAATTTCAGGACGCACTGACCCTCAACGCATCAGGGAATTCGTCCAGCGCATCCAATAATTCAGGAATTTCATGACGCACTGACCCCCAGTGCATCCAATAAATCAGGCATTTTCAGGAATTTCAGGACGCACTGACAGCCAGTGCTCCTTAAAAATCAGCATTCTAACAAAGACATTTTTAGACGCGCCGAGTGATTTTCTCGACGCGCCGGCATGATTTCTCGACGCGCTACATGTGGCGGGCTCCTATTGGTTGACTTCGGGTATAAATATCCCCTTTTCCGGCTCATTTGGACGGATCCAAAAAGAGAGAGCCGCGTCACTTCGTCAGAAACCCATTTTCGATCACCGGAATCCCCTTCCGATCAACGGAATCCCTCACCGGAAACCCCATCTCCGACCACAGCAGGTCCGACGATGAAATAACTTCAAATTGAGCAAGTATAGTAGCGCATCACAAAAATCAATCATCTCTAAAACAAAGTTATTTTCGAACGCACTGGCCCCAGCGCGTCAGAAAATACCCTCAGCGGATTAAATAAATCAATATTCCAAAACTAATCATTTTAAGGACGCACTGGCTCCAGCGTGTCAGAAAGTAGCCCAACGCATTAGTAAAATCAGTCGTTTATAAAAATAAGTCATTTTTGGACGCACTGGCCCCAGCGCATCGTGAAAATAGGCCAGTGGGTCAGAAAAATACACATCTTAATAAAAATCATTTTTTTGAACGCACTGGCCCCAACGCATCACAAAAATACCTCAGCGGATCGGGAAAATAGGACATTTTAACAATCATTTTTGGATGCCCTGGCCCCAGCGCATCAGTAAAATCAGGCCAGCGGATCGTAAAAATCTGAACGTCCATTTCAGCACCTTTGAATCTTCATTTTATGATGTTTTTGAGCCCCGTTTGGGCCTATTTTGGGTATTTCGAGCATTCCGGAGGCAACGAAGCAGTCAAATAACTGTCCAGGCCACCCAATGAGCAGAATGCAAGCCGTCGGAGTCTGACCTAATCCAATGAGGTGAACGAAGTAACTTCTCGAAAAGAGGCAGTCAGTGCCCAGAATCATACCGATGTATCATCATTACATGTACTATCATAATATGACCCGGATTCAGGTTCGGACTAAACCAAGGGGACTATGGTTAACACGATAAACCATACCAAGAGAGTTTTGAACTATTACACGAAATTTGTGAAAGACTGACACTTCAAGAACAGTCGATGCCCTACCCATTCAAACGGCATCCGCTGGTTGAGCTGCTTAGGTACATACAACTGCAGATCGGTCCTCCTGCGGTCACCCGTCACAAACGACGGGCGCATGCCCAGAGTCGCACCCCTCGGTTAAAAAACCCTGACAGTCTCAGCCCGGATCTCCGACCAAAACATGGGACATAGACATCTGACTTGTACAAAGATGGATCAGTCCATAACAAAACACAACAAATACAGGTCTCCGCGACCATACAAACACAGGTCTCTCTGACCACACAAAATACAGGTCTCTACGACCACAAACTCTGAGACTGTAGTCCCCGCTGACTAGTCTTCTGCCTTTTAATCAAGGATCATCGATCATTCAATGTAATTAAGGGCTCGTGCCAGATCACGGCCTGGAATGTACAAGATCTCGAGATCTCTGGAATAAAATTCGCCTTGCGATATCTCTTCTCTTATGTACTTTTGTGAATACTTGTGATTGTCTATGAATGTTTCTATTCTTCAGAACCCCAAAACAACAAAACACCAAAAAACTTCGTCCGAGCTTTTTTCTAGTTCTAACACTATTTGAGCCAAAAGTTCACCGACTACGGGACCAGGTATTCCCTGATCGAGAAGACTTGCCACGCCCTAGTCTGGGCAACTCAGCGACTTCGTCAATATATGATTGCGTTCCCTATTCTCCTCCTCGCTCGCATGGATCCGCTCAAGCACCTGTTCGAGAAGCCAGTACTCACTAGAAGGATAGCTAAATGGCAACTACTCCTGTCTGAATTTGACATCACCTATGTTACTTAGAAGGCAATCAAGGGGCAGGCCCTCGCTGATCATCTCGCCACTCATTCTCTCCTGAATTATCAATCGCTAGAAACGTTCTTCCCTGATGAAGATCTTTTGCTCATTGAAGATGAAGAGAAGAAAAAAGACGAGTGAACGTTATTCTTCGACGGGGCAGCCAACTCTAAAGGAAGTGGTATTGGAGCAATCCTCTACTCTCCAGACGATGTCCCTATTCCTATCTCAAGGCGCACAGCATTCGAGTGCACCAACAACATGACAGAGTATGAAACGTGCATCGCTGGTCTAAGGGAAGCCATAATCTTAGGCGTCAAGAAGCTACAAGTATTTGGAGACTCACAACTTATCATCAATCAAACCAATGGTGAATGGAAAATCAAGGACAGGAAGTCGATACCCTATCATGTGTACCTTGAAAATCCAATCGAAGAATTCAAAGAAATCACCTTCTCATACATGCCCAGGGCCAAGAATCAGTTTGCAGATGCTCTCGCTACACTTGCATTAATGCTCGAGATCCTGAAAGCAACTTCAGAATGGGAGCTCACAGTCGAAACTCAAGATGAGCCTGCCTTCTGCTTACAAATAGAAGAGGCTGAAGCCGCCCCTGACAAACCCTGGATGCCGACATCAAGCAATATCTCGAAACCCAGGAGTATACGGAAGCAGCAACAGCAACAGATTGTCGAACCATCTATAGTTTGGCCGGCCAGTTCACCATCAGTGGCGAAATTCTTTACAAGCGATCTTATAATCAAGTCCTCCTTCGATGTGTTAATGAAACGGAAGCTGATAAAATCATGAAAGAAATACACGAAGGAATCTGTGGCCCACACATGAACGGGCACATGATGGCAAAGAAGATTCTACAACTCAGTTACTATTGGCTCACCATGGAAATAGACTGCTGCCAGCACGTCAGAAAATGCTTCAAGTGTCAGGAGCATGTGAATTAAATCGATGCCCCCTCATTAGAACTATACAACCTGACAACTCACTAGCCCTTCTCTATGCGGGGTCTTGACATCATTGGGAAAGTAAGTCCCAAAGCATCAAATGGTCATGAGTATATACTTGTGGCAGTCGACTACTTCACCAAGTGGGTAGAAGCAGTCTCCTACACCACGATTGCAGCATCCCAGGTGATCAAATTCATGAAGAACAACATCATATGCCGGTATGGAATCCCTAATGTTATCATCACAGATAATGGGACCTCGTTCGTCAACAAGAAGATGGATGACTTCCTTAACAAATTCAAGATTCAACGTCATCGATCGAGCCCTTACCGTCCTCAGATGAATGGTGGGGTAGAAGCTGCAAACAAGGTCCCATATCGTCAGGATACTCGAGAAGATGGTCGTGACTTATCAAGATTGGTTAGACATGCTCCCATATGCACTTTGGGCCTATCGAACGTCTGTACGGTCTGCTACAGGCGTTACTCCTTTCGAGCTTACTTACGGAATGGAAGCAATTCTACTAGTCGAGGTGGAAATACCGTCATTACGGGAGTTACTGGAAAAAGGAATTGAAGAAGGAGAATGACAACGGGCTAGATTCAATCAGTTACAGCTAGCAGATGAGAAGCGCATGCATTCTCTAAATCATTCCCAGTGTTATCAGAAAAGGATCGCTCGGGCTTACAACAAGAGAGTCCAAAAGAGAAGTTTTAAGATGGGCGACATGGTCATGAAGAAGATTCTGCCGTCACACCTTATGGATCCCAGAGGAAAGTTCAAACCAGCATGGGATGGACCGCTGATCATTAGAGAAGTACTTCTCGGATGCGCCCTCAGACTCACCAGCATGAGAGGGGTGGATTTTCCTGAGCCAATCAACGCCGACAAAGTGAAGATCTTTTACAGGTAAGTCATTCTGACCTTATCAAGAGTTACATTAGTAGAGCTGAAGTCAAGGGGTCAGAGCTAAAAACTCTGAGAATCATTTCCGTCCACCAATAAGTGTTCCAAATAAAAGGAATTCAAAGAAAAAAAAGGAGAAGAAAAAGAAAAAAAAAGAAAGAGAATACAAAAAGAAAGAAAATGAGAAGCCAAAACAAGGCACTCGAGAAAAATCAACCCGAAAGGAAACACAGTCACCCACCCATCCATCCATGTCAGAAGGATCTATAGCTAAGATCGACAGCTCTATCATCGTAACTCAGGATAAGGGCTGAAAGGCTACCTTCAGCCGGCAACGATGGATTCCCAACCTTTAGCTGCCGCAATTATAAAAAAATCTAAAAAATGGGAAGAAAAATGTGTGCCTAAACAAAGAGGGCGGAGTGAAAACCCGAAAGGGTGCTCCGAGTAAAAACAGTGGGCGCACAGCAGACTTGGTGAAAATTCGAAAGGGCGCCAAGGATAAAAACAACATTGTTGCTAAGGGGCAGGCAAGATCAAATACCCGAAACGTGGTGAAAATCCGAAAGGGCGCTACGGGAAAAAACGACGGGAAAAAGCCGGCTGTAGTGAAAACTCAAAAGAGCGCTGCAGGCAAAAATGACTTGAATAGAAAAAGAAAAATTAAAAGTGCAGGTACAAAGAGGCCAGGCCATCTAGATCAGCTCAAGCAATTACAGTTCAAGAACAAGGAGAAGTACAATTAGGAACAAGGACTCTACAAACTCTGACAAAACTCTCAGGAAGTAACAGTTTCCATTGCCTACACCTCCAGGGAATCAAAGGGATCCCACATAAGTTAATTTCAAAACATCGGTCAAAGCATTGGTCGAGCCTCAATTCTGATTCCTACGTCTCGGCACAAAATCCAGACACACTCACAAGACAACTCATGGCATAATAAGTTCTCAAAAAGTTTTCTCTTTTCATTAAATGCATCGTATTTCTTTTAACATATATTATATCATTTCTTTCAAAATAAAAAAATACATCATTGTTAGTCATGTACTATGCAAAAAGAGATGTATAGACGGTCAACACAATCCTCAAAGAAAAAAAATCAGTCTCTCCCCTCCTCGGCTATGTCAGGTAAGTCATCTGACTCATAATGAAATAGCGTCACTCTCAACCCGCTCACCTCCATGCGCAGGGAATGCACCTCATCTCGCTCAAAGCTACGGATCACCGTCTCCTCATCAGACAACCTCTGATCAGCGGCCAATCTCCTTTACATCATCTCACAATGACACCGGAGTGCAGAAATCTCAGACAACAAGTGGCCATGAGTGGCCAAGAGGAAGCCGAGATCGATATATGGGCGCTCCTCAAAGGGCTTATATGAAACAGATGAAGAACTAGCATCCCCAAGAACATCCTACTCATCCTCATCAGTGGTCAGGTGCTAGCAAGAAATGCACCGATACAGAGACTGCTCAGCAACCCAATGCTGGTATGGGGCAGTCGCCATTGGAAAAGTCCGTGGCTCAAAACCAAGCAAATCAGCAGTCAAGTGACTCGCCCAAAACCCATCAACCCGAGTCTTAAAGTCGGATAATTTGGCCGGAAGTGATCGATGCCAGATACCTGAGAAAGCAAAAGGGGGAACATCCTACTCATACTCGAACTGCCGCAAGAACCGGATAGGTTGATAAGAAAAGTAATATCGAAAGCCTACCAGCATCAGAGGAATACGATGAGTATCACAAAGTACTAGAGGAAGTGAAAGCCAAGATGACTCCCAACAAACATTCTAGTCACACAACTCAGCAAACATCCTACGATATAAAGGCTCGCTCATCCTGACTGTATGCAGAAGGAACTCCATGATATGACGCATAAGATCAGGGCGATGAGTGTCGGGAAACGATACAGGAACAGTCAGCAAAAGACGCTCCTATAGCCATACTTGATCATGAGAAAAAGACTCAGGTAAAGCAAAACAGTTTCGAAAGTGAAGAAAGAAAAAGAAAGTACAAAAAGAATACCTGAAGAAATGCTTAGCAGCCGCGAAGGATGCGGGTACGGCCGAGGGCACAGTCTCAGCTTGTTGAATGACTTAGCTAGGACAAGAGAAATGATCCCCTACATTCGAATAACTCATCTCATCACCTCGAAGAGCAAAGGAGTCTGAGATCTGCGCCATCCCGAGAATAGCACCTCAGCTATCAAACAGAACATTAGTGCATTCCGAGAAAGTAGAGACCTTGCCACAATCCGAGGGCCCAAGAAAAGATCATACAGCGAGTCTAAGGAAAAAGACCACAACATCCTGACCGTCGACTATAAGCTAAATAAGATACGGAATCCCAAACTAGTTCTGCGGAGTGACAGTCTTCAGCAAAGTCTTTGGTGAGAAATACTGAGCATAATCCCAAGGAAGACCTATCAAGCATGTAAGCTCCTCCAAAGAAGGTCCCATCTCCATATCGTTGAACGCAAACAAGTTCAACAAAGGGACCCAGTCAATCAGTGCGGCCTCGAGCATCCTCCAATCAATGTCAACCCTAGCCATATGGATCAGACCGCCAAAGCCATAGGACTCCAACTCTCGAATCTTTTAAGCTGACAATCTGTTAAGCCAAGCAAGCAGTCGTGGGGAACAAGAAGGATGAGGAAAGAATTGGCAAGTCCTCACGGGAATCCCCTCCAGAACAAAAGGCCCAGGAATCGCTGACAGCTCATCAAGGATCGGAAGATCAACGGGCGAAGGAGAAGGAAAAGCTGGAATTCCTGTAAACTCAACAGCGACTATGTCTGATATAGTCGCATCACTATCTGAAACTGTCACAACCTCAGCAACATGAGAAGACTCACCCACCTCGTGAACAGAATGAGTAAAGGGTCGATGATTAGGAGAAGGTCGGTACTCTCCATCAAGAAGGCTATCGAGAAAGATCACACCGCACATCGTGGCATCCTGATCAATCTGACCGCTGAAAAAGGCATCTGAACCGTCAGGAAGAGCCCTGGCGACCCCAATCAAAGAATCTACGGTCAGATCTGGACTTGCAGTCCTCTCTAACATAAAGTCAGGAATCCCACAATCACTCTGTCCAGTCAAAGGAATCATCGGGACATCCACACTGTCCATCATCAAGGGGACATCATCAATGATCACATCAAGTCCACCCAAGCAGGTGTACCGCACTCTCGGTCGTCATCAAGTGCATCCAAGCCATCAAAGGTATCATTCGAACCGTCCATACCATTTAGGTATGAGATCAGCCCATCTATGTCCATCATGACCCCATCATCACCATCGATCACATCATCCATACGGTCCACACTCAAGGGATACATAGCCTCACCTATGGCCACTCTCCCCATCTCATCCATACCATCCAAAATCCCATCATCTAATGCCCCATTCAAATCCAAATTTACAGCCATCCTACCATTAATGGAGCCATTCAAATCTCCACCAACCACCAAGCTTAAGTCTTCATCAATACCCCCTCTTAATGCCCCATGTACCCCATCCATTGTATCTCCCCTCCATCAAAGCTGATTTGAAAATCTAAAGTGTGGGACCCATCATCAACAGTCCCCATAGCCCTTAAATCTCCACCGTCCATTGCTTGAGAGAGGACAAAGTGAGAAGAAGACAAAAAGAGAAGAAAAGATGAGACAAAGAGAGGAAACATGGCAGAATCAAAAAGCTTGGTACAGGGAATGAGGAGATAGCAACAGAAAGCAGGGGAGGAATGTTCGAACCAGAACCCGCACGGACCGCACATGAGGAGAAGTCTGGGCGGCCCCTTGTAGGCCGCCCGTACGGACGGTCTCCCTCTCTTTCCGGAGGATTGGCCCCAAAGCCTCTGGTAGGTGAGACTATTAGTCCACGCTAGCAATTGGCACCCTGAGGGCTGCCCAAAGCCCCGTTTAACTCCAGATTTTAACCGAATCTGATTTGAGTCATTTGAAAGGTGCCCCACCTGTCCAATCATGAAGAGCTACAACCAAAATGGGTCTGACCAAGTCAAAGAGAAGAAAAGTTGATCAAGAGGGGCCTATATATAAGTAATCTGAACCATTCAAAGGCTAGATCATCAAGATCCAAACCATGGAAGAACTTATGTGAGTCATAAAATAGCAAGATCAAGGGTTTGATCATCAAGAAAGAAGGCCAAAGTCTAAGATCTGATCATCAAGTGGGCCCACATGGCTAAAAAGAGCAATCTGAACCGTTCAAGTCATCATCCGCACCATGAAAAGCCTTCTTAGCCTCACAAAACATCAAGGATAGGTATTCCAAAGTAAAGCTGAAACCCACATGGTCAAATCAAGCAATCTGAACCGTTCAAGTCATCATCCATGTAGTTGAGAATCCTATCTTCCACAAAGCATCAGAGAATGGATCGAAAATCAAAGCATCATCAAGAAATTTGAGGCAAAACAAGGTTGTATTTCATTTAGAAGATTTTGATATAGAAAAAAGCAAAAAAGGGCCTTAAAATGTCATTAGGCCATACATCAACGAATTGAATACATCCTCAAAGAGCAAGCTACATATCACCGACATAATTATCATCATCCCTCCTCTCCTCCCGCTCCCAATGGTGAAGGTCCATCAGAGGAGTTGTCACTGGTCCTCCGGTATACTTGCTGCGATCCCTTGTAATGTATAGTGAAGGAAGAAGAGGTTCATGTCCATACAGTAGATACCACTCATCATAATCACTATCCGGGATTGTGAAGCGAAATCCAGGCTGACCCTTGAGAGCATCGGCTATAGCATCAGCTGGAATTTGAGCAGCCTGAGGGGGTGCAGAACAAAGAACCCGGGCCACGCCGGTAATCTGTCGGAGTAACCTCTCTCCCAAATACCACTGAAAGGACTCAGCATCAGAGAGCATGATCTGGAGACACGAAGAATCATACGCCTCCATGTGCTGAGGAGTGTAGTAGAGAGGAAAACAGGCATATGACATCCAAGCGAACTAAAAAGAAAGAAAATCACCTCACAGTCAGTTGCAGAATAGTATGACGGATAAGAAAAAAAGATACTTAAGTCCTTGGTAGTCAATCCATCTATGTCAACGCGCCAATTATCCCTAGACACTCGAGGATTTTGTTAACGATTTTGCTGATGCCAATGCATGAAGTGATATAAAGATGGTTCAACATCATCCCATATTCTTGGCGATAGGTGAGCGAAATTATCATAGAAACAAGTCTGGACAATGGCAAACACAATGATCAGATGAAGAAAGAAGACAAACATCGCCAAGGGAGGTTAAAGAGAATACCTCCATGACAGGCCAAAAACCTGTAAAAGACTTGCTACTCTAAGAAGTCTTATCCAAGCCCGGGTAGATGCGAGTCAAAATGGCCCCATTCCAATTGAATGAACAATGAAGATCCTCAGTCAAGCAAAGAAATCTAGAATCGATTCTTTCATTCGCATGACAGAAAAGGAATCAAACGAAGGCGTAAGTAATCATTGCCCGTGCTTTATGAAGGGCTTCCAGCTCGGTAGTAGGGATGACAGCAACGAAGGTGTTGTGAAACCACCACAGTTTCACCTGGCTACTTTGAAATTTGCTCTCAGGTGGGATGGCTCCCACAAGCTGTATCCAATCATTGGGAGTAATTAGAGCAAGCGAGCCCGCATGGGGAACAACTGCCCCGTGGAATGGAAAGCCTATCTGCATATATATATGTCCAGGGAAGTTATCTCCCATTCGCCACAGGGAAGTTGAAAGGTGTGGGTCTTATCCCTTCACCTCTTACAAAGGGCTGTAAGTAGCATGCGGTTGGCATTATTGTTGTGGAAACGTAATGTAAGAAGGCCTGCAAAGGGAGTGTTGGCCATAATGCATTCAACCATCGGCTGTGGTTGTTCCACCCAATTATCCCAAAGGTCTCGGGTGCCTCGACCTTTTATGGAAGGAAGAGGTTGGTGTTCCTTGGCTAGAGAACATATATGGTCCCCACGATGAACAATGAAGGCAGAGTCATCTTCACTAACCGTTCTACGCCCCCTCGTGCCGTCCGCCATCAAATCCTACAAGCTTGGCAAGGTAAGCTCCTACTCTTTATTCGTTAAAATTTAAATATTTATCCAGGAAACCCATGGATTTGGACTTACATTCAAATGCAAAAATCCAATGTCCAACTCCATGTGTCGCCTATGATATGTGTTGGGCCCATTGAAGAAAGTAAGGCCCACCTTAAAGAGGGTTGCATGCCATGCCTTAGATGAGAAAAATTCACCACCCAAGGACACATTTTGGACAACAAATGCACTCAAGTGCCATGAGATCAAAGTGGGATAAGAATCAAGCTTCATATGAAAAATCCCTTTTCAAAGTCCATGTGTGACCAAGGTTTGGTTCACTTTTCATATCAAAGCAATGGGCCTCATTTAAAATGTTTCCATCTTTTTACACATGTACATGGACGAATGAGAATAGGAAGGAAATTAGTCCCCAAGAGCAACTCAAAAGCCCCACCTCAATGGATTGAAAGGAGCACATAGCTGCTACAATCCGAAGATTGCACACCCAAGTGCAGGTAGCGAAGTAGTAAAATACTCGGTAAGACCGAGGTCGATCCACAGGGATTGGGGTTAAGAACACTTAGAGGAATTAGTTTAGGTGAGTGAGATGAAATCTGGTTTATCCACGAGAGTGGAGCAAGTTGTGTGTGGTGAAAGACAAAATAGAAAAGGGGCTAAGGCATCAGGGATCCACCTTTGATTCATTCACAAGATTTGATTTATTGGTCCAACTATAACTCAACTGGAATTGAATAAAGATTCATTCCAATCGGAAGATGAAACAGTTAAACCATTTGCATATTTCATAAAAGATGGTGATCTGAACCGATTGATTTGACCATGAAGCACTCGTTAGTTGATCGCAGGGAATTCCAAGCATCCACTGTGCCCGGAGTCGACAATGGATCAAGGAATTGTACAGATCAACAACTTTGCCAACAAGTCAACCGATAAGATCACAATTCATACGATCAAATGCATACTTACAAGATAGGAGGCTTTGATTGACCGATCCAACCGTTAAGATCTCGTCTATCGATCGCAGGGAATCCAAAACATCCAATGTGCCCGGAGTCTACAATGGATCAAGGGATTTTACAGATCGATGACTTTACCTGCACTAGCTCGATGACTGTAGGGAATCCAAAGCATCCAACGTGCCCGGAGTCGACGATGGATCAAGGGACTTTATCGATCATGAACTAGCTAATTGGTGTGCAAGGGATCCCAAGCATCCAACGTGCCCGGAGTCGACGATGGATCAAGGGGCTTGCACAACAATAGCGTCCGCCGAGGTGGATAACCAAACCAATCAACCAAAGAGAACTCCAACAATTACACCACACAATGTTGAACCAAAAGAACCAAAGCTTGCACATTTCTTCAAAGGCTTCACCCCTAGCCTTAGCTAGAGGTTTAGCCAACCATGCTACAATGGAAGACTAAATTCTCTACAAAGGAAAAACTACACTACTCTACTTCTACAAAGAAAAAGAAAAAGAAAAGAAGACTTGGATTGTGGGATTTGAGGGATGATGAGAATGAGAGGGAGAGGAGCTTCTTTTATAGCCTTATGAGGAGCTCCCAAGCCTAGGTGGCACACCAAAAGTTTCTTTAGGTTTGGGAATGGAGTTAGGCTTGGAGTGCCCAAAGCAAACTTTGCTTTTAGGTTTGGGCTTGGAGTTAGGCTTGGATGGACATGTGGCAAGAAAAGTACTCCAATCCTAGGTGTCACTCCAAGCCTAAAGCAACTTTTCTTTTAGGTTTGGGCTTGGAGTGAGGCTGGATGATGAGGTGGCATTCCATGCCTTACACATGTGTTGGAAGAGAGAGAGAGAGAGATAGAGAGAGAGAGAGAGCTTCTCTCTTGCAGCCATGGGAAAGAGAGATGCTGATGCTGGTGTGAGGTGGGGTCCACCATAGATGGCTGCTGCTGGATGTCATCTGCTGCACGTGTGAGAGGAAGATGGAGCTGTCCACCCGCTGGATGTTGAAGATGGAGTTGCAGCACTGCTGCTGCACGTGCAGGCTGTGGGGGCGTTGGACGTTGAAGCTGCTGGATGGTTGGAGGATGGACGGCTGAGCTTTGCAAATCAGCTGGACGTTGAAGGTGTCCAGCAGGTGGAGCTGATGGTTGATGACGTGCTTGCTGCAGATGTGGTCCACCATCTGGACGGTTGAAGCTGGACCGTGGATTGGATGGGACCTTTGCACGTGTGGTGACTGGAGGAATAGACGGTCAGATGGAATTGCAGCTGGGACGTCCAACCTTGTTAATTACACGTGAGGTGGGGAACGTCCATTTGCTGGATTGCATTAAATGGAGGGCTGATGATGGATGGCTTGATGTGAGATGGACGGTGGAGCTGACTGCACGTGCAAGGTGGGTCCACTTGCTGACAGATGATGGAGCTTGCAGGTGGGTGGTATGATAGTGAAGAGCTTCATCATGTTGGGGGCCCACCTTGCTGTTACACAATTGAAGGATGTTGGACATCCTTTGATGGCACGTGTGGGGATGGACTGCTTGAGATGGACGGTCCAATGAAGTAGCAGCTGGATGAAGCTGCTGCAGATGGGTTGGACGGCCGATGTAGGTGCTGGTAGCCGTTCCACGCATGCAAGGCATGGCCCACTTGATGGACGTTGCTGGCCTTGGACGGCTGGAAGGATGGAGGGATCAGCATCAGCTGTGGGGTCCACCTGATGAACGGCTGGAAACAGTCCAGCCATTGATGATTGCTGGATGCTGGTAGCGGACGGTGGGAAATTGAAGATGGTGGATGGCTGCTGACGTAGGTGGACAAGTGCTGCTGATGTACGTGTGAACTGTGGGCTTGGAAGATGGATTGTTGATGAAGGTGGGCTCCACTGTTGTGCAGATGGACGGCTGCTTCTCATCAGATGTGTAGCTGGTACACACGTGTCGGTCACTCATGATGGATGGTTGGAGGATGGACGCTGGTCCTGATGGATGGACGACTTGGGATTTCAATGTTGTTGGTCCTCTCATGTCGTGCATGTGCATGGGCTTCATCAAATGGTTGATAGTTGAATGGATGGTGAAGATGATGGGATCTCCATCTGATCTGCACACAGCCTGGACCTCCAAAATGTGTGACCTTGATGAGGTCCTTCGGGGCATCTTCTTCTATCTCAATCATACAATATGGTCCGGCCTTCGACCTTTACAGCCCGATTTCTTGCAGGACCGCTTCACACTTGATCTTGATCACTTTGAGGCTCTAAGAAGTCCTAATTGGCTCAGATCTTGTCCAACTTCTCCTGATTACCTGAAGACAGAAAATTCACCTAATGAGGGATAATTAACCGGAAAAACAATGATAACGCCCTTAACAACCAGGGTTAATTATACAATATTGGTACTCATCAATAGCCCACTTGAAAAACCATAAGAACCCACCCTTGGGTCAATCATGGGCAACTTATGTGCATCTTCTTGATAAATGTTTTGACTATGAGAATAGAATGTGGTGGTCTACCCACAAACATATGAGTCAAAGGAGCCAATGGTAAAAAATGATGCACATAGCCCACAGAAGAATCAAAATTAGAAATGTCCATGGACGGTGTGGATGTCTCGATGATTTTCTCGACTAGACAAAGTGATGGTTGGATTCCTGACTTTATGTTGGAGAGGACTGCAGATCCAGATTTGACCGTAAATTCTTCGATCGGGGTTGCCGAGGCCTTTCTTGATGGCTCAGATGCATTTTTTAGTGGTCAGATTGGTCAGGATGCCACGATGTGCGGTGTGATCTTTGCTCATAGCCCTTTCGATGGAGAGTACCGTCCTTCTCCTGATTGCCGACCCTTTACACATTCGGTTCACGAGGTGGGAGAGTCTTCTCGTGCAGCTGAGGTCGTGACAGTTTCAGATAGCGATGCGACTATATTAGACATAGCCGATACTGGGGATAGGTCAGGGGCTGTTGAGTTTGCAGAGGTTCTAGCTTTTCCTTCTCCTTCGCCCGTTAATCTTTCGATCCTTGATGAGCTGTCATTGATTCCTGGGCCTTTTGTTCTGGAGGGGATACCTGTGAGGACTTACCAGTTGCTTCCTCGTCATTCTTGCTCTCCATGACTGCTTGCTTGGCTTGACATCAGCTTATGAGATTCGAGAGTTGAAGTCCTATGGCTTTGGTGGTCTGATCCATATGGCTAGAGTTGATATTGATTGGAGGATGCTCGAGGCTGCACTGATTGACTGGGTCCCTTCATTAAACTTGTTTGCATTCAACGACATGGAGATGGGACCTTCTTTGGAGGAGTTTGCGCGCTTGACAGGTCTTCCCTGGGATTATACTCAGTATTTCTCACCGAAGACTTTGCCGAAGACTGCCACACCGCAGAACTGCTTCGGTATCCCGTATCTTATTCAGCCTATAGCTGCCGGTCAGGATGCAGTAGTCTTTTCTTTAGATGCGTTGTATGATCTTTTCTCGGGCCCTCGTACTGTGGCATGGTCCCTACTTTCTCGGAATGCACTGATGTTCTATTTGATAGCCGAGGTGCTATTCTCAAGATGGCATAGATCTCAGACTCCTTTATTCTTCGAGGTGATGAGCCGAGCTACTCGACGACAGGGAATCATTTCTCTGATCCTGGCTGAGCTGTTTAATGGGCTAACTGATTGCGCCCTAGGCCGCACCCGTGTCCTTCGCAGCTGCTGTGCATTTCTCCAGGTATCCTTTCTGCACTTTCCTTTTCTTTTCTTATCTTTTGGGAATTACTTTGCTTTAGCTGAACCTCTTTACCTTCTTACGATCAGATCTGTCTATGGGAGTGTCTTTCGCTGACTGTTCCTGTACCATTTCCCGGCACTCGTCGCCCTGACCTCATGCGACATATCATGGAGTTTCTTCCGCATACAGCTAAGATGAGCGAGCCCTTGTTTCATAGGATGTTTGCTGAGCTGCGTGACTGGAATGTTCGTTGGGAGTCATCTTGGCTTTCACTTCCTCTAGTACTTTGTGATGCTCACCGCCTTCCTCTGATGCTGGTAGGCTTTCGATCTTACTTTTCTTATCACCCTATCCGGTTCCTTTGGTAGTTCGGGTATGAGCAGGATGTTTCTCGTTTTACTTTCTCGGGTATCGAGCGTCGAGAACTTCCAGCTAGGTCATCTGACTTTATGACTCGGATTGATGAATCCTGGGCGAGTCACCTGATTGCTGATTTGTTTGGTTTTGAGCTGCGGGTTTTTTCGATGGTGACTTCCCCATACCAGCATTGGGTTGCTGAGCAGTCCCTGTACCGACGCATTCCTTGCTGGCACTTGACTGCTAATGAGGACAAGCAGGATGTTCTTGGGGATGCTGGTTATTCATCTAGTTCATATGAGCCCTTTGAGGAGCGCCCATTTATTGATCCTGGCTTCCTCTTGGCCACTCATGGCCACTTGCTGTCTGAGATTTATGCACTCCGGTATCATTGTGAGATGATGTCGAGGAGATTGGTCGCGGATCAGAGGTTGTCTGATGAGGAGACGACGATCCGTAACCTTGAGCGAGATGAGGTGCATTACCTGCGTGTGGAGGTGAGCAAGTTGAGAGCGAGGCTATTTCATTATGAGTTAGAGGACTTACCTACGTGGCCGAGGGGGAGGACAGAGATTGACTTTTTGCTTTTTAGGGTTGTGTCGGCCGTCTGTACGTTCCTTTTTGCATAGTATATGACCGGTGATGATGCATTTTTTTATATTTTGAAAGAAATTATATGATATATGTAAAAGAAATGTGATGCATTTAATGAAAAGAGAAAACTTTTTGAGAATCTATTGTGCCATGAGTTGTCTTGTGAGTATGTGACTGGATTTTGTGTCGGAACATAGGAATCAGAACTAAGGCTCGGCCAATGCTTTTACTCATATCTCGAGATTGACTTGTGTGAGATCCCTTTGGTTCCCTAGAGGTGTAGGCAATGGAAACTGTTACTTCGTAAGAGTTTTGTCAGAGTTTGTAGAGTTCTTTGTTCCCGACTGTGCTTCTTCTTGTTCTTGAATTGCAACTGCTTGAGCTAATCTGGACCATCTGGTTTCCTAGTACCTGCACTTTTAATTTTTCTTTTTCTATTTGAGCCATTTTTACCTGCAGCGCTCTTTCGAGTTTTCACCACAGTCGGGCTTTTCTCGTCATTTTTGCCCGTAGCACCCTTTCGGGTTTTCACGTCCCGGGTATTAGATCTTGCCCGCCCCTTGGCAGCTATACTGTTTTTACCCTTGGCGCCCTTTTGAGTTTTCACCAAGTCCGCTGTATGCCTACTGTTTTTACTCGGAGCGCCCTTTCGGATTTTCACTCCGCCCTCTTTGTTTAGGCACACATTTTCTTTTCTTTTCCTTTTTTTTATTTTTTATTGGATAACTGCGGCGGCTAGAGGTCAGAAATCCGTCGTTGCCGGCCGATGGCAGCCTTTTAGCCCTTATCCTAAGTTACGATGATAAGGCTATCGGTCTTAGCTAGAAACTCTTCTGAGATGGATGGATGGGTGACTGTGTTTCCTTTCGGGTTGATTTTTCTCAGGTGCCTTGTTTTGGCTTCCCTATTTTTCTTTCTTTTTTGCTTTTTTTCTTTGTATTCCCCTTCTTTTTTTCTTTTTCTTCTCTCTTTTTTCTTTTGAATCCCTTTATTTGAAACACTTATTGGTGGACGAAAAATGATTCCTCAGAAGTTTTAGCTTTGACCCTTTGACTTTAGCTCTACTAATGTAACTCTCAATAAGGTTAGAATGACTTACCTGTGAAAGATCTTCACTTTGTCGGCGTTGATTGGCTCAGGAAGATCCACCCCTCTCATGCTGGTGAGTCTGAGGGTGCCTCCGGGAAGTACTTCTTTGATGATCAGCGGTCCGTCCCATAAGGGTTTGAACTTTCCTCTGGGATCCGGAAGGTGCGATGGTAGGATCTTCTTCATGACCATGTCGCCCACCTTAAAACTTCTTTTTCGGACTCTCTTGTTGTAAGCCCAAGCAATTCTTTTCTGGTAGCACTGGGAATGACTTAGCGCAAGCATGCACTTCTCATCTGCTAGCTGTAACTGATTGAATATGGCCCATTGCCATTCTCCTTCTTCAATTTGGCTTTCTAGTAACACCCGTAGTGACGGTATTTCCACCTTGACTTGTAGAGTTGCTTCCATTCCGTAAGTAAGCTCGAAAGGAGTAATGCCTGTAGCAGACTATACAGATGTTCGACAGGCTCAAAGTGCATATGGGAGCATATCTGACCAATCTCGATAAGTCACGACCATCTTTTCGAATATCCTGATGATTGTCTTGTTTGCGGCTTCTACCCTACCATTCATCTGAGGACGGTAAGGGCTCGATCGATGACGTTGAATCTTGAATTTGCTGAGGATGTCTTCCATCTTTTTGTTGACGAATGGGGTCCCACCATCTGTGGCGATAGCATTAGGGATTCCATACCGACATATGATGTTGTTCTTCATGAATTTGATCACCTGGGATGCTGCAATGGTGATGTAGGAGGCTGCTTCTACCCACTTGGTGAAGTAGTCAATTACCACAAGAATATACTCATGTCCGTTTGATGCTTTGGGACTAATCTTCCCAATGATATTGAGTCCCCACAGAGAGAAGGGCCAGGGAGTTGTCCTGTTGTACAGTTCTGAGGAGGGGCTATGAATTTGATTCGCATGCTCCTGACACTTGAAGCATTTTCTAACGTGTTGGCAAGAGTCTGTCTCCATGGTGAGCCAATAGTAACCAAGTCGTAGAATCTTCTTCGCCATCATATGCCTGTTCATGTGTGGGCCACAGATTCCTTTGTGTATTTCTTTCATAACCTTTGCAGCTTCTGTTTCATCGACGCATCGAAGGAGGACTTAATTATAGGATCGCTTGTAAAGAATTTCACCATTGATGGTGAACTGGCCGGCCAAACGCTAGATGGTTCGGCGATCTGTTACTATTGCTGCCTCCAGATACTCTTGGGTTTCGAGATATTGCTTGATGTCGGCATACGAGGGTTTGTTAGGGGCAGCTTTAGCTTCTTCTATTTGCAAGTAGAAAGCAGGTTCATCTTAAATTTTGACTGTGAGCTCCCATTCTGTAGCTCCTTTCGGTATCTCGAGCATTGATGTAAGTGTGGTGAGAGCATTTGCAAACTGATTCTTGGCCCTGGGCATGTATGAGAAGGTGATTTCTTTGAATTTTAAGATCATATTTTCAAGGACACATGATATGGTATCAACTTCTCATCCTTGGTTTTTCATTCGCCATTGGTCTGATTGATAATAAGCTGTGAGTCTCCAAATACTTGTAGCTTTTTTACGCCCAAGATTATGGCTTCCCTTAGACCAGCGATGCATGCTTCATACTCTGCCATGTTGTTGGTGCACTCGAATGCTATGCGCCTTGAGATAGGGATAGGGATATCATTTGGAGAGTAGAGGATTGCTCCGATACCACTTCCTTTAGAATTTGCTGCGTCGTCGAAGAATAACGTCCACTCATCATTCTTCTTCTTTTCTTCACCTTCGATGAGCAAGAGATCTTCGTCAGGGAAGAATGTCTTAAGCGGTTAATTCGGGAGAGAGTGAGCGGCAAGATGATCGGCGAGGGCCTGCCCCTTGATTGCCTTCTGAGTGACATATGTCACGCCCCAAATTCGGTTCTCGACGTCCATTCGCTGTAACCCGAATTTAGAGGTGGCAGCCTCCGTAGTACCCCGATCTCAGATCCTAACCCTACACGTCAAGTTCCGATCCTGGGATACCACAAGGAGGATTTTAGGGTCTGAATTTTTTTTTGAAAACATGAGCATCACAATATGAGTACCATCAAAGACAAACACAATATTTCCACTAAATCATTTCGTTTATATACAGTACTGGAAAGTAAATATACAATGCGTAAATATAAAAACTGTGCACACTTCGACACCTCCTGCTACTGCACTACAAACTCCAACTCAACGTTGCTGATATACTCTGGTAGAACCTGCAGCGTAACAAACGCGCATAAGCTTCGAACGAAGCTTCGTGAGTGCGTGTGTGCGTGCACAATGCGTATGACAAACATGATAAATATCAGAGTAAGCAGTAAAGCATGATGAGAAGACTAAACCAAAACTTAGCCCAATTAGGCTACACGATCATGTGATATGAATAACTAGTCTATCACGGCTGTGCAAACATGCAATACATATAACTAGCCTACCATGGCTATGCAAGCATGCAATACAGGTAACCAGCCTACCAAGGCTATATACTCTCACTATACAATGGCCTACAGGGCCTAATGTCACATACAATGATCCAATGCATGTATGCAAATCACCACATCTCAGTACAGTGGTCCAGATGCGAACAGTCATAACGCGATCACGTAAGCAATGCAGGACTCGGAACTGGTAGCTCGCCAGTGTGGTAGCTCGCCCAGGCTTACAGCCTCGCCCACATCACACCCGCCCACATCAGGTCCGTCCCACACCATACAGAACATCAGTCACATCACTGATACCAATACCATCTCTGAAACGGAACATCACCGGGGTCTCACAGACCTCACTACTCACCAGTAGAATGCCAAAGCCTATCTGGTGCAATAGCGGACCTACTCACAGCTGGTCAAACTCAACCCCCTTTGCCAACACTCTTCCGGCAGGTTAGGTCAGACCTCCTTCCAAACTGACCACGTGCAGTGGATAACACCGCCGTTTGGTATTCGGCATACTGGTGTATGATTAAACCACCCGGTCCTTGAATGGAGCACCCACCTTGGTACCAACGGGATCAGGGACTTTCACCCAGGGACATCTATGGCATCCTGTTTAAAGATCACATATTTCCGGTGTTCTGCAAACCACGATGGAGCTGTGGTTGCAACGTAGTAACCATGCTATATGCGGCACAAGCAGACGGTGCGAAATGCAACCATGCATACAAACGTGGGACGACATGCCCATGCAAGTCTCCAAAGAGCACCATAAAACTATAAGGTCTCAAACACAATGTCACCGTCAGCTGGTAATGAATTGCACGACAATCACGACCGATATGGCCGGTTGATACAAGACAATCAGATGAGCCAAGCATTCATGATGCATGAGTCAAGTATACAGTATGAGTGCCAACAAGTAGCCCATCTACCACGATGGCAATAAATCAATCTAGTCCAACCTATTTGAGATATGATTAAGATGAGGGGACACATATGAATGATCGAGTCATAGTGCGGGATGTCGCTAGCCAGGGAATCTCGCACCAAGGGCTACAAGGTATGCTAAGCTATTCCTACCATACAGTGTAGGTCAGGATGATAGATTCCTGTCCTCGAATAGTCCCATACCTATTGGAGAGGTTTGCGATAGAGAGCACGTGAATTACATTTGCGCGACTACATCTCGAATGCTTTATGAATGCGTTTATGCCCTAGTGGTCCCCAACTAACAATGGTGATTCGGGATGCATACTCATTACACATGCATGGTGGTCGTCGAAGCATATAGTATAAAGATCATATATGAGTATTCTAACAACACTACGTGTGGCAACAGACATATCAAAAATAGCATAAAAAGATAATTCACTTATAATACAAGCAAACATAAAGAGATAAGACTCTAAATGGATGGTATACAACAACACAGACGTTCCAACAACTGAACGGTGTGGATTAACCCTCAATATTTAGATAACCCAAATGGAAAGAAAATAATTGAAAACACTACCGACACATCAAAGGTAGAACCTACTGGAGCGGCAAGAGTAGAATACCCAAAATCATGCCGAGACCCATAATCCTGTAGTACAGTTGGGATAAACACAATAATGGTCCATAAAAGGAATATTATAGAACGTATTGAAAGATAGACAGGTTATGACAGAGAATCATAAATGGTAGGGAAATCTGAGACAGATGATCAATACGATGAGGTCCAAAAGAGACGACAGGTCTAACCTCATACTACAAGATAGGCTCCATATAATGGATGGCCTAGATGACATACGAATGTCGAGGATGAGCCCCATACTCGTCCTATAGGTAAACGGACGGTGTGGATGAGATATACACAATATAGTAGTCTTTAATAGTTGGGTACAAGGGTAGAAGGGGTGAGTCATATGAGTATACAAGCTGAGTTACCAAGATCAATCAACATGCTGAGTCAACAAGGTGAGTCAACAAGGCGGGTCAACAAGGCGGGTCAACATGGTGAGTTAACAAGGTGAATTGACAAGACGGTTCCACAGGGTGAGTTTAAGAAGGTAGCCCTGTGACTTGGATCAAGCAAACTCTAAGGATGACCTTTCAATAAGGATTTACACAACTAATCATCAAGGTGGGTCCACGGGATGGACAACGCGGTCATTCGAACACGCACACTAAGGTGGTCCCAAGGGCCATCATGTACTTAACATGCTAGGGTTCATTCATTTGGATGGTTTGGATTAAGCACAAAATTAAGGCGGTCCGAATGGATGGCCAACATACATATCGCACCATGGAGGCCAATGGCTGACGTGGATAGAACACATGCATAACAAGGTGGACCCGGGGTTGGGTATAACCACACAAAGGAGTGGGGAAGCCACATACATTAATGGGCCCCAACAGTTTGGGATCAACCCGATATTTGTGCTTTCCCCACGAATCAAGTGAGATGGCAATCAAACACCATGGTGGGGCCCGCACACCACACGTGTGGAACCCCACCCATGGCTGGGTGACTTATGAACAGGGAGGATGGCAAATAAACATAACAGATGGGTCCTGAAAAGTTTCCAATGGTAGGCATTCAATCACCCTTATTTTCTACGTGTGGCCCACCTAAAACTGGGCCCACACCCCTGCCAAGAAGAATGACACGATATACTCAACATTCATCAAGGTGGGACCCAAAGCTGGGCCCCATCACCTTTGGTTAGATGGAAAAATAAACATTACAATGGCCCCAAGGAAGGTTTCAAAGGTGGGCATCAATGGCTACGGTTTCCTACAATGTGGTCCACCTGAGGTTGGGATTTACCTCACTATGAGGGCCCCCGGCCCTAAAATAATATGGAAAAACAGATGGGCGGCATACGTAAAACAGATACATCGTGGTGGGACCCATAGAGCATAGCACCCAAATGGGCCCCAAGCATTTTGAGTCAAACTAATATTTTTGTTTCCCCCTTCACCCATATCCATGTGATCTTATGAACAGGTTAAATGACAAATAAAACATCACTGTAGGGCCTGGGAAGGTTTCAACGGTGGAGATCATAATTCCCACTGTTCCCATGGCATGGTCCACTTGACATTTGGATATGCTTCAATTTGGCTCAGCCACTAAAATGAGTTGAAAAACATATGGACGGAATGGATAAAGCGCATACACTCTAGGTGGGCCCAACGAGTGGGGCCCATTGACATTACCCATAGGCTGCGCCGCTGGGCAGCAGCGTCCCCTGGACGCTGTCTGTCCAGTGGCCAGCTTTCATATTTTTTTTTTTTTTTTTTTATATATATATATATATATTTTCTTTTATATCCTCTCCGTAAGTGGGGCCCACAAGCTTTTGATCAATCTGATATTTTTGTCTTCCCTTCTTACATATATGTGTGAACTTATGAACAGGTTGGATCTCAGATAAACATCATGGTGGGCCATAGGTAGGTTTCAACGGTCTGTCACTGTCCTCACTATTTTCTGTGGTGGGGCCCACTGGTGATTTGGATCTGTCTCAATCTTGGAGTCATGCCTTAAAATGATCTCCCCAAACGGATGAACGGTGTGGATTACAGCACATGCATCATGGTGGGACCCACAACTGGGCCACCAGCTGGGACGAGCCAGCGTCCAAGGACGCTGGTACGCCCAGCGCGTCAGAGCCCTCCTCTTATCTTTTTCTTTTTCTTTTTTTTTTTGTTTTGTTTTTCAATGGTTATCGTCGAGTGGGGCCCACATAAGGGTGATCCACTCCGTTCATCAGCTGGGCCATCTCATGGTGGGTCCAATGAGTCCAATATTGAGTATGTTACGGGGTCTATAAACACCAGTGTGGGCCGAGGCAATCTCGACAGTGGACATCATATTCTCCACTGTTTCCTGTGGTGCGGTCCGCTTAAGAATGCAATCTGCTTCATATTTGGGCCTTAGCCCTAAAATGATATGGAAAAACAGATAGACGGCTCAGATAGAGCAAATACATCATGGTGGGTCCCACGTGGTGGGACATAGATTGGGTGGCCGGGCAGCCCAGCGTCCGTGGACGCTGGTACTCCCAGCGCCTTCCCTTATCTTCTTTTCCTTTTTCCTTTTTTTGTTTTTTTTGTTTTTCTATAGTTTTCCCCCAGTGGGGCCCACAAGAGGATGATCCGCTCTGTCTATCAGGTTCTTCATCTCCTTGGGGACCTAATGAGCCCAATATTGGGCAGGTGGAACAATCTACAAATGACACGGTGGGCCCAAGAAGTTTTGACAGTGGGCATCCTTGCCTCCACTGTTTCTTGCGGTGCGGCCCACTTAAGATTCAGATCGACTTCAGATTTGGGCCTTGGCCCTAAAATGATATGGGAAAACAGATAGACGGTGTGGATATAATAAAACCATCAAGGTGGGTCCCACGAGTGGGGACCATTCCAGCCGTCCTGACGCTGGACGGTTCCAGCGTCCCAGACGCTGTGAACGTCCAGCGCTGGACGTTCTCTTCTTCCTCTTTTTTTTTTTTCTTTTTTAAGCTTATTTCAGGTGGGGCCCACTTAGGGAAGATCCAATCCGTCTATCAGGTTTTCCCAGCTCGCTGGGGACCTAATAAGCCCAATATTGGGCAGGTGATTCCTTCTACAAACATCACGGTGGGCCACGGAAGTTCAGCAGTCCACATCATTCTCTCTACTATTTTCCTATGGTGTGGTCCACCTGCGATCTGGATCTGCTTCATATTTGGTGTCCAGCCCTAAAATGGGCTGGAGAAACAAATGGACGGCGTGGATCATATACATGTATCAAGGTGGGTCCCACAAGTGGGAACCCACGTTCGTGCCCAAAGCCCCAGCGCTGCTGGGCAGCAGCGTCCTCTGGACGCTGGCTGTCCAGCGGCCTCCTCCTTCGTTCTTTTCTTCTTTTTTTTTTTTTTTTTTTTTTATATATATTCAAGTGGGGCCCACATGTGCAGATCCGCTCCATCCACCAGCTGGGCCATCACATGGTGGGCCCACATGGTGGACAGCGTGGATGAACTACATACATCATGGTGGACCGTTGGCCACACTAATTATGACACAAAATGGGTCCCAAAGTGGGATCCACACCATCAAAGGGTGGGACCCATTCATGGACGATCCAGCCCATCCATCTCATTGCCCATCACAAGGTGGGACCAAGGAAAGAAAACGAAAAGTAAACGAGAAAAAGGGGGGAAAGGTATGCACTCACAATGATGGTTGGACGGTTGGATTGCCGATCGGACGGTCCGGATGATGATCGGGGTCCTCCAAGCTTGATCTCCTCCTTCAATCTCTCTAACTCTCTCTTGATCTCCCTCTAAATCTTCTCTAAACTCACTCAATCTCTCAAATCTCTCTACTTCTCTCTACTTCTCTCTCTTCTTTCTCTTCTCTCTCTCTCTCTCTCTAACTCTTGAAATTGAGAAGCCACCCCCCCCACGTATGGCTCTTGTATGGGAAGAGGGGGGTGCATGATGTCATGATGATGATGATGATGATGAGAGAGGACATGGGGGAATGGGTTAGAGTTGACTTTTGGTGAGAGAGGATGGGGTGGGTATGGTGATGATGGCTAGATAATGATGGGGGTATGGGTGAGGGTGATGTTGATTGAGTTGACAAGTTGTTGGAAATTGTGCAAGTGGGGCCCACGCCACACGCGCGTTGCGTGGCCCACCTCGAATTGCACGAACGTATGCATCTTACACACCGGGTATCGCAATGGGGCGTGCCGCGCGGCGTTGGAATCGCAGCGCCAGCGCGGTCGCAAGGGTACAAGTCTTGGGTCGTTGCGGTACTAAATCAGGGTCGCGATCAAGGCTCTCTAATCTGGTCCGTCCGGGACGTACCGGTACCGGAAGCTAAACGTACGGAGGGCAATTCAGGGTACGGGTCTTACAACATAGGTGATGTCGAATTTAGACAATAGTAGCTGCCATTTAGCTATCCTTCCAGTGAGTGCTGGTTTCTCGAACAAGTATTTGAGCGGATCCATGTGAGCGAGGAGGAGAATAGGGAACACAATCATGTATTGACGGAGTCGCTGAGTTGCCCAGACTAGGGCGAGGCAAGTCTTCTCGATCGGAGAATACCTGGTCTCGTAGTCGGTGAACTTTCGACTCAAATAGTATATTACTTGTTCCTTCTTCCCGGTCTCATCGTGCTGGCCGAGAACACAACCAATGGCTTCTGCAGGTACCAAGATGTATAACAATAGTGCTCGTCCGGGAATGGGCGGCATTAGGACTGGAGGATTCATGAGATACTTCTTGATGCAGTCGAAGGCGGCTTGGCAATCGTCATTCCATTCTTTTGGAACGTTCTTCCGAAGGAGCTTGAATATGGGTTCACAGATAGGTGTGAGTTGTGCGATGAAGCAACTGATGTATTAAATTCTGTCGAGGAAACCACGGATTTCTTTCTCTGTTCTAGGAGGGGGCATTTCAATGATTGCTCTAGTTTTAGTTTTGTCGACCTTGATGCCATCCTCGCTGACCATAAAGCCGAGGATTTTGCCTCCCGTTGCACCGAAGACACATTTCTGAGGGTTGAGACGGAGCTTGTACCTTTTTAATCCATTGAACAACTTCTTCAGATCTTCAAAGTGTCCTTCAATTGTGCGAGATTTGACGATTATATCATCCATATATACTTAAGCTCTTTATTCATCAATCGTGGAATAATGCTGTCATTGCTCGCTGATATGTTGCTCTTCCGTTCTTCAGACCGAACGACATGACCCTGTAACAGAAGGTTCCCTAGGGAGTGATAAATAATGTCTTCTCGCAATCTTAGACGGCCATCTTGATCTGATTATAACCTGAGAACCTGTCCATGAATGAGAAGATCTTGTATCCAGCAGTGTTGTTGATCAAAGTGTTGATATGTGGCAAAGGGAAATAATCTTTAGGACTGGCCTTGTTAAGATCTCGGAAGTCGATGCACATTCGAACCTTGCCATCCTTCTTTAGTACTGGTACGATGTTGGCGAGCCATTTAGGGTAGTTGGAGACTACCAAGAATCCCGCATTGTATTGCTTGATGACTTCATCTTGGACTTTCAGGGCCCATTCTAGCTTCATTCTTTGAAGTTTCTGCTTCACTGGCTTCATATCTGGCTTGGTTGGCAGATGGTGTACAACAAGCTCTTCATCGAGCCTCGGCATGTCTTCATTTGAGAACGCGAAGTTAGACAATCTTGGAGCTAGGAACTCTATCATCCTCTGCTTCATCTCTGGTGGCAGCGATTTTCCAATGCGTACTTCCCTAGGCATCTTAAGTGTCCCCAAGTTTACTACCTCGAAATCATCAGCTATGACATTGGCTTTAGATTCGAACTTTTTGAGGAGATCCTCTAGTTTGGGAGCCGGGTCATCATCTTCCTCATCCCGAGCTTCGTCCAGACCCATGAGTTCGAAGTCTAATTCGATGTCAAAAATCATATGATTCGACTTCAAACTCATGCAACTCTTTAGACGATCTTGGCACATTATTGAATGCAGAAATGTTTTTTGGTTTTTGAGAATTTTTTGGAATTGAAATGCTAGGTATTTTTGGCTTTTAAAATTTTTTATTTTTTTGAATTTTTGAAATTCACGGGACCCTGAACAAGCAGGCATTGCAGACCATGATTGATCACAACTTGTCCCAAAGTACCATTCGCTGCTTATACCGGTATTTTTTTTGGAAGCGAAACCCTCAGATGACTCTCTGGCTGATTCAGAAATTAGGGGAACGGATGACCATTTAGGACCCCACACTCCTTCCCTTGGAGAGGTGGGGGTTGATGATTTGGGCGAAGAATCACGGTCTGGCCAGATGACCATGATTTCTCGCTGGTTAGGTTCGAGATCTGAGTCATACTCAATCCCTCCCGGATCACTTACCTCGCATTGTAGTCCATCTGGTTCCACAGCGAGACACAGATTCAGAATTTGAATATCAGACCAATCCAGGGCTGGCCATTTCCCCTTCTTGGTCCAATGGATGGGCTGTTTCTGCCCCTGGCTGGTTATTGGTTCTGCAGAGATGGACGGGTCGTGCCCCTTGTTGATTGATGCTGAGATGGGCAAGTTGTGCCCCTGATTGACTAAAATTGTATTAGGCAAGTTAAGCCCCTGGTTGATTGGAATTGAAGTGGGCAGGTTGTGTGCTTAGTTGGGAGCAGGTATCAGAGCATCCTGGTCCTGAAGCTGTTGTATTTGACTTTCTTCTTTGTCTTCATCCTTTCCTTCTTCTTCCGGAGGCTGAGATGGTTCGAGGATCCAGTCCCATTGAATGGGGGGCCATATGGCCCAAGCTAGGCTCATCGGGAGGCCTTTGTGTAGTGCAGTTGATTGATTTCCTCTTGGATCTCTGCAAGGCTCTCCTGGCCTGATGAATTGAATGGGTGAGCACCAAAATTTCTTCTTTCTTTTGTTCATGAAGATTACCCTGTACCCAAGTCCCCATTTACGTAGATTATATACCAGCGACATCTTTCTGAACTTGAAATGATTCTTCATACGATACTTGAGGCTCAGACGTTCTGCTGGTGAAAAGACACGATCCACACTTATCGGTTCCGGATTGGCGATAGCGTTCACAGTCTCGAATTCGAAACTATGAAACGGGACATCTTCTTCAGAGTGTTGGATGTCGATGACAGGGATATCTGGTTCAGTGGCAGCAACATTGGAAGGAATGATGAGTTCCTTCTCTGCGTGGACAGAGATCACTTGATTTCCACAGATATACTTCACCCGTTGATGCAGGGTTGGTGGCACAGCTCCAACCTTATGTAGCCAAGGCCGTCCAAGCAACATGTTGAAAGAGGATGATATATCCAGGATTTGGAATGTGATGGTGGAGATATCTGGACCTATCTGTACCTCTATGTCGACCTCTCCTTCCACTGATCAGCGAGTGTTGTTGAATGCTCGGACGTACATGGTGCTGGGTCGAAATGTGGAGGGATCGATTCCCAGGCGTTCCGCAGTCTTGAGCGGGCAGAAATTTAAGCTTGAGCCGTTGTCGATAAGGATCAGTGGGACATAAAGGTCATTATATCGTAAGGCTATATTAAGGGATCGCCCATGGTCCTGCCCTTCTGGTGGCAACTCATTATCAGTGAAGGTGATGGCGCATGGAGCCAGGAGCTGTCCGATCATCAATGTTATCATTTCAGGTGCTGTATCGGAGGAGACATGGGCGTCGTTCAGGGTTTTGGCAAACATTTCTCGGTGTGTGCGAGATGTGCAGAGTAGCTCCCATACCGAGATTTGGGCAGGGATTGACTTGAGCTGAGTTGCCACATCATATGCAGCTTCATTTTTATTGCCGAGACTCGAGAGGGAGCTTTTTAGATCTCCTCTGTTCTGATTATCTCTTCGAATGCAACGCCCATTTGGATTCATGTTTCCTACTTCTGCACATTTCGGATAGTGTCACGGGACCTCGTTATCATTTTCCTCTCCTTTGCTTTCTAAGACCACCGGTTCTTGCAATGGTGCTGGTGTGGGTACCAGATCTTCCTCATATGGAGCTTTTGCCTTGAGGACTACATTGTTGCATGTGCTGAAGGGATAATATCGAGGCTTATCTTCATAGATCACATAAGGTCGTGGCCCTAACTTGACTGTTCCTGGAGCAGGAGATTCCCATGGAATAAACACTGGTCCTCTGGATTTCTCTGTTTAGCCCAGTTGTTTTAGTGTAATTGATACACCTCGGGGATGTCTTTGTGGCTTGGGGACAGAACTTGCCCCTTGCAATATGACTGGCTTGACTGGAGGAGCTTCTTCCAAGACAATGGGTTCTTTCTGCTGATGAGTATAATCCTTCCATTACGGATTGGATTGTTCCTGAGCTGAAATTGCCCCTTGCAAAATGACAGGTTCGTATGCGGGCTCAATGCATGACTGTACTCCTTCCAGGATGACCAGCTCCCAACATGAATGGTTGTACGGTGCCTCTTGCAATAGGACAAGCCCTTGAACAATTGGTGCATCATATAGAGGTGCTCCTTCGAGTACTAACGGCTGGGAGACTGAAGGAGGAAAGGGGTTTGCCCCTTGCAAGATCGGACGAGAACTTGTTGGCTCATAAGTGTAAGCATGAATGGACTGAATAGGGGAGAAGAAGTGATCGAGATGCTCTCCTTCTTCTATGCTGTTGAGGGCAGGGCCACGAGACGAACTGGGGTCCGTCGGATGCTGAGGCAGAGGATTCTGAAGGATGTTGGTAGAAGCTATTGGAAGAGTTCCGGGGACTGAGATGGCGATCTTGCTGTCGTCAATCAGATTTTGTATGACATTCTTAAGAGTTATGCATCGACAAGTAGTGTGACCACGCCCTTGATGGTAGGCACAATATTCATCTTCTTGGTAGTTCAGAGGCAGCGGATTTGGAGGAGGCCTGGGTGCCATTAGAGTGAGTAACTATTTTTGTACCAGCATAGCTATAACCTGACTGAGTGGCTAAGTGAGAGGAGTGAATTTCCTGAGCTCCTTGTAATTCTGCCTATTCTGATATGAGTATTGGCCGTTCCCCCTGAACTGCTGCTGCTGTCGAGGTGGTTATGGCTGTGTTTGAGGATTTGGTTGTGGCTGATACCGCTGAGGTTGATGCTGAGCTTGATTCTGCTGATACTGTTGACATCCCTGTGGGGGGAGCATATTGGTTGCCCTGAGCAGTGGCAATCCAATGATGTGTACCAATCTAGGGCATCACCCTTTAGAGATTTTTGGAATAAGCGAATGAGGGCCCCTTCATTTCCTTAGATTGCACTCAGCTCTTTACAGGAAGCCTTGAGATGTACTGTGGGACAACCGCTGCCATCGTATCTTTTGAATTTTAGTACCTCAAAATTTTGAGGTATCTGAGCATCTGGAAATGGACACAAGTCTCTGAACTTGGTCTAAGGTAGATCGATTCCTTGTTGTCGTTGAAGTTGATTTTGCAAGATCTGGAACTGCTCCCGTAACTCGTCCAGTCCTGCATGATCTGCTTGAACGATTGGTGCCTCTTGGAGTAAGGCACATTCTTCTTCGGCATAGTGGTCAATGTCTTCGACCCTATGGGCTTGCTAGAAAGCAACTACGGGTTGCTGAAATTAATTTAATGATTGAACTAGATTCTGATGAACTTGTGTTCGCTTCCCCAAGTGTAGGGTTGCGATGTAGTAATAATCTCGGTAAGACCGAGGTCGATCCACAGGGAATGAGGTAAACAATTCGAACCATCCTAATAACTAGAATCTAAGAGGTTTGTGAAATTGGTTTTGAACATGAAACAAAAAAATCTGATAATGAAAGGGTAACTAGAGCATCAAGGGTCCACTTATAACTCTCCTTAGATGTATAATTCATATGGTTTCTCAATTACTAAACTAGAATGGAAATAAAATCCTATCTGGCAGGATGATTGAGTGGTTATATTATCAAAGCAATCCAACACATGTGTTGTTCATCAACATGATTCCCTCAATTCAAGTTAGGACTTGAGCACACTCAATTGTATAGGTCAATCCTAATTCCAATAGATTAAGATCATAACCATAATAATCATCAAACCTCGTCACAAGACTTGACTATATTATGATTTGAACTTCATTCAAATCATATGAACTTCATTCAAATCATTCAAACATCCATGAGCCATCATAAGATGAAGAAAAACTACCTAGAACTTTATTCAAACTTCTAAAAACCATTGATCTTCATTAAATCCAAACTTGAAACTAATAAAACGAATTAAAACATCTAAATAAGTTATAAGTTTCACCTCTTAGCTCTAGCTAAGAGGTTAGCTAATGAAAAGCATAAAAACAAACTAGAACTAGAACTAGAAGAAGAAAACTAGTTGTAGGAGGCTAGGAAGCGCCTCCTAGGTCTTGAATCCTTTGCTCCCCACATTGCTAGATGCCTTAGGAAGAGAGTGGAGGTGGCCTTTTATAAGAGAAATCCCACCCCAACTTGGAAACTTCGAGAATCCGCGGAGTCCTTTCGCAATTTAGAAACTTGGCCTTGAAAATCGGAGTTTCTTGATCACCTTAGACCTGTCTAGCGACCGGTCTGGCGACCGCTCTAACAAATAAAAAAATAGTCCAGCAAGCTATGTTTCTTTGGACTCTTCTCGACCTGTCTGGCAACCGGTCTAGCTGTGTAAACCTGTCTGGCGAACGGTCTTGGGACAGGTCTTGAGACAGGTCTTGAGATAGGTCTTGGGACAGGTCTTGCAATATTTTCTTCTTTTTCTCGTCTTTCTTTTTTCTTCTTTCCTCCACCTTTTGGCACTTATTCTATTAATCTTCAATGCATACAAAGCGGCTCTTTTAACTATGAATTAGTGAAGTCTCCCTCTCATTCGTACAATCACAAATCCATGCATTAGATTAGTCTTTAAATTATAAAACCATGCATGATGAGTGATGAATTAGGGTTAGAATATGCGCAATTAAGAGCTCAACACACCCCCAACCAGCATTTTGCTAGTTCCGAGCAAAACATGTGTGACCCAACTCTTCTTTGAAAACTATGCTTCTATACATTCTAAGACATGCAAGTACAAAAATCAGCAAAACTGAGTGATAGAAGTTAAGACCTTAAACTTCCAAAAACATAACAAGTATTCATATGGAATTCCCGCTGATTGATTGATAAACAAAAGGATCCAAACAAATTAACCTAGTGTGCTCAGTGAATGCTCATCTCATGGATTTCTGGGGTTACCTTCTTCATGAATTAGCTAAGGTATGGATTCAATGGTGTATAGATCAACAACAAGCCTATAACAGGAATTTGCCTTACCGTCCTTCTGACGGCTTTCACACTACGTCCCATTTCCGGCTTTGGTTACGGGTAGACCATCCCCTGGTTGGTAATAGATAGCCCTTTTTGGAATTTTCCACCATATTTTCATCATTCCTTTCCCGTTTTCTTTTTCATTAGATAGGATTTTTAGAAATCCATATCTTTCATTATTTTCCCATGAACAAGGATGGACAAAGTACCCCGGCTTGGTTTCTCAACACCTCAAATCTAAACTTAACCAATCTATAATTCTACATAATCCTTTCAAAACATGAGAATCGTGTCAAGTGAACTAGGTGTAAAAGTGTTTCAAGTTTTCTATCAATCAAATCAATAGGAGACTCCAATTAGAAAACTATCATGTTACAAGTCCTTTAGGAGTTTTCAAATCATCTCATTACATCTTTCTTCCTTTCATACTTACGACATCTCAAGTGCATATAAACACGGTTTTCCAAAGGAGTTTTGAATTTTCAGAAAAATCAAAAAATTTCTACATAATTGCTCGAAATGTTAGAAAAGCTAGTAGATTCATTTAAGGAATCTCTCACCCCCCCAACCAAAATTTTACATTATCCTCAATGTAATAAGATATGCAATATGCATAACATGAGAGCAATAACATAAAATAAAGGAGAGTGAGAACGAGAGTACCTGAGGTAGCAAGTTGATCAATTCTAGCATCTTCCATTGTCTCGATGAGACTTATTCAATCATAGATGTAGAAAAGAAATCCTAACCTACCTACCTACCTTTGATTAGTCCGATCAACTACATGATCAAATTTGAGCAGGGTCTTCATGAATTTCAATAGGTTTCTCATGAGGACCATCTAAAGTCCTACTCGAATGTACACATGGGTGCGTTTCTTCATTAAGGTCCAATCATAGTGTGCACCACACGCATGTAAGGAGGAGATAAGAGCAGCAAAAAGATATCTCCTCAAGTTCTGAATTGGATTGTAATTGATTAAAAATGGGTCCTCCCAATCAGAATTTTCAATGGGTTGAAAAACCCATGATGGTGGAGAGACGTTCATCAAGTATTCTTCAGTTCGAGTTGTCTCCTCCACAATTTCAGAATTGCATGGTGCTTCCACAAACAATGGTAAAGAGTGTAAATCAGTGGAATGGTGTTCTTCAGGCACCGACACCATGTCTAGCAAACTATCCAACTCTGTTATCATCTCATTATCGAGATCGTAAGGGTGGGCCATGCATTCCTCTAAGAATTCGAGAGAGTCGGATGAAAGGTCCTCATTCTCCTTAAGTGATTAAGGAAATTCTGTTTAAATGGCAAGAAATTCCTCCTCTATAGAGGGGAGGTCTTCCAAAGAAAATTTTTCAAATTCAGTGGTAAGCACATAATCTAACATTGGTTGATCTAAAATTTCAGATTATGCTACCATCATCCAAAGAAACAGAATTTTCAACCCAAGGGAGTTCTTCCACAATAGAATCTGGCATGTGTTATTGGTGGAAGGACTAAAAAATATTAACTTCGCCCATCGCTCTAACAAGAATATCTTTCGGCGACTCATAAACATTCAGCCCTTTGAAGAAGAAATCATGGACTCACGATCATTCATTGAACCCTCATTGTGGTTAACGAGCTATCACTTTCATATTTTGTAGATTCCTCGGGTTCGTCAACAGTCCTTGAAATCTCTTCATCATTCAAATCGAAATAACTAAAAGAGATAGTTGATTCACAATAATCGATGGTAATGTTGGGATCATTGAGATCTACATCCCCTAAACGTTTAATCATCAAATTGGAAGAGGGTTGGGCTTGGATCGGCCTCACTAAGTCATTCCCAGTGCTACTAGAAAAGGATCGCTCGGGCTTACAACAAGAGAGTCCAAAAAAGAAGTTTCAAGGTGGGCGACATGGTCATGAAGAAGATCCTACCGTCGCACCTTCCGGATCCCAAAGGAAAGTTCAAACCCTCATGGGACAGACCGCTGATCATCAGAAAAGTACTTCCCGGAGGCGCCCTCAAACTCACCAGCATGAGAGGGGTGGATCTTCCTGAGCCAATCAACGCCGACAAAGTGAAGATTTTTCACGGGTAAGTCATTCTGACCTTATTAAGAGTTACATTAGTAGAGCTGAAGTCAAAGGGTCGAAGCTAAAACTTCTGAGAAATCATTCCCGTCCACTAATAAGTGTTTCAAATAAAGGGATTCAAAAGAAAAAAAAAGAGAAAAAAAAGGGAGAATACAAAGAAAAAACAAAAAAAGAAAGAAAATGGGAAGCCAAAACAAGGCACCCGAGAAAAATCAACTCGAAAGGAAACACAATCACCCATCCATCCACCTCAGAAGAGTCTGAAGCTAAGACCGATAGCTCTGCTATTGTAACTTAAGATAAGGGCTGAAAGGCTGCCATCGGCCGGCAACGACAGATTCCTGACCTCTAGCCGCCGCAGTTATCCAAAAAAAAAAGAGATAAGAAAATGTGTGCCTAAACAAAGAGGGCGGAGCGAAAACCCGAAAGAGCGCTCCGAGTAAAAACAGTGGGCATACAATGGACTTAGTGAAAACCCGAAAGGGCGCCGAGGGTAAAAACAACATAGCTGCCAAATGGCAGGCAAGATCAAATACTCGGGATGTGGTGAAAACCCGAAAAGGGGCTACGGGCAAAAATGATGGGAAAAGGCCGGCTGTGGTGAAAACTCGAAAGAGCGCTACAGGAAAAAATGGCTCGAATAAAAAAAAGAAAAATTAAAAGTGCAGGTACTAGGAAATCAGATGGTCCAGATCCGCTCAAGCTGTTGCAATTCAAGAATAAGAAGAAGTACAGTCGGGAACAAAGAACTCTACAAACTCTGACAATCTCAGGAAGTAACAGTTTCCATTGCCTACAACTCTAGGGAACCAAAGGGATCTCACACAAGTCAATCTCGAGACATCAGTCAAAGCATTGGCCAAGCCTCAGTTCTGATTCCTATGTCCCAGCACAAAATCCAAACACACACTCACAAGACAACTCATGGCACAATAGATTCTTTAAAAAATTTCTCTTTTCATTAAATGCATCATATTTCTTTTACATATATCATATAATTTCTTTCAAAATACGAAAAAAAAAAATGCAGCATCACCGGTCATGTACTATGCAAAAAGAAACGTACAGACGGCCGACACAGCTCTAAAAAGCAAAAAGTCAATCTCTGCCCTTCTCCTCAGCCACATTAGGTAAGTCCTCTGACTCATAATGAAATAGCCTCGCTCTCAACCTGCTCACCTCCATACGCAGGTAATGCACCTCATCTCGCTCAAGGCTACGGATCGTTGTCTCCTCATCAGACAACCTCTGATCAGCGGCCAATCTCCTCGACATCATCTCACATTAATACCGGAGTGCAGAAATCTCAGACAGCAAGTGGCATGAGTGTCCAAGAGGGATCGATAAATGAGCGCTCCTCAAAGTATTCATATGAACCAGACGAAGAATCATCATCCCCAAGAACATCCTGCTCGTCCTCATCAGCAATCAAGTGAGCATCACAAAGTACTGGAGGAAGTGAAAGCCAAGATGACTCCTAACGAACATTCCAATCACACAACTCAGCAAACATCCTGCGATACAAGGGCTCGCTCATCCTAGCTGTATGCGGAAGAAACTCCATGATATGTCGCATGAGGTCAGGGCGACGAGTGTCGGGAAATGGTACAAGAACAGTCAGCGAAAGACGCTCCCATAACCAGATCTGATCGTAAGAAGGTAAAGAGGTTCAGCTAAAGCAAAGCAATTCCTAAAAGACAAGAAAAGAAAAGGAAAGTGCAGAAAGGATACCTGGAGAAATGCACAACAGACGCGAAGGACACGGGTGCGGCCTAGGGCACAATTAGTCAACCCATTAAACAGCTCAGCCAGGACAAGAGAAATGATCCCCTGCCGTCGTGTAGCTCAGCTCATCACCTCAAAGAGCAAAAGAGTCTGAGATCTGCGCCATCCTGAGAATAGCACCTCAGCTATCAAATAGAACATCAGTGCATTCCGAGAAAGTAGGGACCCTGCAACACTACAAGGGCCTGAGAAAAGATCATACAACAAGTCTAAAGAAAAGACCACTGCATCTTGACCGGCAACTACAAGCTGAATAAGATACGGGATCCCGAACCAGTTTTGCGGTGTGGCAGTCTTCGGCAAAGTCTTCGGTGAGAAATACTGAGTATAATCCCAGGGAAGACCGGTCAAGCACGCGAGCTCCTCCAACAAAGGTCCCATCTCCATGTCGTTGAATGCAAACAAGTTCAACGAAGGGACCTAGTCAATCAGTGCAGCCCCGAGCATCCTCCAATCAATATCAACTCTAGCCATATGGATCAGACCGCCAAAGCCATAGGACTTCAACTCTCGAATCTCATAAGCTAACAATCTGTCAAGTCAAGCAAGCAGTTGTGGCGAGCAAGAAGGACGAGGCAACTAACAAGTCCTCACAGATATCCCCTCCAGAACAAAAGGCCCAGGAATCGATGACAGCTCATCAAGGATTGGAAGATCAACAGGCGAAGGAGAAGGAAAAGCTAAAACCTCTGCAAATTCAACAGCCCCTGACCTATCCTCAGTAGCTGCTATGTCTGATATAGTCGCATCGCTATCTAAAATTGTCACGACCTCAGTTGCACGAGAAGACTCGCCCACCTTGTGAACTGAATGTGTAAAGGGTCGGCAATCAGGAGAAGGATGGTACTCTCCATCGAAAGGGCTATCAGCAAAGATCACACCGCACATCGTGGCATCCTGACCAATCTAACAGCTAAAAAATACATTTGAGCCGTCAAGAAAGGCCTCGGCAACCCCGATCGAAGAATCTACAGTCAGATCTGGACCTGTAGTCCTCTCTAACATAAAGTCAGGAATCTAACCATCACTCCGTCCAGTCGAGAGGATCATCAGGACATCCACACCATCCATCATCAGGGGGACATCATCAATGATCACATCAAGTCCACCCAAGCAAGTGTACCGCACATCTCGGCCATCATCAAGAGCATCCAAGCCATCAAAGGTATCATCTGAACCATCCATGCCATCTAAACATGAGATCAGCCTATCTATGTTCATCATGACCCCATCATCACCATCAATCACATCACCCATGTGGCCCACAGTCAAAGGGTGCATAGCCTCACCTATGGCCCATCTCCCCATCTCATCCATACCATCTAAAACTCCATCATCCAATGACCTATTCAAATATGAAATTCCAGCCATCCCACCATTAATGGAGTCATTAAAAGCTCCATTAACCAACAAGCTTAAGTCTTCATCAATACCCCTTCTTAAAACCCTATCTACCCCATCCATTAAAGGCATTTTCCCTCCATCAAAGCTCATTTGAAAATCTGAAGTGTGGGACCCATCATGGATAGCCCCCACAGCCCCTAAATCTCCACCATCCATTGCTTAAGAAAAGACAAACCAAGAAGAAGACAAAAGGAGGAGAAAAGAAAAGACAAGAAAAAGATTCATGGCTGAATTGAAAAGTGGGTACAAGAATGAAGGAGACAGCAATAGAGGGCAGTGAGGAATGTCCGAACCAGAGCCCGCACAGGACTGCACATGAGGAGAGGTCTGGGCGACCCCCTGTGGGCCGCCTGTAAAGACGGACTCCCTCTCTCTCCGCAGGATTGGCCTCACAGTCTTTGGTAGGTGAGACTGCCAGTCCACGTCAGCAGTTGGCACCCTGAGAACCGCCCAAAGCTCCAATCGACTCCGAATTTTGACAGAATCTTATCTAAACCACTTGAAAGGTGTCCCACCAGTCTAATCATAAAGAACTGCGACCAAAATGGGTCTGATCAAGTCAAAGAAAAGAAAAATCGATTAAGAGGGGCCCACAAGCAATCTGAGTCATTTAAAGACTAGATCATTATAATCCAAACCATGGAGAAGCTTACATGAGTCATTAAATAGCAACATCAAGGGTTCGATTGTCAGGAAAGAAGGCCAGAGTTCAAGATCTGATCATCAAGTGGGCCCACAGGGCCAAATCAAGCAATCTGAACCATTCAAGTCATCATTCCACGCAGTTGAGAAATCCTTTCTTCCATAAAGCATCAAAGAATGAGTCGAAAATCAAAGCATCCAAGCATCATCAAGAAATTTGAGGCAAATTAGGGGTTGTATATTCATTCAAAAGATTTTAATATAAAAGAAAGGCAACGCAAAAGGCCTTAAAAATGTCAGAAGGCCATACATCAAACAAACTGAATACATCCTCAGAGAAGCAGGCTACAGATCACCAACATAATCATCATCATCCCTCCTCTCATCTCGGTCCCGACGATGAAGGTCCCTCAGAGGAACTGTCACTAATCCTCCAGCATACCTACAACGACTCCTTGGAACGTAGAGTAAAGGAAGAAGAGGTCCCTGTCCGTACAATAAATACCACTCGTCGTAGTCACGATCCGAGATCGTGAAACGAAATCCAGGCTGGCCCTCAAGAGCATCGGCCATAGCATCAGCCGAAATCTGAGCAGCCGGAGGAGGTGCGGAACAAGGAACCCAAGCCACACCAGTGATCTGTCGGAGCAATCTCTCGCCCAAGTACCACTGAAATGATTCAACATCAGAGAGCATGATCCAAAGGCACAAAGAATCATATGCTTCCACACATTGAGGGGTATAGTAAAGAGGGAAGCTGGCATACGGCATCCAAGCAAACTACAACAAAGGAATTCATCACAGTCAGTCCCACAGCAACACGACGGATAAGGAAAGCAAGATACTTACGTCCTTGGTGGCCAATCCGTCTATGTCAGCGCGCCAATTGTCCCCAGACACTCGGGAATTTCGCTGACGGTTGTGCTGATGCCAATGCATGAAATGATACAAGGATGGTTCAACACCATCCCGTATCCTCGGCGAGAGGTGAGAAAAATGATCATAAAAACAGGTCTGGACAAGGGAAGACAAAATGATTAGAGAAAGAAAGAAGACAAACATCTTCATGGAAGGTTAAAAAGAATACTTCCATGACAGGCCAGAAACCTGTTAAGGACTGGCTACTCCGAGATGTCTTATCCAAGCCCTGGTAGATGCGAGTCAGGATAGCCCCATTCCATTTATATGAATAGTGAAGATCCTCAACCAAGTGAAGAAACCTAGGATCGATCCTCTCGTTCGCATGACAAAAAAGGAATGACCCAATGGCGTAAGTGATCATAGCCCGTGCTTTGTGAAGGGCCTCCAGCTCGGTAGTAAGGATGACAGCAACGAAGGTGTTGTAAAACCACTGCAATTTCACTTGGTTGCTTTGGAACTCGCTCTCGGGTGGGATGACTCCCACAAGCTGTATCCAGTCAGTGGAAGTAACGGGAGCAAGAGAGCCTGCGTGGGGAACAACTGCCCAATGGAATGGAAAACCTATCTGATATATATATATATATATATATATATATATATATATATATATATATATATATATATATATATATATATATATCCAGGGGAGTTATTCCCCATTCGCCACAGGGAAGTTGAAAGGTGTGGGTCTCATCCCTCCACCTCTCACAAGGGGTTGCAAGTAGCATGCGGTTGGCATTATTGTTGTGAAAGCATAATGTGAGAAGGCCTGCGAAAGGAGTATCAACCAGAACACATTCGAGCATAGGCTGCGGTTGTTCCACCCAGTTATCCCAGAGGTCATGGGTACCTCGACCTTTTATGGAGGGAACAGGTTGGTGCTCCTTAGCCAAAGAACACATATGGGTTCCACGGCGAACAATGAAGGCAGGGTTGTGCCTTAGGTGAGGAAAATCCACCATAACCCAAGCCCTCCATCCATTCAAAGAAAGGCATGAAGGAAGAGAATCCTACATGCATAAAGTGTAGTGGTGCACACATGACTAAAAGAAATTCACAAGCTTCAATGAGGGCCCAAAAGCCCATCTATGTGGAAGAATTCCAAAGAGCACACCACACTTTATGTATATGAATATACATAATTATCAAGAGATGGTGGAAGATTTGGGCCATTTGTCCATAAACGCCCAACTAAGAAATCTAGCCCACTTGAGATCCAAGTGAAGAATGGGCTAGTCACTTTTATCCATACACATGTAAAGAAAGATGGGGCCACCCAAAGTGAGCATTATGAGCCCAAAATGTGAGATGGGCCCTACCAATTTCATGGGCTCAAACCTTGAAAAGAAGATGAAAAAGAAGAAAAGAAAGCTCTAAGGAAAATATGAAAAGGAAAAGAGAGCATGAGGGAGCCCAAAATGAAGTATTGGGCCCATCAAATACACCAAGGGCCATGGCTTCACTTTGAGCCCATTTGATACACATAAAAAGGGGCCAAACTCTCATGAGAGAAAATAGGATATTTTACCATGCACACTTGATGGGCATGGCAAAATTACCCTTTACATACACATGAAGGGAGTGTGAAAGAAGAAAAGAAAGATGAAATGAAGCTTGCAATGTCCCTCTCCATGCACCACCTTGAGAAGAGATTGAAAAAGTAGAAAAGGCCAAAAGATTTGGGCCCACCTTGACTCCCTTGGAATATCTACATGAAGAAAAAAAAGAGAACATGAGAAGAGAAAGTGAAGAAGAAAACAATGAAATGAAAGAAAAGGAGTGGTCCATACCTTCACCACTCACCAAAAGGGGACCACCTTGCTGTCCTAAAGCTCCACCAAAGCCTCACTACTTGAAAAGAGCAAAGGGCCACCAAAAGAAAGAAAAAACTTTAAGAAAGAGAGAGTGTGAGAAAGAAGAGAGAGAGATTGCACATTGGAGGTGCCAAGGGTGCCCCACGTTATATAGAAAAGGACAAGGCACCCCATTACCCAGCCCAATGGAAAAATCAGTGGGCAGAAGAGGCTTGGGCGGCACCCAGGGGGCCATCCGTTCTCCCACCAAGTTGAAACGACCCCTCACCCTCTCTCCTTGGGAAGAACTCCCGCTTGGGAAGAGTAATTGCAAGTGAATCTTGTACCTCTATATAAGAATGAAGTGATGGAAGAGAAGGATGAGAAAAAGAGAAAGGAATTTCACCAAAATCTCATTTTGTGAGAAATTGGGGAGAAATTGGCTTGATGATGTGGAAAAAGCTCCATAGGATTTTCAAGAAAAAGAAAAAGAATTAACTTTGTTAAACAATGATCTCAACCATCCAAAGTCATGGCCTAATGATCTAAATCATTTTCAGAAAACACCAAGAATTTCCAACCTTAATCGCTGCCTACTTCCCATCCCCTTGGTCAGAAGACCTTAAACTACGTCGGGATCAAGATCCCGAGGGATTTTTAATAAAAACGGGCATCGATCTTCACCATCAAAATCAGAATCGATGACTCAGAACGTTTTTAAAAAATCAAGAAAAAAATATATTCCCAATCTCGCTCTTAAGGTTTTGGTCCGAAGACCTTAAACTACGTCGGGACCAAAATCCTGAGAGATTTCTAATAAAAACTAGTATTAATCTTGATCGCTCAAATTGGGATTTAACAGCCTGGAACATTCCAAAAAAAAATCATAAAAAAAAATATTTCTTAGTCCGAAGACCTTAAACTACGTCGGGATCAACATCCCGAGAGATTTTTAATAAAAACCGGCATCGATATTGATCGTTCGAATCAAGATCCGATGACTTCAGACATTTTCTGAAAACAAAAAAAATGTATTTTCAGCATTGCCTGTACAAAATTTTGGGTCCGAAGACCTTAAAATACACTGGGATTAATTTCTCGGGGGACTTTTTCTGCTTTTAACCAAAAATCGGCATCGACCTCGACCGTTCGGATCAAGGTTCGATAATCCAGATCTTTTAAAAAAATCACAAAAAGAATGTATTTTCAACATATATATACTCTTGGGTCCGAAGACCTTAAACTACACTGGGATTAATTTTTCGGGGGACTTTTCTTGCTTTCAACAAAAAATCGGAATGGACCTCGACCGCTCGGATCAAGGTTCGATAACCCGGATCATTTCAAAAATACCAAAAAGATTTTAAGCTTTCCATAAAAACTAGTGTCAATCTCGATCACTCGAGTTGAAGTTTGGAACTTTCTCAAAACAAAAAAATTCACCATCAATTTTTAACTGCACAAATCTATCCCCAGCGATCTGAAGACCTAAAACTACACTAGGATTAACTTCTCTGGGGCTTTCTTTCCCAACATATCCCGAACATGGCTGACACTTGATCGTACGGGTGTCTGGAATCTTCTAAACAGGTAAGGGCTTAGGAGGGCAGAACCCCGCGATCTTGTTCGTGTTGAACGCATCGTGATAGACAACCTTGATTTGGAAGTCGCTTGTTGAATTTGACGGATGTTCCCTGTTTCTAAAACTCATGAAGGGGATTAAGGCAGTTGGGAGGTGAAGCATACCCTCACGGAATTGTGAGCAGCATAAGACCCCAAATTGGATTGACAAAGGGAAATGTGAGGATGTGACTCATTTTGTGGTCGAAGGAGTCCGTCGGACGATACGTGGTCTATGTACATTGCACATGAGGAACAGACAACTTTGTGGGTTGTTGACTGTAAACCCTCAAAATTCCCTCATCTGAAGATGTAAAACTACGGCACTTAACTGTGTGAGACTCGTTTTGCTCGCTGACGTAAAATGGATCTGGTGCCTTACCAGCAGTAAAAGCTGCAAGTGGATGAAAATTTCATACCTTTCCCTACATTTCAGAAAAATACCAAAACATTGCAAAATCGTCTTTCAAAAAAACACAAAATACTTCCCTTGTTTTCAATAAACACCGATCTTTACTCGGACCAAATATTTTCAAAATCACAAAAATATTTCCTTTGTTTTCAATAACCGATCTCCATCCTGACTACTCAGGTAAAGATTCAGACTAAATATTTGCAAAAAATCATAAAAAATTGTCACTATCCCCAGCGCAGCACTTAAGGAGTCTCAAACTCCGCCTACTTATTTCACAGTTTGGGATGATGGATCCGATCACCCGCAAATTGGAATCTTGACTAAAACTGGCACCAAACACCATCCTAATCACACCCATTCCCTAGAAGAACATCTTGAGGTTACAACTAACAACCTCCTCCATCCATCCCCATCAGCAAAGAGATAGCATCTTGGGACGATGGACCTGATTGACCACGGGTCAGGATCTTGACTAACCCGCTGACCAAACATCTGCATTAAAAAGAAAATTTTCAGGGAAGCATAACCTTGCAAGCAATAAGCTAAAAGTTCTCTGCATCTCCAGCAAAACCAAAATCATCAAACTGAAAGAGAATGAGCCAAACCATGCATCCATCATCAAATATGCATCCCCATGCATCAGCATCCATCGCATCAATCATCATGTTTACCTACTTTCAAAATAAAAGTCGGTTAACCAAAGACCCCACAAGCATCCTTAGGGGAGGCGCGTGCAAGCCAGATTTTCTTTTCAAAAAGATAAAAAATATTACATATATTCCTATTTGCAAATAAAAATCTCACGGAGTATCACTCCCCAGAGTGGGTATCTTTTCAAAATCCAAAAAAAAAAAAAAATTCCCAATAGAGCGTTCGACCTCCAAACACTGAGAGATCTTCCATATCTCTGGGTAGGAGCCAACACAAAAATCAAATAAGATCCGATGTCTCGCAGTTTCCCCGGAGACCATCGGATCCAATGCACTCAAAGTACGGTCGAACTGAACTCCAGTGTCAGTGCGGTTGTACCACATGCCAAGATACGAGAAGATGAAAGCCAAAAGGCTCGGTCAAAGAAACCGTCTGAATGGTGGAAACGATGAATTGTAACCCAAGTATCAAAACTAGCAAATTGGGTGGAAAAAGTTCACCCGCACATACCTAGGCATGGATGGCCAAAGTACCTTGACTGAGTCCAAGTCGGCGTAGTGGATCTCCCGTAAGACTACATGGATGCAGGGCAGCTAACCACTTTGACAATCAAGCGAAACAAGTACTCCTGGACTGATCCGGGAAAGCAACGAATAATCAATCAAGGGTCGGTGACCTCATAAGGCTATGACGGACGCAGAGGCTCTACTATACCTTTCCGATGTTAGTACCGATCAAGAACAGAAGGGTTGCAATTGGGTACCTGTTGAGCTCATAATTGTGCATATTCTAACCCCAATTCATCACTCATTATGCATGATATACATGTTTAGAGGACCAACTTAATACATGATTTGTGATTATAGGAACAAGATGGAGAGTTCACCATTTGAAGGCTAAATGAGGCTTCTTACAAGTGTTAAAGACCATTAGATGAAGTATGAAGAAGGATCAAAGAAAGACAACGTGGAGATTGCTGAGGAGAAGGATTCTACTTCAGATCTTTAGTTTTCTTTCCGTTTTTGTAGTTTTTCATGTTTTTAAGAGGCTTTTAGTTCAAGGATGTTAGAGATGAACTAAACCCTCTTAGCTAGGGCTAAGAGGGGAAGCCCTTGATTCGTTTTTGATGGATTAATACAACCTAGGTTTCCTTTTATGCTTTAATGAACGAATTTTAGTTCAATTTGAGTTTGATTCAAGTACTATGTTGGCTTTTACTTTGATCTCTTGATGACTCCGGGCTCATGTGATTCTTAGTGAGCTTAGCATAGTATCTTAGCTTTTGTGCATTGTTTATGCTTGTGTAATGCATTGATCTACCATCGACTCCGGGCATGGTAGACGCTTTGATTGCCTTGTATGCAATGGCCTGATCTTCATGTGGGAACTCATGTAACTAAAGTTCTTATCTTTTGTGTATGATCTGGAATATGTGTTTCGTGATTGATTTTGATTTAAATAGAGTTCAAATCATGAGTTGTAATCAGGTCTAGTGACAGGACTTGGTGTAGGCTATGGTTATGAATCTCAAATAGATTGGAAAGAGGCTTGGCCTATACAATTGAGTGTGCCCAAGGCCTGAGCGTAGTTGTGGGAATCAAATCAGTTATTAAGTACTTGTTCCAGATAACTGTGATTGAACCGCTCTATATTCCAATCGGATGGTTGCAGCTCATGCAGGGACAATCGTAACGTTTTCTCCAAACTCCCGCGGTATGTGCGAGTTATCAATTTTCAGACAATCAACTAACTCAAATACAAAGGCAAGCAAAGATTCCAGACCACGATCTATGAATGACCGGGTCAGAAGTGGGGTGTCCACTCGCTTTGACATTCGATTGCATGCAACCTCTGCCAAAGAGGGGCATCTGTAGACACCCCACCTTCGGCTACAATGTTGGTAGAGATAGCTGAATGAATGGAGGACCATACCCCCAAATCTCATGTCCAAACCGAGCCAAACTCACCCTTGTAAGCCCCAATCCATAACCCAGCTCAAACCTGAACCCAGTCGACTCACCCCTAAACATCAGCCTGAAAAACTCCCCATAAGAAAAATCAGTCAAAAAATCCCAAAAAAGTCAAACTTGATGAGTCAACCCGCTGAGTCAAATCACCGGGTCAGTCCAACCCTTGCACCCAGTCAACTCACCGTGTCAACCCATCTTTCAAACCCAGTCAACTCACCTAGTTCCGAGCCATAGCTTCGGAGTAGGTCCGAACCTCAAACCACGGGCTTTTCTGCTTCAGGTTCGGAGGCCGTACACTCTGAAGCTGGAGCAGCGAGGCCGTACGAGCGGCCCCCAGGGTGCCGTCGAAACATATTTACGGGAACCGCCACTGTTCGCAGTTATAAATACCCCCGCCCTTCTCATTCACAGCATCCACTTCTCCTCTCTTCAGCCAGAGAGTTCTGAGTCCATCTCCATCCCTTTAGCCCATTCCTCCACCAAGAAGAGCCCGAGTGAGAAGAGTCTAGCCCTGGTCCATCATAGCCTGACCCTGGTCCAAGTCTCTCAAGCTACCCAAATCCTGAACTAGCCACTCGAAGCAAACCCTTGCGACACCTCCGTCCATCCAGCTACTCTTTACTAGCATAATCTCATTTGCATCTAGCATAAGCGCAACATTTACTATTCTTCCAACCCCCTGCTCATCATATCGCTACCAACACTTTAATTATTCAAATACACAGCATGCATCCCGCATAAAGCACCTGTCAGTTCGAGCATATGCTCTGGGCTTGCTTGTTAATGGAAACCTACCCATCAGAAACTCTTACTGTTCAGACCTACATTCATGGATCATGTCATTCATGAGAGTGTACGAAGATTAAATCAGACTTTCAAGTATTAGTTCGATTCTGTGAAGTAGAGACCGTACTTCGGTACGGGCAGTGTGGGGTGCTTAACATCTTCCCACCCTGTAACCGTGATCCCTTACCTCGAATCTCTGGCCGCAGATCAAAAGGAGTCATTTTAAAGGAAGAAACCTTCGGATTTCCTTCTCTAACGTTTCTACGGGGTCTAGCCGACTGTAGATTCGAAGTAATTGGCTAGTGGCGACTCTGGTCTTACACAAACTCATCCAACATATCCAATTTAACACGACAATCGAGAAAAATGCCCTCGAGAACGAGGCGACCCAGTGGCACAAACGGCGATTCGCACGCACGCACCCCTTTTTCGAAATGGAGAATTCGAGAACGTGGAGAGGCGAGCGTCCACAGCTACCCACAATACATTTTAAAAAAGCTTTTACGCTCTCTCCGTAGTGCGGCGGAATAGGTATAGGAAAATTCTGGTGATAACAACGTGCTTGCGTGAGGTCTAAGTTAGGTTTATAATAGAAAAAGATTCGTATCCCATCCACACCGCGTCTTCTTGAAAAAGTGCCACCTTCAAACTCACCAATTTCATTTACGAGAATCGCCTGCACAAGTCGTCGTTCGTGTCCCTGTCAATCACCTACAATGTGCACAATGCGCAATACGGGTGGTCTGTCGTCATCTCCTAGAGAGAGACGCGGATTAGCTACTGAGTTAATCAGTACGCTCTTATCGTACTCAGTAAACTCTGTAAGGCCCACCTTGAATTTATGTAGTTTATCCATGCCATCCATCCGTTTTTCCAGCTCATTTTAGGGGTTTATCCCATAATTGAAGCATATCCAAATCTCAAGTGGTACATGCCAAAGGAAACAGTAGGAATAATGATTTCCACCGTTGAAACCTTCTTAGGTCTTACAGTGTTATTTATTTGTCATCCAACCTGTTCATAAGATCACACATATGGGTGAAGGGAAAACACAAATATCAGCTTGATCCAAAACTTTTGTGGCCCCCAAGAATTTTCTAAATGGGGGTAAACGTTCAGTTCACACTGTTTCTTGTGGTGGGGTCCATTTGAGATTTGGATATACTTAATTTTTGGGTTCAAGCCCTATAATTATCTGGTAAAATGGATGGACGGTGTGGATGAAATACATAAATTACGGTGGGCCCCATGGAGTTTACTCAGAATGCTAAAGCGTAGTGAGTTACAATGCAATCTGCTTCCGCTTCAAAATTTTCGATCAAACCAATCCTGGCTCCAACTAGATTTTTCAATAGCAAACCAAACTTGGGCCGCATGGGTTGGCTGGAAGCTCAAACCGGGCGATCCACGAGCTAGAGTGGCACAAGAACATGCCAAACCAAACTAGGGCTAACGCGGCCGGGCCTGGATCATTGCTCACCTCCACGTGAAACCAATTACGGGCGTATCTGCATATCTTGGAGTTTGGAGTCATCGCTATTCAGTTTGAATAAAAAATTTGAGGGCAGCAGACTTAAAATGATCTTCGGAAAGGGATGGACGGGCATAGATAAACAGATACATCACGGTGGGCCCCGTCCACCATCATAAAAATCGTCCGTACATCGAGAGAGATGATATTGCAGTCGGTGCCTGCTATCCTGTAAGAGATCAAGGTTGGAGTAAGATACTTGGATAAAAGAATAGAATCGACAAAAATACCACCAATGCATTAAAATAAATAAATAAATAAAAGGCTACACACGTGACATTTTAAAAAAGCTTTTACGGCTCTATCCGTGGTGCTGCGGAACAGGTATAGGAAAATTCCGGTGATAACGACGCGCTTGCGTGAGGTCCAAGTTAGGTTTATAAAAGGAAAAGATTCGGATCCCATCCACACCGCGTCTTCTTGAAAAAGCGCCACCTTCAAAATCGCCCGATTTCATTTACGAGAATCGCCTGCACAAGTCGGCGTTCGTGTCCCCGTCAATCGACTACAATGTGCACCGTGCGCAGTACGCGTAGTCCGTCGTCATCTCCTAGACGCGGATTAGATACTGAGTTACTCAGTAGGCTCTTATCGTACTCAGTAAACTCTGTGAGGCCCACCTTGAATTTATGTAGTTTATCCATGCCGTCCATCCGTTTTTCCAGCTCATTTTAGGGGTTTAGCCCATAATTGAAGTATATCTAAAGCTCAAGTGGTCCATGCCAAAGGAAACAGTGGGAATAATGATTTCTACTGTTGAAACCTTCCTAGGTCTTACAGTGTTGTTTATTTGTCATCTAACCTGTTCATAAGATCACACAGACATGGATGAAGGGAAAACACAAATATCAACTTCATTCAAAACTTCGGTAGACTCCCACGAATTTTCCAACGGTAAACGTTCAGTTCACACAGGAACCTGTGGTGTTGTCCATTTGAGATTTTGATATACTTCATTTTTGGATTCTAGCCCTATAATTATCAGGTAAAATGGATGGACGGGGTGGATGAAATACATAAATCACGGTAGGGCCCATAGAGTTTACTCAATACGCTAAAGCGTAGTGAGTTACTACGTAATCCGCTTCCATTAGCTACCACTGAAGTGACGTCGACAAATTCTGTGGTCCTCGCACTGTGTTGTATCCACACCGTACATTCATTTGGAGAGTTCATTTTAGGGCATTATACAAAGAATGAGGTAGATTCAAGGCTCAAGTGGACCCACCAAAAAAATAGTGGGGACTGAACGCCTATCATTCAAAACTTCTTTGGGCCACAGACGTTTTTCTATCTAGCCGATATTTGTGTTTTCCGTTCGTTCATTGCTCTGTGAACTTATAGATAGGTTGTATCTCAAATAAACATCATGGTCGGCCCTAGGAAGGTTTCAACGATGGTCATCACTATCCCTACTGTTTTCTGTGGTGGGGTCCACTTGAGCTTTGGATCTGTCTCATTCTTTGACTCATGCCCTAAAATGATCTCTCCAAATGGATGGACGGTGTGGATAGAACACATACATCACGTTGGGGCCCATAGAACTTGGTGAGATCACTTCAGTAGCAACGGATTAGGTGGGGCCCACCTTGATTGATGTATTCTACATCCACCCCGTCCATCCTCTTTTTTAAGATCATTTTTGGGTTAGATCCAAATCTCAGCTAGAACATATCATAGGGAACAGTGGTGATTCACCATGTGGAAACTCAAATTTGTTTTTTTCCCTTCTTCCATTCTTTTGTCAGAGCTTATTAACGGTTTGGATGGCAAATAAACATTACGGTGGGCCCTAGGAAGTTTATAATGACGGGGCGTTCAATCACCACTGTTCTCTGTAACAGGTTTGCTTGAATGTATCGCAAACGTATTGGACTATGCTACGTCAGGACTATTAACCTTTGAATCTGGCTCTTCTTTCAACGATCCGAACCGTTAATACAATATTAGCTACCTTAATTTGTTTGGTGGTTAGAAAGCAAACAGTCTCTCAAATTAGATCATTTTCAGACATTTGAAATTTGGCTCTTTTTCTTTGAAATGGACGGTCACCATGAGCCTTTCATACTCAAAGGGTTGAAATGTTCAAAATCAGAGATATTTGGCGTATCCCATGGCCAAAGTCCCAACTAAGTAAACCGGATGTATTTGAGCAAGCCTCTCTTTGGTGTAAAACCTGCATGGGAGATCCTGGCCGTTCATTTGACGGACCAGGACCACATCGTTAGAAGATGGGGTTGGTTTGATAATCAAGTGGGCCTCATGTGTATGAAAAGTATGGTTTAACAAACTGTTCAACGGTCCATGTTGCCATGCATGACATAAACGAAGTTGTCTACCGTTTTGAATGGCCCAGATCTTGCTCCTCGAGAAAAGCTGGCGCATTACCATACACTTGAAGATATTTTGGGTATCCCCATCGATTGTGAGGCCCACCGTATAAACGGTTTGGATCACTGAAATATGACCACGAATCTAATGGCTGTAGTACCAGCTTGAAAAGAAAGCATCACGTCGCAAACATCTTACGCGTAATGCCCATCTACGAAAGGGCTCATGAGAGAGACACTTGTACGGTCCCCCATCTCATGGGACTATAACCTAGTGACCTGGACCGTTGATATGATGGGCAGCTACCATGGATTGGGAGTTATAGATTGGCAGGTCCTAACTCCCGGTCAGCGGCTTAGAGGTTTAACCAAAGAATAAAAAAAAAGATGAATAGTGGTGCAGTTAAACGAAACATATAGCCAGAGATGAAGGTTAGGTAGGATATTTTAGTATGGGAAATTCCTCACACCGCTCATCCAAAGTGGAGACTATATAATCAATGGTTTGGATTGTTGCCTCTCAGTTTCAAATTTAGTCAGATGACACGTTAGTGTGAACAAAATCGATTGGGTGGCTTGATTAAAAAAAAAAACAACTGCAACCCCATGCGCTAAGATAACTAGATAAGTCAAAATCTACCATATGTGACCAAGATTAAATAAGATGGGTTACTTATTCAGCCACTTATACAATTTTGTTTGAGATAATCAGGTAGAATGTGGGGTTTTTCGTCCAAAGATGAGTTACACCTCTGCCTTTCATGCGAAAGTATTTTTCAATACAGACAAAACAAAAAGGAATTATTTACAGTTAGCCATGAAGAACAACTACCTTTCTGGATGAAGAAATTACTTGAATTAAATTATGGATCACAGCTAAGGTTAACAAATATCGTATTACTGCTGATAGTTACGCTAAGAAATGTAAAGTGATGATTATGTTAAGGAATGTAAAAGATAAATTATGCTAAAAAATGTAAAGTAATGATTACACTAAGGAATGTAAAAAATAAATTACACTAAAAAATATAGAAGTAATTTGAAAGACAAATTTGGTTTGATTTGGTTTCATTGGTATGAGACGTCTTACTCTGTTGATTTCTTCTGTTATTTATAGGCTTCATTGGAGAGAAAAAACCATTTCGATACTTTCCACGTTCAATAGTTACAACAACTGCTTTGACATCACTCCTCTTGACATCTCTCCTGATAACTGCTTATGAGACCTACGACACTCTCCCCATGTTTGGCAGTTACAGGAACATCTGGCACTCCACTCTTCTCACTCAATCGCTACTTTCTGGTTGCAAACTTCGATCGAACGTTATTCCCTTGACGTGTGCAAAAATACGTGTCCTCCTCTGATCGTTTCTTCATAAAACAGTCAGAAATAGAGTACAACATCGATCACTATACCATAGGCCCACCTATACGTAATTGAACTTTGTCGACAAGTCAAAAGTAAAAAAATTTCATTTCTGAATTTACTTGGTTGGTTATCCTTGAAGAGAAAAACATTATTACTCTCGCATAGCATGTTGGTTCATAAATAGGCTCTTAGAAAAAGCCCAACTAATCGGTATGAATTATGAATCCCAATATAAATATATGATGAACTAAGAATAATACTTCATTATTTATCTAATATACATGATTGGTGGACATTTATTAAATAAATGAATTAGTAATTGTTTGTTTTACTAATTACTTTGATAATTTAAGGGCATGTTTGGTATTCCAATTGTAATGGTAAATGGTTATAAATGAGTAATGATTATTTACTCTTGTATTTGTGTGGTAATATCAGTTATATCTTACTACAATGATATGATTTTGCTACGCAGTTCGTTTCATCTAAGTCATTGTACAATATTAGTTTTATAAGGTAAGAATGTTGTGATTATAATTTACTCTATCTACTTTTACTACAAGTTTATTTGACTCTCAATTTATTAGTCATAATTCTTATTTAAAAACAAATACTCAGCAATAATGATGATGGTTCATTTATTTTACATTTCATAGAAAATTGAAAAAACTAAACAAGCTCTAAAGAGTTGTTTGTTTTTTCATTTACAGATGTAATTACCAGTAAATAGATAATGATTATTTACTATGGTAATCACAGTATAGTTTCAAGGTTGATGTTAACAATGAGTTTGTTTGAAAAAACTTTCCATTTCAGATAATAGAATTCATACATTTTCATATATAAAATTGTGGGGCCCACCGTGATGTTCCTATCTTATCCATGCTGTCTATTTGTTCTGCCAGCTCATTTTAGGACGTGAACCAAAAAATGATGCAAATCTAAAGCTCAAGTGGACCACACCATAGGAAATGATAGGAATTGAATACCTAACGTCGAAAACTTTAGGGGAGGCCCATGGTAGTTTTGGATTAAGCAGATATTTTATATACCCTTCGTATATGCTAGTGTAATCTCATGAACAGGTTAGATGATAGATACTCATCCCTATGGGCCCTACAAAGGTTTTAATTTTGAATGCTAGGCGACATTATTCACTCTATCTTGTCGTGTGTTCCACTTGACCTTCTAATTTCCCTCATTTTTTTACTCATGCCCTATGATGAGATGGTAAAATGGATGGACAATGTGGATCACAAACATATATCACTATGTGACCCATAGATTTTGACGGTATCAAAACCCTCTTAGATTTCATGCATTTAAACTCTCTTTTCGAGGTGTAATTATTTGCTTATTTTTCTCTCAAACAAACATCCTCCAAAATTCATTTTTGGTTATTTATTACTATTTACATATGTAATTGAAAAAACAAACATCCCTTAAAAAGAAATGAGCAATCGTAATGTCATCATTATGATAGGTAAAACAATCGACAATCATTGCATTTTATATTATTACTTCGTAATTATTGTACTCTTTCATAGTAGTAGTGTAAAAATTTTGAATTCAAATTGGGTATAGTGACATTAAAGTAAAATGTCATCAATGTGATTTTACCATTGATATGTAAAATATACGAATTTATAATTAAATGCAAATGTTAATTTTCAGAAGATGAAATAAAGTTCATTTGATTTTTTAATTTTTAATATGGTTCAAAGTGAATGTTTTCACATTTGTCAGTTTAATTTTTAATGTAATTAAATGTAAATATTTTTAGCAACTACTTTGGTATCACTCCTCTTAACACCTGTCCTGATAACTGCTTGTGGGACCTATTTCACTCCCCACGTTTGACAGTTACAACAACTGTTTGGTACTACTCTTATGTTTCAAATCCTTCTCCTCCTTCCTAACACATGTCCTTATAACCATATGCATACCTTACTTGGCTGCTATGCCTTGGTTGCAAACCTTTCTTGGTCACTACTCCGTGGTTGAAAACCTCGCTTGACCGTTATTCCCTTGACATGTATAATAACACATGTCCTCCTTTGATCGGTTCTTCCGAAAACGGTCATAAATAGGGTACAACACAAATCACTAAACCATGGGCCCACTTGTAAGTAATTGAAATTTAGCGATAGGTCAAAAGTAAAAAAATATTTCTAAATTTACTTGATTGGTTATCCTTGAAAAGAAAAACATTGTTACTCTTGCATGGTGTGTTGGTTCATACATAAGCTCTTAGAAAAAGGCCAACTAATCGGTATGAATTATGAATCCCAATATAGATATATGATTGTTGGGGTCCCAAAATGTAGGGGCCCTCAAAACAAGCAAAATAGCCACACAACTCTGAAAAAATCTCACAAAATACCTTCCAGTGCACGCAAAACGAAGATTTACAAAATCCCACTTAGCCAATTTTAGCTGAAATCTCCGGTGGGCCCCACGAATCACCGTGATCAGAACTGTCCAAAATTAAACTCATAACTTCATTATGATTTATGATGACCAATGCATGTACTTTCATCATCAAGAGGGCCCAACAAACTCAACAGAATTCAAAACCCAATTTGGAGCGTTCAAAAGTCCATCAATGCACCCATAAAATCGGACTCCTATACATCCATAAATCCGGGTACCCACGCACCCGAAAAATCAGCAAAAAACAGAAATTGATTTAAAGGTTGCAGTGGAGTCCCACGCACCCCAAAAATGGGTCTACGCACCCTTAAATTCATCTCATTTCAGGATTCTCATTTGGAGGTGTTTCGGTGTCCCACGCACTCCAAAAATGGGTCCACACACCCTTAAATTCAACATTTTTCAGGACTTTCATTTAAGGGTGCATGGAGTCCCACGCACCCAAAAAATCAAAGTCCCACGCACCCAAAAAATCAGACATTTTCAGAACACATTTTTGGATGCGTTAGACCTTCGCACGTCGATTTTAAGGTGCGTTGAAGGTATTTTAGGGGTGCGTGGCACATGGTAACCCCTCATTCACCGAGTTTCAGTATTTTCGAGTATAAATACCCCGTCCGACTATTCATTTGTACATTTTGAAAGAGAGAGAGTTGTTATCCTCTTGGTATTTGAGATTTTCCGTCGGAAAACCCTCGCTGGAATACCTTTCAGATCACCGGAAACCTTTCTTGGTCGTCGGAATTCCTTTCCGATCACCAACATCTTCAATCGAAAGATTACTCCGATCAAGATTACCGCAGGTCTGAATCCTGAAAATCACAAGTGTGGGCACGCACTCATAAATTAAGTCCCACGCACCCGAAAAATGGCCCACGTGTCCATAAATTCGGGTCCCACACATCCATAAATTCGACTTAATTTAGACAAGTGCATCAGACTCCCACGCACCCAAAAAATGGCACACGCGTCTATAAATTCGGGTACCATGCGTCCATAAATTCAACATAACTCGGACAAGTGCTTTGGTGTCCCACGCATCCAAAAAATGTCCCACACACACCCATAAATTCATAAAAAATCAGGCATTTAATTTAAAAGTGCGTTGGAGCCTACGCACCCAAAAATTAAGTCCCACAAACTAAAAAAATCAGCCAATTACAGAAAACGTTTACGGGTGCGCAGGACTTAATTTTAAGTGTTTTTAAGATCTATTTGAGCCTATCTTGGGTATTTCGAGTGTTCCAGACACAATGAAATGGTCAAATGACCATTCTAGGATCTCTAAATAAGCAGGATTGCGTACCTTCGAGGTTCGACCTGATTCAACATGATGAATGAAATAACTTCTCAAAAGAAGCCGCCAGCATCTAGAACAATGCAAATGTATCGTCATTCATATGTACTGTAAGATATGACCCGATTAAGGGTCGAAAGCTAGACCAACAGGATTATGGTTATCACAATAAACCATATCAAAGAGTTTCGATTTGCTACAAAGTAATTGCTATGAACGACCACAACACAACAGTCGATGCCCTACCCATCCAAACAGCATCAGTCGGTTGGGCTGCTCAAGTACACACAACTGTGGACCAATTTTCCTAAGGTCGCCTGTCTAAACATGACAGCTGCAAGCCCAGGTTCGTACCCTCTCAGTTAAAAAACCCTGATGGTCTCTACCCGGATCTTCGGTCCAAAACATGGGACATAGACATCTGACTAATACAAAGATGGTTCAGTCCATAACAAAATAAATACAGGTCTCTACGACATAAACTCTAAGACTATAGTCCCTGCTGACTAGTCTTCTGCCTTTTAATCAAGGGTCATCGATCATTCGATGTAATTAAGGGCTCGCGCCTGATCACGGTCTAGAATGCACAAGATCTTAGGATCTCTAGAATAAAATTTTCCTTGCGATATCTCTTCTCTTGTGTACTTTTACGAATGCTTGTGATTGTCTATGAATGTTTCCATTACTCAGAACTCCAGAGCAACAATACTCAGAAAATGTCCTTGTATTCATTTTCTAGTTCTAATAATGATGAACTAAGAATAATATTTAACTGTTTATCTGATACACATGATTGGTAGACATTTATTAAATAAATGAATTAGTGCTTTTTTGTTTCGCTAATTACTTTAATAATTTAAGGGTTGTTTTGTATTCCAATTATAATGATAAATGATTGTAAATGAGTAATGATTATTTACTCTTGTATTTGTGTAGTGACATCGGTTATATTTTGCTACAATAATATGAATTTTTTACATAGTTCATTTCACCCAAGTCATTGTACAATATTAGTTTTATAAGGTAAGAATGTGGTGATTATAATTTACTTTTTCTGTTTTAACTATAAATTTATTTGAATATCAATTTATTAGTCATAATTCTTGTTTAAAAACAAACACTCAATAATAATGATGATGGCTCATTTATTTTACATTTCATAGGAAATTGAAAAACCAAACAAGCTTTAAAAGGATTTTTTTTTTCATTTATAGATATAATTAACAATAAATATATACTAATTATTTACTATGGTAATTATAGTATAGTCTCGAGGTTGATATTAACTGTGAGTTTGTTTAAAAAGCTTTCCATTTCAGATAATTGAATTCATACATTTCCACATATAAAAACTATGGTGCCCACCGTGATGTTCCTATCTTATCCATACCGTCCATCTGTTATACTAGCTCATTTTAGGGCATGAGCAAAAAAATAATGCAAATATGAAGCTCAAGTGGACCACACCATAGAAAATTATGGAAATCGAATACCTAACATTGAAAACTTTAGGGGGCTTATGAAAGTTTGGACAAGCCGGTAATTGTTTCTACACTTCGTATTTGCCAGTGTGATCTCATGAAAAAGTTGGATGATAGATTTACATTCCTATGGGCCCTTACCCCCATGTCTTGTGGTGTGGTCCACTTGAGCTTCCAATTTACCTCTTTTTTTACTCATGCCCTATGATGAGATGGTAAAAAAGATGGATGGTGTTGATCACATATCATATATCACTGTGGGACCCACATATTTTGACGGTACCAAAACCCTCTTACATTTCTTGCATTTAGACCCTCTTTTCCATGTCTAATTATTTGTAAAAAAAATTTCTCAAATAAACATCCTCTAAAAATCATTAATGATTATTTACTACTATTTGCATATGTAATTGAAAAAAACAATCACTCCTAAAAGAAAGAAATGATCCATTGAGATGTCATCATTATGATGAGTAAAAGAATTGATAATCATTGCATTATATATTATTACTTTATAATTATTGTACTTTTTCATAATAGTATTGTAAAAAATTTAAATCCAAATTGCGATAAAGTATATGTTAGTGATGATTTGAAATTAAAGTAAAATGTCATCATAATGATTTTACCATTGATATTTAAAACATAAGAATTTATAATTAAATGCAAATGTTTTTAAAAAAATAAAATAAAGTCTGTTTAATTTTTTAATTTTTAATGTAGTTATAAGTAAATATTTTTACATTTGGCAATTTAATTTTTAATATAATTAAATGCAAATATTTTCAGCAACTGCTTAGGCATCGCTTCTCTTGACACCTGTCCTAATAATTACTTGTGAGACTTACTCCCGTATAGTCGTTGAGAGCAACTCAAAGGTTTTGATTGACCTCTTGGCCGAGGGCAGGCCAACCTCGTGGGGAATTTGAAACTAGTAAAATAAAATTGCGCTGCTGAGGAGAGGGAGGAGCATTGGTTTTTCATTCGTGTAGAGGGAATCAAATGGGATTGTGGACGCTTTAGCTAGACTGGGCAGTTTTGCTCAAAGTGCCTCTTTCTATCACATGGTTGTCGAGCTACCTGTGGCAGTCCGAGGGGAGTTGTTTTTAGATCGTATGAGTTTGGGCCATCTAGGGGAGAGATAGTGTGGTGTGTTTTGGATCACGGTTGGGTTAGGTTTTATGATAGATGGCACGTGCTAATTTTTTGGTGTTGGGGCTGTCCGAATGGGGTGATGTCCCTATGTAAAGGGTTTTCAGTTCTATTATGATAAAAAAGGTGTACCTTACCATTAAAAAAACTACTTGTAAGACTTACTCCACTCTCTCCACGTTTGGTAGTTACCGTAATCGTCTAGCACTATCTTTATATTCCAGATCCTTCTCCTCCTTCCTGACACTTGCCTTTATAACCATAAACATACCTCACTCTGCTACTACCCCTTGGTCGCAAACCTTGCTTAACGGCTACTCCTTAGTTTTAAATCTCACTCGGTTGTTATTCCCTTGAAATGTGTAATGACACGTATACTCTTCTGATCAGTTCTTCCAAAAACAGTCAGGAATAAGGTAAAACACGAATCATAATACATGGATCCACCTGTGTGAAACCGAACTTTACCAACTAGTCAAAAGTAAAAAATTTATTTTCAAATTTACTTGGTTGGTTATCCTTGAAGAGAAAAACATTGTTACTCATACATGACGTGTTGCAGGCTCTTAGAAAAAAGCTAACTAATCTGTATGAATTATGAATCCCAATATAGATATATGATGAACCAAGAATAATACTTCATTGTTTATCTGATATACATGATTGGTGAACATTTATTAAATAAATGAATTAGTGCTTGTTTGTTTCAATCATTACTTTAATAATTTAAGAGCCTATTGGGTTTTCAAATTATAATGGTAAATGACTGTAAATGAGTAATGATTATTTACTATTGTATTTGTGTGGTGACATTAATTATATTTTACTATAATGATATGATTTTACTACGTAGTTCGTTTCATCTAAGTCATTGTACAATATTAGTTTTATAAGGTAAAAATGTTGTGATTATAATTTACATTATCTATTTTTGCTACAAGTTTATTTGACTTTCAATTTATTAGTCATAATTCTCATTTAAAAACAAACACTCAATAATGATAATGATGACTCATTTACTTTACATTTCATAGGAAATTGAAAAACTAAACAAACTTTAAAGGGGTGTATATTTTTTTTTTCAAATATAATTACCAGCAAATAGATAATTATTATTTACTATGGTAATCATAGTATAGTCTCCAGGTTGATGTTAACAATGAGTTTATTTGAAAAGCTTTCTATTTCAGAGAATTGAATTCATACATTTCCACATAAAAATTGTGGAGACCACCATGATGTATCTTATCCATGCCGTCTATTGGTTCTGCCAGCTCATTTTAGGGTGTGAGCAAAAAAATGATGCAAATATGAAGCTCAAGTGGACCACACTTTAGGAAATGGTGGGAATTGAATACCTAACGTATAAAACTTTAGGGTGCCCATGGAAGTTTTGGATCAAGCCAATATCTATGTATACCCTTCATATATGACAATGTGATCTCATGAACAAGTTGGATGATAAATACACATTCCTGTGGGCCCTACAAGGGTTTTAATTTTAAATGTTGGATGACATTACCCCAATGTCTTGTGGTGTGGTCCACTTGAGCTTCCAATTTACCTCATTTTTTATTCATGCATTATATTGAGATGGTAAAATAGGCGGACAGCATGGATCACAAACATATTGTTAGTTCACTTATCTGTGACATACTAATGCACCTTATATGTCAATCACATGAGTTTATGTGTCTAGGAGTCGGTTGACCTTGAAGAAGTTGGAAACTGAAGGCACACGAAGATAAGCTACAAGGAGAGAAGAACAAGTATATCAAAGGTACCTTAGTGAGCCTAACCCCTTAGAATAAAAACAGCCTTAGCTTCGAGATGACTTGGACTTAATAGGTAAACTCTTAGTCATCTTCATTAGCCTTAAGATTCCTAAATAAACCCTAAAAATGTAAGTCTTTAGATGCCCCAAGCTGTTGTATACAATCCAACCCAAAACAACAATTTTTTAGTCCTTTTGATCCCATTGATAAGGCAGTCCAGCATCTTGCAAATCTATCTGGACCCTGTCGATCCTATCGACGAATCTTCCAATCCTATTGACAAGGCAGTCCAGCATTTTACAAATTTGTCTGGACGTTGTTGATCCTATTGACAGTCCTATCGATAAGGTGGTCCAGCGACCTTGATGCATATCTTTCTGGACATGTTTGATCCCATCGACGGATGATCGATCCTATCGACGATATCATCGATCCTATTGAGAGAGCCGTTTTCTAGCCGTTGGAGCTTAAAGGCTATATATATTCGATTCTTCAGCTGTTTGATGGGTTTTTAGTGTATTAGAGACCACCACAACTCCATATCAATAGGGACTTTAATCCTAGGAGTTTCAAGATCATCTTCCATGTGATTCATCACTCTAATAAGCATTTCATACTTTCTTTGAAGATGAACTTGAGCTCTATCATTTTCTAGAGTTTTGACCTTGATCCTAATAGTTAAAACCATGTCTAAATTTTCTAGGAGACCTATCTAGGTGATTCTACAACCTTGAATCAAATCCCATCGTTAGGTTGTAGAGAATTTACCACCTCCTCACCTTGGTCACCTCAAAGGCGGATCATATATAAGGCAATTGATCGTTGGAGTTGAGGTATTGGTAATGCATCGACAATAAGAATAGGAGAGCAAACGAGAGCTGATTGAAACACGGGAGAGTGGAGATCAAGCAACCCAAGCGACGCTGAACAATGGGCTTAATCCAATAAATGTCAAGTTTGAGATTCTTTTAGCACTAATTCTTTTTAGTAGGATTGAGTGTAAATTTAATGTTGATGTTTAGTTTATTGAAAACCATGAAAGTCTCCAAGGGGAGCCACATACACGGGTGTGTATGTGTATGCTATTGGTTAGCCTGAGAAACTATTGTAGGTTCCTGGATTGAAACTGAAGGGTTGGGAGGAACCTCATCAAAACTCCTAGTTTGGGAGGAATCTTGTTTAAACTCCTGGGTTGGGTGGAACCCGCAAACACGTGGGTTAAGAGGTGAACCTGTAAAACCATCATTCAGGTTAAGAGGTAAACCTGTGCCAAAACCTCCCTAGTGAAATTCGATGTACTCATGGGTTAGGAACGACAACCGAAAGTGGAGTAGACATGTATTCGAACCATTATACATGCTTGTGCTTGAGATTGTCATTTGAGAACATTGTTATTCTTGCATTGTGTTTAATTGTTAATTATATGAATACTTGAATAAAATGTATGCTATGTATGATAGGTAGATTCTCATACACAGGTTGTAGTTTTACTTTTAGACTAGGTGCTTGATTAACCTATCCTTATAGTTAAGACATGACATGTAGATTAGTTGGTTGATAGTCATATATATTATAATCTATATATTTAAGCTAGTTTACTTAATTGTTTAATCTTTGCTGGCCATTGTGATTATACCCACTTAAGCTTTGAAGCTAAGTGTTCTTGCTTAATTAGTTTAATTAGGCAAAGGGTCTTAAAAGGATTTTAAAACGGTCCTAATCACCCCCTAGTACTTAGCCATTGTTTCTAGTAGCTTCACCAACCTTTCGCAAAGCGCATAGCGTGTTAAGGTATCATGTTAGATTACCCCATGTAATTTCACATATATCACTATGGGACCCACATATTTTGACGGCATCAGAACCCTCTTAGATTTCATACATTTGGACCCTCTTTTCGAGTCATAATTATTCATGTATTTTCCTCTAAAAAAATATTTTTCAAAAATCATTAATGGTTATTTATTACTATTTTCATATATAATTGAGAAAACAAACACCCCCTAAAAGAAATGAGCAATTGTAATGTCATCATTATGATAGGTAAATAAATAGATAATCAATACATTTTATATTATTACTTTGTAATTATTGTACTTTTTCATAATAGTATTGTAAAAATTTTGAATCTAAATTTTGGTATAGTGTATGTTAGTAATGATTTCACATCAAGGTAAAATGTCATTATTATGATTTTACCATTGACATGCAAAACATAGGAATCTATAAATAAATGTAAATATTTTCAGAAAATAAAATAAATTCTATTTAATTTTTCAATTCTTAATGTAATTCAAAGTAAATGCTTTCACGTTTGACAGTTCAGTTTTTATGTAATTAAATACAAATGTTTTTAGCAACTGCTTTGGCATCGTTCCTCTTGACACCTATCCTGGTAACTATTTATAAGACCTACTCCACTCTCCCTACATTTAGTAGCTATAACAAACGTCTAACACTACCCTTATCTTCCAAATCATTCCCGTCCTTCCTGACACATGTCCTTGTAATTGTTTACAAACCTCACTCAGTCACTACCCCTTAGTTGCAAACCTCCCTTAGCCGATACTTCCTAGTTGTAAACCTTGCTTGGCTGCTATTCCCTTGATGTGTGTAATTGTACATATCCTCCTCAAATTGGTTCTTTTAGAAATGATAAGAAATGGGGCACAACATTGATACTATACCATGGGCTCACATGTACACAACTAAACTTTGCCGATGGGTAGAAAGTAAAAACTTTATTTTCAAATTTGCTTGGTTTGATATCCTTAAAGAGAAAAACATTGTTACTCTCACATGACGTATTGGTTTAAACAAAGGCTCTTAAAAAAACCCTACTAATCGGTATGACTTATGAATCCCAATATAGATATATGATGAACCAAGAATAATATTTCATTAATTATCTGATATATATGATTGGTGGACATTTATTAAATAAATGAATTAGTGCTTATTTGTTTCGGTAATTACTTGGGTGATTTAAGGGCCTGTTTGGTTTTTCAATTATAATGGTAAATGTTGTAAATGAGCAATGATTATTTACTCTTGTATTTATGTGGCATCATAAATTATATTTTATTACAAAGATATGATTTTGCTACTAGTTCATTTCATCCAAGTCATTGTAGAATATTAATTTTGAAAGGTAAGAATGTGATGATTATAATTGACTTCATCTTTTTTCGCTAAAAGTTTATTTTACTCTTAATTTATTAGTCATAATTCTTGTTTAATATAAAATACTCGTTAATAATAATGATAACTCATTTACTTTACATTTCATAGGAAATTGAAAAACTAAACGAGTGTTTGTTTTTTCATTTACAAATGTAATTACCAGTAAATAGATGGTGATTATTTACTATGGTAATCACAGTTTAGTATTAAGGTTGATGTTAATAGTGTGTTTGTTTGAAAAGCTTTTCATTTCAAATAATAGAAATCATACATTTCCACATATAAAAATTGTGGGGCCCATCACTATCTTATCCATACTTCCATCTATTCTGCCAACTCATTTTAGGGTGTAAGCCCCAAAAAGATGCAAATCTAAAGCTTAAGGGGACCATACTATAAGAAATGGCGGGAATTGAATACCTAATGTTGAAAACTTTGAGGGGCCCATATAAGTTTTGGATTAAGCTGACATTTTGGTATGCCCTTCATATATACTAGTGTGATCTCATGTACACGTTGGATGATAGATACACATCCCTATGGGCCCTAAAAAGGTTTCAATTTTGAATGATTGATGACATTACCCCCTTGTTTCCTATAGTGTGGTCCACTTGATCTTCCACTTTGCCTCATTTTTAACTCATGCCCTATGATGAGATGGTAAAACAGATGAACAACATGGATCACAAACATATATCATTGTGGGACCCACATATTTTGATGGTAGCAAAACCCTCTTTTCATGCATTTGGACGCCTTTTCAAGGCCTAATTATTTGTGTATTTTTCTCCCAAACAAACATCTTTCAAAAACCATTAATGGTTATTTACTAGTATTTACATATGTAATTGAAAAAACAAACACCCCTTAAAAGAAATGAGTAATTGTAATATCACCATTATGATAGGTAGAGTAGAGGAATCTATAATCATTGCATTTTATAGTATTACTTTGTAATTATTGTACTTTTTATAATAGTATTATAAAAAAAATTGAATTTAAATTGTTATATAGTGTATATTAGTGATGATTTGACATTAAGGTAAAATGTCATCATTATGATTTTACCATTAATATGTAAAATATAGGAATATATGATTAAATGCAAATGTTTTCAGAAGACAAAATAAAGTCTATTTGATTTTTCAATTTTTAATGTAATTCAAAGTAAATGAGTTATTATTATTTGTTCAGAATATTTGATTAATAGAGATTTTTAATACAAAAACTCATGGCTAAATACATATATAAAGTAAATAGGTGGTGGAAATTATAATTATTAAATCTTTTTCTACTAAAAGACTTTTGTTACAATAATACTATAAGACTCATTTTTTGTGATCGACATGTGATCATCGGTTTAATTCTAATTGTTGGATTATTCAAATTATGTGATTTAGTGGGCCCCACCATAGTTGTTATCATTATAAATAGGTTTAGGGTTGGGACGCTTGAATTGTGGTTCCTATATGCGGTTATTAAGATGAATATGAAAATCTATGGTGTGAAGATTTTAGAGGAAAGAAGTGTCATAGGTAAGCTTCTCGGTCATCTTTTTTATAAAATATATCTTAGTTCCCTCACCAATACAGATAAAAAATTCTATTTTCAGTGAGAGGTTTTCATAAGGGTGTAAGGTGTTGAAGATCAAAATCTCTTTTCAGCAAGATCATGGGTCAAAAATGTCTTCCTAACAAGGTACACATTTAAGATTACGATACAAAATCTCTATTATTAATGCATAGACGATCTGTTATGCATAGAAGATTAATTTATCTGCTATTCAAATTACAAATACGCCTATAAAACAAACAATATTATAATATAATCACTAAGTGATGTCATGCACGATTATAAGATATATAATTATAACCAATTTCCATAATTTCCGACCAACTACCATTATAATTGAAAAACTAAACAACTCATAAAGTGCATTGTGATCATTGTACATTTACTTGTAATTGATGAAATAAACATGCCCTAAAAGACATCTAATTGTCTCATTTTAGCAAACAAGTGTCCATAAACAAGAGGTTAGGATCGAATCTTGGGATTGTACTTTGAAATACCGGGTGTCACAATTTTAGTTGGTTTAATTTGAATCAATTTGTGCCACGTGTACAATTTCCAGTTCATGGTCTATCGGAGCATCAAAATAGAAATTAAACGAAAAAGATAAATGTTATCCAACCTCAAAGGTTGATGTAGAACGGGTCGTGATTACATTCATGGCGAGGATGGATCGGAAGAAGGAGCCCAGCTCAAGAAGAATCGCAGTCGACGGTCTAGTTTGATCTGTCGAGCACCCCTGGTTGACCGGTTGACCATGATCAAACACTTATTGAAATCTATTCGAAATCCAGTCTAAACTCTTTGGAGATATTTTGGTGTTTTTGACAAGTTAATAGATGGTCAACCGATCGAAGACCACCTGATTTTACATCAAAAGATGACTAAACTCTCTGAACTGTTTTAACCGATCGACCGATCGTGTCGATTAGTCGACACTTAAATTTCAAATTCGGCTAGTCGATGGGTTCTGCAATTTTGTGCGTTTTTCTATTTTTTTCATTTTTTGCTTAAAACTCTTTCTAATTTGTAATTAAAGTTTGCTTAAGAGTATTTAAGGATGCTAAGACGATTGTTAGGGGTTTATCTTTCATAAAAATTAATCAAAATTTTAACTTGTCGTTCTTTATCTCGTGGATTCAAGATTTTACCTCGTGGATTCGAGGAAGCTTTATTGAGGATTCTAGAGAGCACTTGTGGATTCAAGGTAGTTATCTTGTGATGAAGACGATGATCAACCTCACCACGTTCATCCCTATGTCAAGTGGTATTAGATTGAGGATTCCCCTTGAGCTGATGACAACTAATGAAGGTATGGACTACAATCCCTTGGATGGTGATTTAGGGATTCTCTATCTAGCAAAGAGAATGAAAGCTCTCCATCGAGAGAGTAAGTTAACCATATAAGGGCTACAAGCAATCCTTGATCAAATCGTAGAGTGCTTCTAGTGGCGACAATCAACCTCCGGTGATTGCTGGCCCACACAATCATGCCTTTCGTGGGGTGCTTCTAATGGTGAATTGCAGAGCTATGCCAGTTGAATCAAGTTCCAGCAATCAGGAAGTCAGTGATGTAATTGTCTGACAACCCGTACGTGCAGTGTTCACTCCTCAAGTATATGGTTGCGAAGTAGTAATAATTCGGAAAGACTAAGTATCGTTCCCACAGAGATTTATGTATGGGTATTCTCAGAATTTATCTAAAATAACTTATAATTAAGACCCTATTAAAAACTAAAGCTGAAAAATAGTGATTTGAAGTAAAATAGTGATTATGAAAGGTAATAACAATCTAAAAAGGCACTAAAGTGCCAAGGATCCACTTTTGATAGTTTTCAATGCATCAACACAACTAGGTCTCTCACTACATAATTGGAATCGAATTTATATCTCTATCCGATCGAAATATAGAGCGGTTCAATCAACAATTATCTAAAACAATTGCTTGTTCATTGATTCGATTCCCACAACAATGCTCAGGCCTTAATGCTACAACTCGAAGATTGCACACCTAAATGCAGGTAGCGAAGTAGTAAAATACTCGATGAGACTGAGGTTGAACCACAGGGATTGGGGTTAAGAACACTTAGAGGAACTAGTTTAGGTGAGAGAGATAAAATTTGGTTTAATCCACAAGAGTGGAGCAAGTTGTGTGTGATGAAAGATAGAAATAGAAAAGGGGCTAAGGCATTAGGGATCCACCTTTGATTTGCCCATAAAGTTTGATTCATTGGTCCAACTATAACTCAATTGGAATCGAATAAAGATCCGTTCCAATCGAAAGATAAAGCTGTTAAACTGTTCGCTTCCCTAAGTGTAGGGTTGCAATGTAGTAATAATCTTGGTAAGACCGAGGTCGATCCACAGGGACTTGCGTAGGAATTCACAAAACACTTCTAATGGTTTCTACTTGAGAATTAAATAAACAGGATTTTAGGAAATTAGTGTAGATAGATATTTTGAATGAAATTGAATGTAATCAATAAAAAGCACTAGGGGTTCAAGGATCCCCTTGTAGCAATCCTTGATGCTTAATTCGCTGTGGTTTCTCACTTTCTCAACTAGAATCGAAATTAAGTTCTATCTAACCGGATGATAGAGTAGTTAAAACAAACAATCTACCATATGTGTGATTCATGTACATGATTCTCTCAATTCAAGCTAGGACTTGAGCACACTCAATTGCATATGTCAATCCTAATTCCAATAGGTTAAGATCACAATCATAATCATCATTAAATCCTGTCACAAGGTATAACTAGATCATGATTTGAACTTGATTCAAATCACATACACAATCTCACATAATTCAGAAATTTCAGAAAAATAGAACTTTTGATATGAAACTCTCACATGAGGATCATAGATCTAGAGTGTATTGAATCCAATTCCTCGAAGCATACAGGTCTAGAATAACTCAAAATAATTAAGAACTCAAGCAATTCTTCTAAACATCCATGAGCCATCATAAGATTAAGAAAAACTACTTAGAACTTTATTTAAACTTCAAACCATTGTTCTTCACTAATAAACCAACTTGAAACCAAATCAAACGAATTGAAATATCTTAGATTCACTACAAGCTTCACCTCTTAGCCCTAGCCAAGAGGTTTAGCCATTCATGATCTAAGGAAACATGAAAACAACTAAGAAAAATATAAAACTAGAGGAACAAACTAGAAGGAGTTGTAGAACTCCGAATCCGACTTTCGTCGTCTCCCACCGTGCTTAATCTCTTCTAGCATGCCCCAGGAATGATCCCTAGGTCCCCTTTTATAGTGGAGAGGCTCCACTGCCTTAGAATCTTTCAGATTTGTGTAGTACTTATGCACTGCGCTAGAAAATCGGAGCTGCAAGACGAAGCCGTTGGAAACTCTTTGAATTTACACTGGCCGATCGGTCAAGATTGGTCGGACTGGGCTAGCCGACCGGTCACGACCGGTCGAACCTGTGTTGTGAACAGTCTAGTGAGCTTTTGGAGGTGGGTAGGCTTTGGCCGACCGATCAAGACCGGTCAGCCCTGTTGTATCATTAGTCTAGAGGGGAAACAGGGGGTGGCCGACCGGTCATGACTGGTTGGACCTATTTTGCTGCATTTTTCTTCTTTCTTTCCTTTTCTCTTCTCTCTCCTTGCTCTCTTCTTTCTTTGGCCCACCTCGGGTCTTCATCCAAGGCTCCTAAATAGAGCTTTTTAATCATCAATTGGGCGAAGTCCCTCTCATTCCTGCAATCATAAAACCACGCATTAGAATAGCCTTTAAGCTTGAAAACCATGCATAGTTAGTGATGAAATAGGCTTAGAATATACACATTTAAGCACTCAACACACCCCCCAACCAACATTTTGCTAGTCCCGAGCAAAACATGCATAAAACCATTCATTCTTCCAAAACTCTACTCTCCTTCAGAAACTATGCTTCTATACACTCTAAGACATGCAAGTGTAAAAATTGAAAAAACTAAATGATAGAGGTTGGAACCTTAAACTTTTCAAGAACATAACAAGTACTCATATGGACCTCCCACTGATTGATTGATAGATAGAAGTATTTGAACAATTTAACCTAGTGTGCTCAGTGAATGCTCATCGCATGAAAATTTGGGCTTATCTTCTTCATAAATCAGCTAGGGTATGGAATTTAAGGTGTACAGATCAACACATGCCTTTGACAGGAATTTGCCTTACCGTCCTTCTGACGGCTTTCACACTACTTCCCACATCGGGCTTTGGTTACGGGTAGACCATCCCCCGGTTGGTAATAGGTAGCCCTTCTTGAAATTTTCCACCATATTCTCCATCATTCCCATATTTTCATCATTCCTTTCCGTTTTCTTTTTCATTAGATAGGATTTTTAGAGATCCATATCTTTCGTTATTTTTCCATGGACAAGGATGGACAAAGTACCCCGGCTTGGTTTCCTAACACCTCAAATCCAAACTTAGTTAATCCATAAATTTAATAATCCTGTCAAAACATGAGAATCGTGTGAAGTGAACTAGGTGTAAAAGTGTTCAAAAGTTCTCTCATTCATAAAAATAGGGGAATGCACATACAAGACTGGTACCTTAAAGAATGTTCAAAGTATTCAACATCACTCACTTCGTCTCTCCTTTTCTTATACTTACATTATCCCAAATATATAGAAGCAAATTTTTCCAATGGAGTTTTGAATTTTTAGAAAAAATCTGAAAAATCCTCGTCGTATTGCTTGAGATTTTACAAAACACTAGATACATCCTAGTGATCCTACACCCCCAACCAAATCTTGCATTGTCCTCAATGTAAAAGTTATGTAATAGGCAAAACATGAGAGCAATGATAAAATAAAGAGAGTGAGGAATGAGAGTACTTAAGAGAACCAATTGGAATTCTACCTCCTTCTAATAAACCTATGAAAAAGCAAGCCAAAAGCAATGAAATCCTAATCCTAACTACTCTATACCTCCGTCAGACTAGGAGATCAAATATCCTGATATACAGGATCAGTCAGAGGTATGGACATGCCTTCTGAAGGAAAATTCACAAAGAACGGTTTTAATCGCTGACCATTTACTTTAAAGATATTGTCGTTCCTTGGATTTAACAACTCGACGGTCCCATATGGATAAACAGTTTGTACAATGTACGGACCGGTCCATCAAGATCTCAATTTCTCCGAAAATAAATGTAAGCGAGAATTGTACATAAGGACTTTTTTATTAATCGTGAAGGTCTTACGAAGGATGTTCTTATCATGGAACACCTTCGTCTTGTCCTTGTAAATTCTCGCATTTTCATATGCCTCGCTCCGGAGTTCCGCAAGGTCATTCAATTGAAGTTTGCGTAACGAGTTTGCTTTGTCAGAATCAAAATTTATCTTCTTTATCGCCCAATAAGCCCTATGTTCCAACTCCACAGGTAAGTGACAAGCTTTCCCATAGACAAGTTTATAGGGAGACATTCTAATGGGGGTCTTAAAAGCGGTACGGTATGCCCAGAGTGCATCGGTAAGTCAAAGTGACCAATCCTTGCGATCGGGGTTCACTGTTTTCTCCAAAATATGTTTAATCTCCCTATTGGATATCTCAGCCTGTCCACTTGTTTGTGGGTGATAGGGAGTGCTCACTTTGTGATGTACGCCATATTTCTTCATTAAGGTTTCAAATGGGCCATTACAAAAGTGAGACCCTCCATCACTTATGATGACTCGAGGTGTTCCAAACTGGGAAATGATGTTTTCTTGTAGGAAATGAATGAGTGTTTTATGGTCATTGTTCCGGCCTGGAATTGCCTCGACCCATTTTGAAACATAATCGACGGCAAACAGAATATACAAATTTTCAAAAGACGATGGGAATGGTCCCATGAAATTGATGCCCCAACAATAAAAAATTTCAATTGGTAAGATGGGATTGAGAGGCATCATATTTCTACGGGATATTCCTCCCAATTTCTGACACGGCTCACACGTTTTACAAAACTCATGGGTATCCTTGAACATGGTGGGCCAATAGAACCCACATTGCAGAATTTTGGCTGTGGTCTTCTTAGCCGAGAAGTGGTCACCACATGCTTGAGAATGACAAAAGGAGATAATACTGTGTTGCTCATCATTCGGCACACATTTCCTTATAATTTGATCGGGACAATACTTGAATAAGTATGGGTCGTCCCATAGAAATTTTCTCACCTCGTTGAAGAACTTATCTTTATCTTAATTTTTCCAATGTGTTGGAATTGTACCTGTAGCAAGATAGTTAGCAATGTCAGCACACCATGACAATTGGGAGACTTTAAAAATTTGTTCATCAAGGAACATGTCATTGATCGTGGTCGTCTCAGGGGAATCGATGAGAACAAGTCTAAAGAGATGGTCAGCCACTACGTTCTCTACTCCTTTCTTATCGCGTATTTCTATGTCAAATTCTTGAAGTAGAAGTATTCATCTTAACAAGCGTGGCTTAGCATCCTTCTTAGAGAGAAGGTACTTAAGCGCGGCATGGTCGGTGAATATGATAACCTTGGATCCAATCAAGTAGGATCTAAACTTGTCCAAGGCAAAAACTACGGCTAAAAGTTCTTTTTTCTGTAGTAGTGTAGTTTGCTTGGGCTGAGTTTAAGGTTCTACTCGCATAGTAGATGACACATGGTTTCTTCTCTTTTCTTTCGCCTAACACAGCCCCAATAGCGTAGTTGCTCGCATCGCACATAATTTCAAAAGGAAGGCTCCAATCAGGTGGTTGCATTATGGGAGCACATGTCAACCTACCTTTAAGTTTGTCAAAGGCATTTTGACAATCTTCATTCCACTCGAATGAGTTCTCCTTTTGAAGAAGGTTACATAAAGGACGAGAGAGTGAACTAAAGTCCTTTATGAACCGTCTATAAAATCCGACCTGTCCCAAAAAGGACCGCACATCTCGTACGCTCTTGTGTGGTGAAAGGTTAGAGATAAGATCAATTTTAGCTTTATCCACCTCGATTCCATTTTGTGAGATAATGTGACCAAGTATAATTTCCTTTTTAACCATGAAGTGACATTTCTCCCAATTCAACACAAGGTTTTTCTCTTCACATCTTTTCAACATAGATTTTAAGTGCATAAGGCACTCATCAAAGCTACAACCAAATACAGAGAAATCATCCATGAAAACTTCAAGAATTGTCCCCACCATATCAAAAAAAAATACTCAGCATACAACGCTGAAAAGTGGCAGGGGCATTACATAGTCCAAATGGCATCCTTCGATACGCGAAAGTGCCTAATGGACATGTGAATGTTGTCTTCTCTTGGTCCTCTAAGGCGATCTCTATTTGGTTGTACCCTGAATAGCCATCAAGGAAGTAAAAATGGGAATGACCTGCCAACCTTTCTAAAATTTGATCAACAAACGGTAGGGGAAAGTGGTCTTTCCTCGTAACTGTGTTTAGCTTCCTTTAGTCAATGCACATTCTCCAACCGGTAGTGACTCTGGTTGGTACGAGTTCATTATTAGCATTGGTTACGATGGTTATTCTGGATTTCTTAGGCACCACTTAAGTTGGACCCACCCATTGACTATCAGATATTGGGTAAATGATACCCACATCCAATAGTTTCACCACCTCAGTCTTAACCACCTCCTTCATGTTTGTATTGAGTCGTCTTTGTGGTTGCCTAGATGTCTTCGCATTCTCCTCAAGGTGTATGCGATGAGTACAAATCAGTGGGTCTATGCCTTTAAGATCGGCAATCGACCATCTAATGGAACTCTTATACTCTATTAGAGTGGCTATTAGCCTACTCTCTTGTTCCTCATCCAAGTGGGAAGAAATCACCACCAGATATGTCTCATCTCGACTTAAATATACGTATTTCAAATCACTTGGTAATGGTTTTAGGTCGAGCATTGGTGCCTTGATATTGAATGAGAGGGGCTTGTTCTCGCTTTAGGGTAAAGGTTCAAATAGTGCCCTCCATCTTTTGTTATCAAGTACCGGCATCACATCCAAAATGGCATCCATCTCTCATATTGTGTTATCATTTATCTCATGTGAGTGGGTCAAACATGCCTCCAAAGGGTTAGAATATAATATCGAGGGGAATGTCTCCTCCACGAATGATTCAATCAAGTTTATCTCGTGGATCTCATCATCAACTTCCCGTGGTTGTTTGCATAAATCAAATATATTCAGTTCGAGTGTCATATTTCCAAAGGACATTTGTACAAGCCTATTTCTACAATTGATAATTGCATTTGAAGTGGCTAGAAAAGGGCGGCCAATTATGACGGGAATTTGAGCACCGATGCCTATCACGAGATGTGTATCCAAGACAATAAAGTCTACTGGGTAGTAGAATTTATCAACTTGGACTAAGACATCCTCAATCACTCCTCTCAGTATACGAATAAATCTATCAGCAAGTTGGAGTGTGATTTTGGTGGGTTTCAATTCACCTAACCCAAGTTGGTCATAAACCGAGTATGGAATGAGGTTAACACTTGCCCCTAAATCAAGTAAGGCTTATTTAATCCGGGAGTCTCCTATGATGCATGAGATGGTTGGACCACCCAGATCCTTGTATTTTTGGGGCACCTCTTGTCTGATAATAGCACTCAAATTCTCAGTCAAAAGTACTTTATTGTGAACATTGTGTTTCCTTTTGACTGTACACAATTCCTTTAGAAATTCGTCATAGGATGGTATTTGCTTTATAGCATCCAACAACGGGATGTTAATCTTCACTTGCTTAAAAGCCTATAAAATTTTCAGGTTTTTGTCTAAAGGTTTGGGTGAAATCAATCTTTGGGGAAACGGGGCAACCGGCTTGTGTTACCTTTCTAGCTCTTTCTCATGTAGAGTGTTGTTCGGGCTATCATCCGCTTTGGAAATTTCCAAATCATTAGGCTTTGGGCCGGGGCCTTCACCGGATTAGATTTATCGATTATTTTTCCACTTCTCAAAGTAGTGATAGCTTGTACATGCTCCGTATGTTGGGAGGATGAGCTTGCATCTTGTATCTCAAATTGGGTTCTTGGGTTAGGAAGAGGTCGGGCAGGAAGTGTGCCTTTCTCCCTAACACTGAGGTGAGATTCAACTCTAGCCATTGAGGGTTTTAAGTCATTAATGACTTGAGATGAATTTTGATTGAATTTCAATTGCTCTTGCATGAACCCATCAATTTTCAGAGAACTAGTCTTGTTATATTCAACTTGAATCGATACGAATGCACCCAACATCTCCTCCATCATAGCTTTTGGTGTAATCACTAGGGATGGACCTAGTAAAGGTTGAACTTGAGGAGTATTGTTTGCATTCGCAGTGGGTCCATTCCTCCAACTGAAGTTGGGATGGTTCTTCCAACTAGAATTATACGTGTTTGAGTTTGGAGCACTAAATGGCCATTGATAACTGTTTATGGCATTTGATTGTTCTTGCAAGATATCTTAGAAGGCTTAAATTGTGGGACAATTTTGTGTTGCATGTTGATTTCCAGCACAAATTCCACAAACAGTTTCAACGTATTTTGAGTTGATAGTGAAAATGCGGTTTAAGTTTGATTATCGCTAATGTAGAAGCAAGAAACAAGTTGTCTTGTCCTAGAGGGGGTGAATAGGACACTTTTTAAATATTCCAATCACACACTTGTAATTATGCAATATATTTTCAGAGTACTTTCATCAAACACAAGACATGCAGAATATAAATCAATAAAAGCACATGTGAAAGAAGTAAATCAAGTTATCCATTCACCACACAACAGAAGATTTTTATAGTGGTTCGGTTTTGTACCTACTCCACTCCCGGCTGATCCACTCACTCCTTGAGTGGCCGGATTTCACTATCACTATGGTTTTAAATGAGGTTAACCATAAACCTTAACAGCCTACAAATGGACTTACGACTCAACACATGGATTCATCCTTCCATAGGACTAATCCATAGCCACTTGGTCCTACACAAGGACTTGTCCTACTCAAGGACTTGTCCTACGCAAGGACTCTTACGAGTTTGGGTCTTCAAACTCTGAAACCCAAATCTCAATCTTGAGGAGGTTTCTTGGACTCGAAAGACTAAATATACTTAGCTGATTGAGTCCCTTGATGATGCCTTTGTTGAAGAAGCTTCGGCTTGTACGGAAGATGGCTTCTTCAGCTCCCTCGATCAGCAACCTTGCTCCGGATGACTCATTGTAGATTCCAAGGTGAGGGATTAGGGTTAGGTTGAGGCTATATTGGGATATGGCTTTTATATGAGGAAAGCTTCTACCTAATCCACCATTAATGGCATTGATGACAAGAGAATATCTATGAGAGGTAGGTCAAGATGCCATTAAAGAGGGGTTGAGTTCATGATTCAATCCAAGCTTTGAATGCTTCATCAATGTTGGTCAGATCAACATGGATTGAAGTATGAACTCGACAAATCTTAGGGTTTGGAAGAAGGGGATCTCAAGAAGAAGGCTCACACAAACCCTAGATGATGCTCAAGGTGTATTAGGCAAGATCCAACCGAGTTCTATAAATAGACATGGCATTCAAGGGTCAGAAAACGGTCAGCTCGATAGGATCCGATCGATCGGACATAAGATTTAGCTAGATTTGAATTTTGCCCAAAAACAGGTTCTCCGATTGATCGGACTTAGTTCCGATTGATCGGAAGACCCTTTCCGATTGATCCGACAGATGGTCCGATTGATCGGAATTCCTTCCAGAGAGTTGATGTAATATTTCTGAAAATTCCTCCGATGGATCGTATGTGTGTCCGATGGATCGGAGCACCCCTGTCCGATGGATCGGACAGACCTTCGAGGGATCGTAAAAGTGTCCAGAGAGATTTTCAATGTATTCTGGATAATTATACGATTGATCGGACATACTGTCCGATTGATCGGAACACCCTGTCCGATGGATCGGACAGGCCTCCGATGGCTCGAAAAAGTGTCGAGAGAGTTTTCAATGTAACTGGACTATTCTCCGATGGATCGGACACATTGTCCGATTGATCGGACACCTATCGGAATAATCTCCGATGGATCGGGTATGTATCGGAGAGAGCAGACATTAGTTTTTTCAATTTTTACGTAACTTCTGCTAACATAAACCCTTCCAAAGCTGATCTAAATGGAAGGTGGGCTATAGATGGTGCTAAGGATGTGCCTAGGAAGGATTTGGGCCATCTATAGAAGGTTTTGGGATCAAAGGTTTGGATGGAGAGGCTAGAAGCTGTCTTGATGAGGGATCTTCTTTGAGAAGCTTCTGTCTTCAGCCGCAAGGAGACTCGACGACACACTAACCATGGTAATTGACAAATCTTTGCATTAACAGATGGTCTCTCCTTTCTTTAATTCCATGGCCTCGACTTTTCTAGTGAGGCTAGCCACACGTGCGCTTATATTATCTTCTTCTTAGAGGACATAAATTCCTCATTTTTCTTTTTGTTGGCTTGTCTTGGAATTTGTTGGTCTAGATGTATCCAAAGACTGTGCATTCTCGGCCAATTCATCAAAATAGTCCCATGCTGCCTCGGCTTCCTTATTCATGAATTCTCCATTGCACATCATCTCTATGAATTGGCGCATGGTTGAAGTTAGTCCTTCATAGAAAAAACTTATTACCCGCCAATTTTCGAAGCCATGATGTGGGCATGCATTTAACAAGTCCTTGAACCTCTCCCAACATTGGAAGAAGGTCTCGTCCTCCTTTTGGGCAAAATTCATGATAAGGCACCTCTACATGATCGTTTTGTGAGTAGGGAAGAACTTTTTAATGAACTCCCTAGTCATCTCAATCCATGTACCAATTGATCTTGGCCTCAATGCATGAAGCCAACCTTTAGCTTTCTCTTTAAGGGTAAAAGGAAATAATTTGAGTCTCACAACATCATCGGTTACATTTGCAAAGTGCATTGTGGCTATCACCTCATTAAATTCTTTAAGATGTTGATAAGCACTTTCATTGTCTAGTCCATGGAATTTGGGGAGGAGTTGGATTACTCCCGGTTTCAAATCTATGTTCCCTGCATTTTGTGGAAAAATTATGTATGAGGGAGTGCTCGCTCTTGCTGGTTGCAAGTAATCACGTAATGTTCTGGGTTGGGAAACATTCTCAACCACATTTTCTCCCGTTTCGGTTTGGTTTTGGCCCAGATTTTGATTGGCTATAGGGTTGGGTTGATTTGCAGCCATACTTTCAGACAAAATTGGAGAATCTAAACGTCTCTTATCACGTGGCTCTCTATCAATTCCTTCAACTATTCCCCCTTCACTAATGAGTCGGTTATTAGAATCTCGAACCTAATGTAGCATGCAAATCTCAAAAAAGTAAAAGAAAAAGGGTTAAAAAAAACCTGATTTGAAGTGATTACTTCGACTCCTAGAATTCCTGAAAAAACAAAACAAAGCAAACAAACTAAGTTTGTAAAAGAATCCTAAAAATCTTAAATAGAGACTATTTTACGAAATTTTTTGAAAAACCGTCAAAGTCCCCGGCAACGGCGCCAAAAACTTGCTTGCTTCCCCAAGTGTAGGGTTGCGATGTAGTAATAATCTCAGTAAGACCGAGGTCGATCCACAGGGACTTGTGTAGGAATTCACAAAACACTTCTAATGGTTTCTACTTGAGAATTAACTAAATAGGATTTTAGGAAATTAGTGTAGATAGATATTTTGAATGAAATTGAATGTAATCAATAAAAAGCACTAGGGGTTCAAGGATCCACTTGTAGTAATCCTTGATGCTTAATTCGCTGTGGTTTCTCACTTTCTCAACTAGAATCGAAATTAAGTTCTATCTAGCCGGATGATAGAGCAGTTAAAACAAACAATCTGCCATATGTGTGATTCATGTACATGATTCTCTCAATTCAAGCTAGGACTTGAGCACACTCAATTGCATAGGTCAATCCTAATTCCAATAGGTTAAGATCACAATCATAATCATCATTAAATCCTGTCACAAGGTATAACTAGATCATGATTTGAACTTGATTCAAATCACATACACAATCTCACATAATTCAGAAATTCTAGAAAAATAGAACTTTTGGTATGGCGCTCCCACATGAGGATCATAGGTCTAGAGCGTATTGAATCCAATTCATCGGAGCATACAGGTCTAAAATAACTCAAAACAATTAAGAACTCAAACAATTCTTCTAAACATCTATGAGCCATCATAAGATTAAGAAAAACTACTTAGAACTTTATTCAAACTTCAAACCATTGTTCTTCACTAATAAACCAACTTGAAACCAATCAAACGAATTGAAACATCTTAGATTCACTACAAGTTTTTCCTCTCAGCCCTAGCTAAGAGGTTTAGCCGTTCATGATCTAAGGAAACATGAAAACAACTAAGAAAAATATAAAACTAGAAGAACAAATTAGGAGAGTTGTAGAACTTCGAATCCGACTTCCGCCGTCTCCCACCGTGCTTAATCTCTTCTAGCATGCCCTACGAACGATCCCTAGGTCCCCTTTTATAGTGGAGAGGCTCCACCGCTTCAGAATCTTCCAGATTTGCGTAGTACTTACGCACTGCGCTAGAAAATCGGAGCTTCAAGAGGAAGCTGTTAGAAACTCTTTGAATTTACACTGGCCGACCGGTCGGACCTGTCTTGTGAACAGTCCAGTGACCTTTTGGAGGTGGGTAGGCTTTGACCGACCGGTCAAGACCGGTCGGCCCTATTGTATCATTAGTCCATAGGGTAAACAGGGGGTGGCCGACCGGTCTAGACCGGTCGTGGCCCTCCAGTGACCTTTTGGAGGTGGGTAGGACTTTGACCGACCGGTCAAGACCGGTCGGCCCTATTGTATCATTAGTCCATAGGGTAAACAGGGGGTGGTCGACCGGTCATGACCGATCGGACCTATTTTGCTGCATTTTTCTTCTTTCTTTCCTTTTCTCTTCTCTCTCCCTTGCTCTCTTCTTTCTTTGGCCCACCTCGGGTCTTTATCCAAGGCTCCTAAATAGAGCTTTTTAATCATCAATTAGGCGGAGTCCCTCTCATTCTTGAAATCATAAAACCACGTATTATAATAGTCTTTAAGCTTGAAAACCATGCATAGGTAGTGATGAAATGGGCTTAGAATATACACATTTAAGCCCTCAACATAAACCACTTGTAAATTTCATAAAAGATGGTGATCTAAACCGATTGATTTGACCATGAAGCACTCGTTAGTTGATCGTCGGGAATTCCAAGCATTCACCGTGCCCGGAGTCGATAATGGATCAAGGAATTGTACAGATTAATAACCTTGCCAACAAGTCAACCGATAAGATCACAAATACTTATAAGATAAGAGGCTTTGATTGACCGATCCAACCGTTAAGATCTCGTCTATCGATCGTAGGGAATCCAAAGCATCCAATGTGCCCAGAGTCTACAATAGATCAAGGAATTTTACAGATTGATGACTTTACCTACACTAGCTCAATGACCGTAGGGAATCTAAAGCATCCATCGTGCCCGGAGTCGATGATGGATCAAAGGACTTTATCGATCATTAACTAGCTAATTCGTGTGCAAGGGATCCTAAGCATCCAACATGTCCGGAGTCGACGATTGATCAAGGGGCTTAATAACAATAGCGTCCGCTGAGGTGGATAACTGAACCAATCAACCAAAGAGAACTCCAACATTCACACACCATTGTTGAACCAAAAGAACCAAAGCTTGTAAATTTCTTCAAAGGCTTCACCCTTAGCCTTAGCTAGCGGTTTAGCCAATCATGCTACAATGGAAGACTAAATTCTTTACAAAGGAAAAAACTACTCTACACTACAAAACTAAGAAAGAAATAAAGAAAGAAATAATGAAATAAAGGAATTTAGATTGCGGGATGATTCAAATGAGAAGGAGAAGCCTCCTTTTATAGCCTCTTGAGAAGCTTATGTGGCACTCCAAGCAAATCGCCTCTAGGTTTGGGCTTGGAGTTAGGCTTGGGATGACATGTGGCAAGAAAAGTACTCCAACCCTAGGTGTGACTCCAAGCTTAAAGCAAATTTTTCTCTAGGTTTGGGAATGAAGTGAGGATTGGAGTGGTGAGGTGGCATGCAAGCCTTACACATGTGTGGGAAAAGGAGAGAGAGGGAGCGAGGGAGAGAGAGAGCTCCTCTTGCTGGAACATGTGCAAGGGTGGAGAGCTGCTGGAGCTGATCAAATAGAGAACGTCCGTCTGTTGAAGCTGGGTCCCACATTGCTTAGATAGTTGAGATGGACGCCCATCTGGAGCTTGTGGCTGACAGTGCTATTTGAGTCCACAACTGTTGGCCATTGATCAATATGACGCAGTTGTTGTGGACAATGGATCTGTTGCTGAAGAAGGTGATGGAAGCTACTGGACTATGTCCAACTGCCTTAAAGATGGACGGTGAGTGAGCTTGGATAGATGAGATCCACCATAGTTAAGCATGTACGTGTGGAGCTGGAGATGGGGTTGATGTGGTCCACCGTGCTGGACTTGCAAGCAGTTGTTGAGATGGGAAGACGGGGTCCACTTTGTTGCACGCTGGAGGCCATCTGCTGCACGTGATGCAGCTGGACATTGGTGGACGTTGATGACATATGGTCTGCTGGCCATTAGATGGAGGTGGAGCTCTAGTGGACGTTTCAACAGCTGGTCGGAGGAGTTGCCCTGCATGTTTGGACGGTGCAGATGAAGAGCTGTAGTTGAAGGCATCTGATGGTGAAGAGGTGGATTCTGGATGGACGGTTGAGATGGAGAATGTTGATGGCTGATGACAGGAGTTTGAATGGCTATGGATGGTAGACGTTTATCCAGCCACTTGATGGATGAATGGACATGCCATGGACGGTGGGGAGGTGTCCAGCAGGTGGAGCTGATGGACGGTTGAGAGTATGTATGTGGGGTTTACAACACTGGCCACTGTGATGGACGGTGATGGAGGTTGCTGTAGCTTGACACGTGTGCAGCTAGACGGTGATGGATTTCAAGTGGCTTACATCTGATTGGTGTGTTTGGTCCCACATGTTGGTGCTCAATCTTGACCATCCAATCTTGCATGATTGTTCAATCACGACCATCCAAACAAACATGCATAGCTTGGATTTCTAAACTAGCGGTCGTGATGGTCTTCCAAGGTATCTTCACTCCAACTGAACAGTTCAATATGATCCGGCCTCTATTCTTTGCGGCTCAATGATTGCTCTCATGCTTGATCTTGATCATTTTTGGGTCTTTAAACGTCCTGATTGGCTTGGATCATCATTATCCTCCACCAATCACCTGAACATTGAAAATTCATCTAATGAGGGATAATTAGCTGAAAAATTAATGATAACACTCTAAATAACAAGGGTTAATTATATAAAATTAAGCACTTATCACTTAAGCACACTCAATTGTATAGGCCAAGCCTCTTTCCAAACTAGTTGAGATTCACAACCATAGCTTTCATAAAATCCTGTCACTAAACTTGATTAGGACCAATGATTAGAACTCTAATTAAATCAAAATCAATCAGCAAACAGCTATCTTAAATTATAACAAAAGATAAGAACTTTAGTTTGAATGAGCTCCCACATGAAGATCATGCCATTGTGCACTAGGCGTTCAAAGGATCTACCATGCCCGGAGTTGATGATAGATCAATGAACTACACAAGCATAAAAAATGCCCAAAGGATAAGCTACTAAGTTTAGAATCACTAAGAATCACATGAGCCCAGAGTCATCAAGAGATCAAAGTAAAACTGAACTAGTACTTGATTCAAACTCAAATTAAACTAAATTCTTCAATTAAAACATAAAAAGGAAACCTAGGTTATATGAATCCATAAAAAAGGAATCAAAAGGTTCACCTCTTAGCCCTAGCTAAGAGGTTTTATTTCATCTCTAACATCCTTGAACTAAAAACTAGAAGAAAAACTATGAAAACTTGAAGTAGAATCCGTCTCCCAAGCCTCCTTGTTGTTCTCCACGTCCTAGCGTGCTTGGCTATGAAGAGGAGAGGTCCTTTTATAGGTTTCAGACTCCAATTACGAAGAACCTTTGAGAAATCCCGCAAAAATAGCTCTTTGCACAGCAAATTTTGGAGCTTGTAAAACAAGCTCCGTTACACTGTCGAATGGTCGGACGACCGGTCGTAAAACGTCAAATTATGTCCAGCAAGATTTTGGGATTTTCACCCCCTTCTCTGTTGAGTGCTCGACCAGTTTGAGTGGCCCACGACCGGTCTAGATTAGTCCAGAAAAGTTTGGCAGCAGGGTCCTGGGTTATGGCCGACCGATCTTAAGTGTAATTTTCTGCACTTCTTTCTTCTTTCTTCCTTTTCTCCCTTGCTTCTTTCTTCGATCCTTTTGCACTTGATTCCTTGATCTTCAATGTATCTAAAGTTCTCTTTTTAGCCTTGAATTAGTGAAATCTCCATCTCGTTCCTATAATCACAAATCATGCATTAGATTAGTCTTTTAAACCTGCAAACCATGCATAACATGTGATGAATTGGGGTTAGAATATGCATAATTAGAGCTCAACCCCCCCAACCAGCATTTTGCTAGACCTGAGCAAAACATGAGTGAAATAAATTCAATTATAAAAAAACCCTAACTCTTCTTCGGAAACTATGCCTCTATAAACTCCAAGACACACAAGTACAAAATTTAGAGAAAATTAGTGATAGAAATTGAAATCTTAAACTCCCTCAACATAATAAGTGTTCATATAGAATTCCCGCTGATTAAATGATAAATAGAAGAATTTGAACAAATTCAACCTAGTGTTCATAGTGAATGTTCATCTCATGACTTCCAGGATTATCTTCTTCATAGATCAACTAAACTATGAATCTAAAAGTGTATAGATCAACAAGAAGCCTATGACAGGAATTTGCCTTACCGTCCTTCCGACGGCTTCCACACTTTGTCCCATTTCCGGCTTTGGTTACGGGTAGACCATCCCCCAGTTGGTAATAGGTAGCCCTTTTTGAAAATTTTCACCATATTCTCAATTATTCCCATATTTTCATCTTTCATTTCCTTTTCATACACATTAGATAGGATTTTTAAAGATCCATATCTTTCATTATTTTTCCATGAATAAGGATGGACAAAGTACCCTGGTTTGGTTTCTTAACACCTTAAATCTAAGCCTAGCCAATCCACAAATCTACATAATCCTTTCAAACCATGAGAATCATGTAACGTGAACTAGGTGAACAAGTGTTCAAACATTCTATCAATCATATAAATAGGAGAATTCAAATATAAGGCTATCATATTATAAGTCTTTTAAGAGTTTCAAAGTCATATCAATTCGTTTCTCACCATTTCATACTTATGACATCCCAAGTACATATAAATGCAGTTTTCCAAAGGAGTTTTGAATTTTCAGAAAAATTAATTTTTTTTTACATAATTGCTAATTGCTCGAAATGTCACAAAAACTAGTAGATTCATCTAAGGAATCACCTCCCAACCAAAACTTAACATTGTTCTCAATGTAAGAAAATATACAATGAATGCAACCTCATGAGACAAAATAAAGGAAAGTGAGAAAGAGAGATATCACCTAAGAAATACATTGCATGGCAAAATTGGCTTTTGGAGATGGATTACTTCATAATTAAATCAACTAATCAAATCAACTCCTAATGTGATATCATTCTAGGAAAGGGATTAAAAATCTAAACCGTCCTCTGTTAGATTAGGAGGTTAATCCCAACGACTTATCTAAAAGCATAAAGTTAAGTAGAATCATTAGATGGATCAAAAGGTTTCGTAGTAAAGTCATCCTATATCCTGCTTTACAATATACATGTGTGTGAATGATCATGATAAGCCACTAAAAATCCAAAAGAATTTCAACGGGTTCCTTAATGTTGTTACCACATGTATAAGAAGAGACATCATCATATATATATATATATATAAAAATGTGTCTCCATTCAGATTCTCCTAGGCATTGATATTGCAAGTATGGATCATCCTAGGGTTGGTAGAGTTCGGTATGCATGATCCATAGAGGTGTGGGAATATGAATAGATTTCTCAGCACAACAAAGTATTGTTTTCACATCCTTCTCTCGGCTAACTTCATATGCCGATACTAACTCTAAAAGTGCGACTACATCCCCTATCACATCAACATTATTATCAGGGGAGTAGGTCACTTCTTCTTCTAAGTGACTAGAGTAAAAAGGTGAGAGAGACTTATCTTCCACAAATGAATTGATCATGTTTATCTCATGGACCTCCTCATCGTCATCCTCTTGTTGGTTGTCAATACTGAAAGCATTTAACTCAATCGTCATATTGCCAAAAGACATTTGTACGACCCCACTGCTACAATTGATGATAGCGTTTGATGTAGCTAGGAATGGGTGGCCAAGTATGACAGAAATTTGAGTGCCAATATTAACCATGGGTTGTGTGTTCAAGACAATAAAGTCCACCGGATAGTAGACCTTGTCAACTTGGACAAGAACGTCCTCAATCACCCCTCTCGGAATACGAATCGATCGGTCAGCGAGTTGTAATGTGGTTTTGGTGGGTTTTAATTTACCTAAACCCAATTGTTCATAGACCGAGAAGGGGATTAAGTTCACACTTGCCCCTAAATCGAGTAAAGCGTGCTTCACCCGGTAGTCTCCAATTATGCATGATATTGTCGGACTACTAAGATCTTTGTATTTCTTGGGCATCCCGTGATTTATAATAGCGCTTACATTCTCCGTAAAAAATGCCTTCTTTTGCAAATGTATTTTTCTTTTTACCGTGCAAAGGTCCTTTAGAAACTTGGCATATGAAGATATTTGTTTAATAACATCCAACAATGGAATGTTGATCTTGACTTACTTAAAAATCTAAAAAATTTCCTAATATTTATCTTGAGGTTTTGTTGAAATCAAGCGTTAGGGGCAACGGGCCTATATTCTTTTACTGCTTCTTTTTCTTGTGAGGTGGTGCTAGGTCCATCATCTTCTTTGGAAGATACCGGATCACTGGGGGTTGAGGCCTTCACCGGGTCAGATTTTCTAATAATTTTACCACTTCTAAGAGTGGTGATGGACTTAACATGTTCCATGTGTTGCTTAGAGGAACTAGGCACACTTATTTGACATTGTGATTTCGGATTAGGTAGGGGTTGGGCCGGAAAAGTCCCTTCCTTTGCGTTTAAGCGAGCCTTGATTTCCTCCACCGAATTTTTAAGCTCAAGCATTATCGTATGGTTCGATTGGTTTATTTGAGCTTGGGCTTCCATGAACGCTTTCAATGTATCCTCTATAGGCATTTGAGGTGGGGTCATAGGAAATTGCATTGGGGGCCCCTTTTGAGGATCACTTTGGTTGGCCGTGGGTCCATTTGCCCAATGGAAGTTAGGATTGTTTCTCCAACTAGAATTGTATGTGTTTGGATTTGAAGTACTAAATGGTCATTGATAACTATTCAAGGCATTCGATTGTTCATATAAAAGTTCTCGAAATGCAGGAATTGTTGGACAATCCCCCGTTTGATGTACATTCGAAGCACAAATACTGCAAAAAGTTTCAACAGCCTCCTTTTGTTGGGTTGTGTCTATTTTCTTATTTCCATCGCCTCGACCTTTCGTGTGAGATTAGCCACTCTAGAACTTAGATCATCTTCCTCATTCAAAATGCAAATTCCTCCATTTTTCTTGGGATTGTTTTGAACTTGTCGGCTTATATGTATCCAATGATTGTATGTTTTCAGTCAACATGTCAAAATAGTCTCAAGCTTCCTCTGTTTCCTTGTTCATGAACTCCCCATTGCACATCATCTCCATAAATTAGCACATGGTTGAGTTTAATCCGTCATAGAAGAAACTAATCAACCTCCACCATTCGTAGTTATGATGTGGGCATGCATTTAATAGCTCATTATACCTTTCCCAACATTGGAAAAATGTTTCTTCTTCTTTTTGGGCGAAGTTCATTATGGCCCTTCTCAGCGCATTGGTTCAATGAGCCGGGTAGAATTTTTTTAGAAACTCCCGAGTCATCTCAACCCATTTCCCAATAGACCTTGGCCTTAAGGAATGTAGCCATGATTCGGCCTTCTCCTTCAAGGAAAAAGGGAACAATTTGAGTTTTATGGTATCCTTGGTTACATTATCATAGTTTATTGTGGCAATAACCTCTTCAAACTCCTTAATGTGTAGATAAGTGCTTTCGGAGTCGAGTCCATGAAATTTGGAAAGAAGTTGGATCAACCCCGGTTTAAAATCAATATTTTCTACATTGTAAGGGAAAATTATGCAAGAGGGGGTACTCGTCCTAGCGGGTTGTAAATAGTCACGTAAAGTCCTAGGTTGAGGTGCATCTCCCACTTCATTCTCATCCAATTCAGTAAAGTTTTGAGTTTGATTTTCAGCCATCTCTCTAGCAATTTCAGGAAGATTTTGATGTTTTCTAGCACGAGGCTCTCTATCAATCCCTTTAACAATTACTCCGTCACTTAACAATCTCCGAGTGTGATCATGAACCCTCTTGGGCACGAACCACTCAACACAATCCTAAAATCTAATTCTACTTCCAAAAGCAAAAAAAACTGAAACTATCAATAGCAAGAGGGGTTAGAAGGATAGAACCTGAATTATAGATCTATGTTAGAATCCTGCAAAAATCAAAAGAAATTAAGTTAGTATTCTGAATTTAGAAGAAAACCTATCACTGGAAGCAAAACAAATCATAAACCTATCTTAACCCAATCTCAACTAAAAGCTATCTCAAAAAATTCTAAAAATACTGCATAGAGATCCCTGGCAGCGGCGCAAAAACCTGTTCACTCCCAAAAAAAGGATCCACTTTTGATAGTTTTCAATGTATCAACACAACTAGGTCTCTCACTACACAATCAAAATCGAATTTATATCTCTATCCAATTGGAATATAGGGCGGTTCAATCAACAATTATCTAAAAGAGTTGCTTGTTCATTGATTTGATTCCCACAACAATGCTCAGACCTTGGGCACACTCAATTGTATAGGCCAAGCCTCTTTCCAAACTAGTTGAGATTCACAACCATAACATTCATCAAATCCTGTCAATAGACTTGATTACGATAAATGATTAGAACTCTAATTAAATCAAAATCAATCAGCAAATAGCTATCTTAAATTATAACGAAAGATAAGAACTTTAGTTTGAATGAGCTCCCACATGAAGATCATGCCATTGTACACAAGGCATTCAAAGGGTCTACCATGCCCGGAGTCGATGATAGATCAATGAACTACACAAGCATAAACAATGCCCAAAGGATAAGCTACTAATTTTAGAATCACATGAGCCCGGAGTCATCAAGAGATCAAAGTAAAACTAAACTAGTACTTGATTCAAACTCAAATTAAACTAAATTCTTCAATTAAAACATAAAAAGGAAACCTAAGTTGTATCAATCCATAAAAAATGAATAAAAAGGTTCACTTTTAGCCCTAGCTAAGAGGTTTTAGTTCATCTCTAACATCCTTAAACTAAAAACTCAGAAAACATAAAAACTAGAAGAAAAACTATGAAAACTTGAAGTAGAATCCGTCTCCCAAGCCTCCTTGTTATTCTCCACATCCTAGCATGCTTGGGTATGAAGAGGAGAGGTCCTTTTGTAGGTTTCAGACTTCAATTGCGAAGAAACTTTGAGAAATCACGCAAAAATAGCACTTTACGCAGCAAATTTTGGAGCTTGTAAAACAAGCTCTATTATGCTGTCGACCGGTTGGACGACCAGTCTGAACCCATAATGACCGGTTGTAAAATGTCAAATTATGTCCAGCAAGCTTTTGGGATTTTCACCCCTTCTCTGTTGAGTGCTCAACCAGTCTAACGACCGGTCTGAGTGGCCGTCGACCGGTCTGACGATCGGTCTAGATTAGTCCAGCAAAGTTTGCCAACAGGGTCCCTTGTTGAGTGTTCGGACCGATCGGATGACCGGTCTTGGGCTATGGCCAACCGGTTGGACGACTGGTCTTAAGTGCAATTTTCTGCACTTCTTTCCTCTTTCTTCTTTTTCTCCCTTGCTTCTTTCTTCGATCTTTTTGGACTTGGTTCCTTGATCTTCAATGTATGTAAAGTTCTCTTTTTAGCCTTGAATCAGTGAAATCTTCATTTCATTCTTATAATCACAAATCATGCATTAGATTAGTCTTTTAAACATGCAAACCACGCATAACATGTGATGAATTGGGGTTAGAATATGCACAATTCAGAGCTCAACATGCAGTCGATCGAATAGATCTAGCTGATCTAGATTACAAAGGTAAGGCCTTCCAATCTTTAACGGCCAGTTGTGTATAGAAGAGTTTCTTAACTGGCTGACGAAAGTCAAGCTCTTCTTCGATTATATGGAAATGCCGAAGGAGAAGAAGGTGAAGTTAGTCACCTACAAATTCAAAGGCAACACCTTTTAAGTCTTGGGTATACACATTCCATTATTAGTACACCCACCCACACTGTTAGTCACTCTTCAATGTTAGCCACCCCCTGCATTGGGAATCGATACCAGGACCTCAGTGTGGAAACGAAGTTATCTTCACTCAGTCTACCATTCTCTCAAAGGTGTGGGTGTAAGGCGGTGCCTTAACATGGTGGGATCAACTATAGCTGATGCGAACTTGACAGATGAAGGTGCCCGTCTGATCATGGTAGCGGATGAAGTGCCTCGTTCGACCACGATTCCTCCCAAATAACTACGATCAGGTATTATTTCAGCAATATTAGAATTTCTGACAAGGGAATCGGTTGGTGTTAGAATACACTGAGGAATTCTAGCAATTTTCAGTATAGAATGATTTAATAGAGACTGAATCTCAGAAAGTGGCGCGGTTCATCGTTGACTTGCGACTACCAATGCAAGATTGGGTTCAGATGCATCCAGTCTGAACTATTGATGAGGCAGTCCAATTGGCTAGTAGGGCAGAAACTCAACTTGCGATGACCACTATTTGAACCTACCTTGCGACACTGGCTCTCATGACGGGTCCCCCATAAGACGCAACATTGGCCAAGGGAAAGGAACTAGTGGGAGGGTGTCCTCAACCTTTAACAACTGCAAACTGTGACATGGGGAGAGGCCCCTCTAGGCCCCAATGCGCAACTCCAACGACACAAGGCCCGAGTAAAATTTTAAACCCTTATGGTTGGTCAGTGTGGACAGCTGGGTCACTTCTCTAATTCATGTCCTCAACACCTTTGTGGATGCTCGCCTTTCTGCGCTCCCGACCCTCCTTTTCGAAAAGGGGTCGCGCGAATCGCCATTGTGCCACTGGCTCGCCTTGTTCTCGAGGGATTTTTTTATTATCGTGTTAAATTGTATATGTTTGAATGAGTTTGTATAAGACCAGAGTCGTCACTAGCCAGTTACTTCGAATCTACAGTCGGCTAGACTCCGTAGAAACATTAGAGAAGAGAATCTGAAGATTCCTTCCTCTAAAATAACTCATTTTGATCTGTGGTTAGACATTTGAGGTAAGGGATTACGGTTACAGGGTGGGAAGGTGTTAAACACCCACTCTACTCATACCAAAGTACGGTCTTACTTCAAAGAATCAAATTAATACTTGAATTTTGATTTAATCCTCGTACATTCTCATGAATGATATGATGCATGAATGTAGGTCTGAGCAGTAAGAGTTTCTGATGGGCAGGTTTCCATTAACAGGCAAGCCCAGAGCATACGCTCGAACTGACATGTGCTTTATGCGAGATGCATGCTGTGTATTTGATCAATCAAAGTGCTTATAGTGGGATGATAACCAAGGCTTTGAAAGAATAGTAAATGTTGCACTTATGCTAGATGCGATGAGATGATGCTGATATGAGAGTAACTGGATGGACGAAGGTGTCTCAAGGGTTTGCTTCGAACGGCTAAGATTGAGACTTAGGTAGCTTGAGAGACTTGAACCAAGGTCAAGTGTTGAGCCTCCAATTTATACATTTGCCGACCCATTACATCACATTATATGCATGATTTTCATGTTTAAAGACTAATCTAATACTTGCTTTTGTGATTATAGGAATAAAAGGAAGATTTCACCAATTCATGGTTAAAAGAGTTACTTTGCATGCATTGAAGATCAATAGAACAAGTGCCAAAAGGTGGATGAAAGAAGCAAAAAAGAAAGAGAAGAAAGAAAGAAGAAAATCTGAATTTTTTTCTTAGACCGGTCGCCAGACAGGTCTATAATGAATTTTTAGACTGTTTTTTTCTTCCTGGACCAGTTGCTAGACCGGTCGCCAAACAGGTCTAAGGTACTCCAGAAACTTTGATTTTCAAGGCTAAGTTTCCAAATTGCGAAAGGACTCCGTGGATTCTCAAAGTTTCCAAGTTGGTGTGGGATTTCTCTTATAAAAGGCCACCTCCACTCTCTTCCTAAGGCATCTAGCAACATGGGGAGCAAAGAGATCAAGACCTAGGAGGGTTGCTAACCTCCTACAACTAGTTTTCTTCTTCTTCTAGTTCTAGTTTCTAGTTTTTAATGCTTTCTTTTAATTAACCTCTTAGCTAGAGCTAAGAGGTGAAGTTTGTAGTTTGTTTCAATGCTTTAATTCGTTTCCTCAAGTACCATTTACTTTAATTATGGATTTTCAAGTTCTAGTTTGAATAACTTTTGATTTTTTAGAAGTTTTGTGAGAGTTTATGTACTCCGAACATGAGTTCCTTGTAATTCTCTGAGATTACCATGATTGGGTTGTTTAAATTCGAATTGTAGTAACCCTTGAGCATGCCATAGTCTCTTGGCATGGCTGTTACTCCGAAGGCTACAAGTTCAAATTCTATGTGCTTCATTAGAACTAGAAATCTGATTTCCAGATTTAAGTGGGACTGTTTGTGCTTGAATGTTATATCCTCCAATTAAATGAGAGATAGGACTTTGATTCTAATTGTGTTATGCTTGGATGAATGGATTGGCATTGGACTACTACAAGTGGATCCTTGATGCTCTAGTTCTTCTTATTTTCAAATTTTTCTATTTTATGTGAAAAACTATTTTCCTAAACTTCTTAGATTCTAGTTATTAGATTAGTTGGAATTGTTTACCTCTTTCACTATGGATCGACCTCGGTCTTACCGATAATTATTACTACATCACAGCCCTGCACTTGAGGCGAGCGAATAAGTTCTTGGCGCCACTACCAGGGAAAAGGTTAAACGGTTTTAATTGTTCTAGTAACTATAGAGTAGTTTTATTTAGGTAGGATTTTCAGTTTTTATAGAAGTAGATTTTTTTTTCTAGATTACTAATAAGTTTTTGTTTGATTTTGTAGGACATTGCTGCTGACATAGATCTCACTCTATTGGGTAACATCTCCCCATCTCCCTTCTTTTTGTTCTTTTTTACAGATTAGGGTAGTTTTCAATTCCTTAAAATTTCATTATGTATGATTGGACGAATGGTGCGTATGAGTACCTTTTGCAGGATGAGACGTCAGATTGGGGGACCCAAGTTCATTATGATCGGGATCCCTCCAAGCATGAGTATTTTTCTAAGATTCAAATAACCTTCACTACCCTCCACATAAGACGATGCGTGATTACATTAATGAAAGCAATACATATATTGAGACACAACGTAAGACGATGGGAGAATACCGGAAGAAAGCAAAATTGAATAATGATCATCCAGGGAAAACATTACATGATTATCAAATTGAAAATAACGGTAGTGTTCCACCGGTTATGGTAGGAGGTGTGCAACAACAAAAGGAACGGGTGAATAATGGCCAGCCGGTTAAGACAATGCATAATCACTTGTATGGATATGCCTATTAACCATCATATAACTCTTCATCCTACAATGCGTATGGTCTAAATTGGGAAAACCACCATTCTCCTTGTTTAAGGGAATAACCAACCGTGGTTATTAACAATCACCCTAAAACGTCTTCCTCTTGTGATGACATGTATACACAAATACTTGAGGAAATATGGAAAGAGTATGTAGATGAACAATCAAATCAAGCTTACTCGCCATCTTGTGAAGACGTTGAGCCCGAAATTGGGAGCATTGAATCAATTCCTTCTAATGAGGAGGATAGGGCTACCCAAATCCCACCTTCTTTGGATTTAATTAATAGACTTTTAGAGGAGATTGATCTCGATGATCCCAATGTCATTATCAATTATGGTGAGTCCACTATCTCTTTTGGATGCTTTGAACTTAATGATGAAGAGATTTCAATGACGGTTGACGAACCCGAGAAATCCATAAAATTTGAAAGTGATAGTGGGGTTGCCTACAATGAGGGTTCGGTGAATGCTTATGAACCTATGATTTCTTTTTTCCAAGGGCATAATGACTATGAGTCTCTAGAGGATATGCATGCTAGAGAGATGGCCGAAGTCGATCTTTTTGAGTCCTTCCACCAACAACACATGCCAAATTCTATTGTAGTAGACCACCCTTTGATTGAAAATTCTTTTCCTTTGGATGATGAGGTGGCACAATCTGAAATTTTAAAAGATCAACCAATGTCAGATGATGTGCTCACCACTAAATCTGAAAATTTTTTCTTAGAAGACCTCCTTTCTATAGAGGAGGAATTCCTTACCATTGAAATAGAATTTCTTCAATCATTAAGGGAAGACGAGGACCTTTCATCCGACTATCTCGATTTCCTAGAGGAATACTTGGCCCACTCTTATGATCTTGATGATGAGATGATTAAGGAGTTGGATATTTTGTTAGACACGGTGTCGGTGCCTGAAAAATACATTTCCACTGATTTACACTCGTTACCATTGTTTGTGGAAGCACCATATAAGTCTGAAATTGTGGAGGAGACAACTTTAACCGATGAATACACGATAATTGTCTCTCCACCATCATGAGTCCTTCAGCCCATTGAAAATTTTGATTGGGAGGACCCATTTTTAATCAATCATAACCCATATCAGAATTTGAGGAGATATCTTTTTGCTGCTCTTATCTCCTCCTTTTATGATGTGGTGCACAATACGATTGGACTTCAATGATGACAAGCACACATGTTTACTGTTGAGCAGGACTTTGGATGGTCCTCATGAGAAATTTATTGAAATTCATGAAGATCCTACTCAAATTTAATCATATAGTAGATCGGACTAATCAAAAGTAGGTAGGTAGGTTAGGATTTATTTTTTTGCAATTAGGATTGAATAAGTCTCATCGAGATAGTGGAAGATGCTAGAATTGATCAACTTGCTACCTCAGGTACTCTCGTTCTCACTCTCCTTTATTTTATTTCATTGCCCTCATGTCTTGCATACTGTATATCTTTTTACATTGAGGACAATGTAAGATTTTGGTTAGGAGGTGAGATTCCTTAGATGAATCTACTAGCTTTTGTGACATTTCGAGCAATTATGTAGAAATTTTTTGAATTTTTTGAAAATTCAAAACTCTTTCAGAAAACTTTGTTTCTATGTATTCGGGATGATACGAGTATAAGAAGAGGAGATATGTAGTGAGTAATGTTGAAAGTTTTGAACTATTTTTAATATAATGGTTTTAAATGTGAATTCTCCTATTTATATGATTGATAGAAAATTTGAACACTTTTACACTTAGTTCACATTACACAATTCTCATGATTTGAAAGGATTATGTAGAATTGTAGATTAGCTAGACTTAGATTTGAGGTGTTGAGAAACCAAGCCGGGGTACTTTGTCCATCCTTGTCCATGGAAAAATAACGAAAGATATAGATTTCTAAAAATCCTATCTAATAAAAAAAAAGGAAAAAGAACGATGAAAACATGGGAACGATGGAGAATATGGTGGAAATTTTCGAAAAGGGCTACCTATTACCAACCGGGGGATGGTCTACCCGTAACAAAAGCCGGAAATGGGACGTAGTGTGAAAGTCATCGAAAGGACGGTAAGGCAAATTCCTGTCATAGGCTTGTTGTTGATCTGTGCACCTTAAGATTCATAGTTCAGTTGATCTATGAAAAAGATGATCCTAGAAACTCATGAGATGAACTTTCACTATGCACACTAAGTTGAATTTGTTCAAGTTCTTCTATTTATCAATCAATCAGCGGGAATTTCATATGAACACTTATTATGTTTTGAGAGTTTATTGTTTCAACCTCTATCACCTAATTTTTCTAACTTTTAAACTTGTATGTCTTGGGATGTATAGAAGAATAGTTTCAGAAGGAGAGTTGGTTTTTGGAGAATTAAACTTGTTTCACGCATGTTTTGCTCGGAACTAGTAAAATGCTGGTTGGGGGGGTGTGTTGAGCCTCCAATTTATACATTTGCCGACCCATTACATCACATTATATGCATGATTTTTATGTTTAAAGACTAATCTAATACATGTTTTTGTGATTATAGGAATGAGAGGAAGATTTCACCAATTCATGGTTAAAAGAGTTACTTTGTATGCATTGAAGATCAATAGAACAAGTGCCAAAATGTGGAGGAAAGAAGCAAGAAAGAAAGAGAAGAGAGAACGAAGAAAATTTAAATTTTTTTGTCTTAGACCTGTCTGTAGACCGGTCGTCAGACAGGTCGACAGATAGGTCTACAATGAAATTTTGAACTGTTTTTTTCTTCCTAGACCGGTCACTAGACTAGTCGCCAAACAAGTCTAAGGTACTCCAAAAACTTCGATTTTTAAGGCCAAGTTTCCAAATTGCAAAAGGACTCCGTGGATTCTCAAAGTTTCCAAGTTTGTGCGAGATTTCTCTTATAAAAGGCCACCTCCACTCTCTTCTTAAGGCATCTAGTAATGTGAGGAGCAAAGAGATCAAGACCTAGGAGGCTTCCTAGCCTCCTACGACAAGTTTTCTTCTTCTTCTAGTTCTAGTTTCTATTTTTTAATGCTTTCTTCTAATTAACCTTTTAGCTAGAGCTAAGAGGTGAAGTTTGTAGTTTGTTTCAATGCTTTAATTCGTTTCTTCAAGTACCATTTACTTTAATTATGGATTTTCAAGTTCTAGTTTGAATAACTTTTGATTTTTAAAAGTTTTGTGAGAGTTTATGTACTCCGAACATGAGTTCCTTGCAATTCTCTGAGATTACCATGATTGGGTTGTTTGAATTCGAATTGTTGTAACCCTTGAGCATGCCATAGTCTCTTGGCATGGCTGTTACTCTGAAGGCTACAAGTTCAAATTCTATGTGCTTCATTAGAACTAGAAATCTAATTTCCAAATTTAAGTGGGACTATTTGTGCTTGAATGTTATATCCTCCAATTAGATGAGAGATAGGACTTTGATTTTAATTGTGTTATGCTTGGATGAATGGATTGGCATTGGACTACTACAAGTAGATCCTTGATGCTCTAGTTCTTCTTATTTTCAGATTTTTCTATTTTATGTGAAAAACTATTTTCTTAAACTTCTTAGATTTTAGTTATTAGATTAGTTAGAATTGTTTACCTCTTTCACTGTGGATCGACCTCAGTCTTACTGAGAATTATTACTACATCACAGCCTTGCACTTGAGGCGAGCGGACATCAGGCTAGGCTGGACCAGGGCTAGACTCTTCTCACTCGGGCTCTCCTTGGTGTAGGAATCGGCTAAAAGGGTGGAGAAGGACTCAAAATTTCTAGGCTCTCTCTGAAAGTTGTGGGATGCTGAAATATGAGAGGAGTATGGGTATTTATAGCTGTGAAGAATGGCAGCTTCAGTAAATATGTTTGAGCGGCACCGTACGGACTCTTTGCTTCAGCTTTGGAGTGTACGATCCTCGAACCTGAAGCAAAAAAATTATAGATTCGAGGTTCAGAGCTACTCCGAAGCTGTGGCTCAGAACCAGGTGAGTTGACTGGGTTTGAAAGATGAACTGACAAGGTGAGTTGACTAGGTGCAGGACCTGGACTGATTCGGTGATGTGACTCAGCGGGTTGATTCACCAAGTTTGACTTTTTTGGATTTTTGGACTAGTTTTTCTTATTGGGAGTTTTTCAAGCTGATATTTAGGGGTGAGTCAATTGGGTTCGGGCTTGAAATGGGTTATCGATTGAGGCTTATAAGGATGAGTTTGGCTGGGTTTGCACACGGGGTTTGGGGGTATGGACCTTCAGTCATTTAGCTATCTCTACCAACATTGTAGCCGAAGGTGGGGTGTCTACAGATGCCCCTCTTTGGCAGAGGTTGCGTACAACCGAATGTCAATGCGAGTGGACACCCCACTTCTGACCCGGTCATTCATAGATCATGGTCTGAAATCTTTTCTTGCCTTTGTATCTGAGTCAGTTGATTGTCTGGAAATAGATAACTCACACATACCACGGGAGTTTGGAGAAAACGTTGCGATTGTCCCTGCATGAGCTGCAAGCTGGGTACCTAATCGCAACCCTTCCATTCCTGATCGGTACTAACATTAGAAAGGTATAGTAAAGCTTCTGCGTCCATTATAGTCTTACGAGGTTACTGACCCTGTGATTGATTTGTTCGTTGCTTTCCCGGATCACTCCAGGAGTACTTGTTTCGCTTGACTGTTAAAGTGGTTAGTTGCCCTGCGTCTACATGGCCTTACGGATAATCCACTACTCTGACTTAGACTCAGTCAAGGTACTTCAGGCATCCACGCCTAGGTATGTGTGGGTGAGCTTTTTCCACCCAATTTCTGGTTTTAATACTTAGGTTACAATTCATCATTTCCACCGTTCAGATAGTTTCTTTGACCGAGCCTTTTGGCTTTCATCTTTAATACTTAGGTTACAATTCAACCGCACTAACACTGGAGTTCAGTTCGACCGTATTTTGAGTGCATTGGATCCGATGGTCTCTGGGGAAACCGCGAGACATCAGATCTTATTTGATTTTTGCATCGGCTCCTACCCAGAGATATGGAAGATCTCTTAGTGTTTTGGAGGTCGAACGCTAGTCTGGGAAAATATTTTTGAATTTTGAAAAGATACCCACTCTGGGGAGTGATACGCCGTGGGGTTTTTATTTGCAAATAGGAATATATATAATATTTTTTTGTCTTTTTTAAAAGGAAATCTGGCTTGCACATGCCTCCACTGGGGATGCCTATGGGGTCTTTGGCTAACCAACTTTTATTTTAAAAGCAGGTAAACATGATGATTGATGTGATGGATGCTAATTCATGTGGATGCATATTTGATGATGGATGCATGGTTTGGCTCATTCTCTTTCCGTTCAATGATTTTGCTTTCATTGGGGATGTAGAGATCTTTTGAGCTTATTGCTTGCAGGGTTGTGCTTCCCTGGAGATTTTCTTTTCAATGTAGATGTTCAGTCAGCGGGTTGGTTAAGATCCCGACCCATGGTCGATCAGGTCCATTATCCCAAGATATTGTTTCTTTGCTGATGGGGATGGATAAAGGAGGTTGTAACCTCAAGATGTTCTTCTGGGGAATGGGTGTGATTAGGATGGTGTTTGGTTGCCAGTTTTTGTCAAGATTCCAATTTGCAGGCGATCGGATTCGTTATCCCAGACTGTGAAGTGAGTGAGCGGAGTTCGAGACTCCTGAAGTGCTGTGCTGAGGATAGTGACAATTTTTGTGATTTTTTGTAAATATTTTATCCAAATCTTTACCTGAGTAGTTAGGATGGAGATCGGTGTTTATTGAAAACAAGGGAAATATTTTTGTGATTTTGTAAATATCTGATCCGAGTCTCCTCCTGAGTGGTCAAGATGAAGATTGGTGTTATTGAAAACAATAGAAATATTTTTGTGATTTTGTAAATTTATTTTGCAATGTTTTGGTGTTTTGTTGGATTTTCTAAAATGCAGGGAAAGGTATGGAATTTTCATCCATTTCCAGCTTCTACTACTGGTAAGGCACCCGATCCATTTTACGTCAGCGAGCAAGACGAATCTCACGCAGTTAAGTGACACAGTTTTACATCTTCGGATGAGGGAATTTTGAGGATTTTCAGTCAACACACTCACAAAGTTGCATGTTCTTCAAGTGCAATGCACATAGACCACATATTGTCCGACGGACTCCTTAGGCCATAAAATGAGCCACATCCTCACATTTCCCTTTATCAATCCAATTTGGGTCTTATGCTGCTCACAATTCCGTAAGGATGCGCTTCACCTCCCAACTGCCTTAATCCCCTTCATGGGTTTTGGGAACAGGGAACATCCGTCAAATTCAACAGCAACTTCCAAGTCAAGGTTGTCTATCACGGTGCGTCTAATACGAACAAGATCGCGAAGTTCTGCCCGCCTAAGCCCTTACTTGTTTAGAAGATTCCTGACACCAGTACGATCAAGTGTCAGCCATGTCCGAGAGAGGTTAGGAAAGAAAGCCCCCGAGAAGTTAATCCCAGTGTAGTTTTAGGTCTTCGGACTGTTGGGGATAGATTTGTGCAATTAAAATCAAATGATAAATTCTTCTTCTTTTTTTAGAAAGTTCCAGACCTTGGCTCGAGTAGTCAAGATTGGTACTGGCTTTTATGAAAAGCTGAAATATTTTTTATATTTTTCTAAAATGATCCGGGTCATTGAAGCTTAACTCGAAGGCCCGAGATTGAATGTTAATTTTTTTGTTGGAAACAGAAAAGTCCCCCAAGAAGTTAATCCCAGTGTAGTTTAAGGTCTTCAGACCAAAACTATGTACATGTTGAAAATACATTCTTTTTGTGATTTTTTTTAAAAGATTCGGATTATCGAACCTTAATCCGAGCAATCAAGGTCGAGGCCAATTTTTTATTAAAAGCAAGAAAATCCCCCAAGAAATTAATCTCAGTGTAATTTAAGGTCTTCGAACCACGGTTTTCTACAGGTGATGGCGCATTTTTTTTATTTTTTTTATAAAGGTCCGGATTGTCGGATCGTGACTTGGATGATCACGATAGAAGCTGATTTTTATTAGAAATCTCTCGGGATCTTGATCCTGACATAGTTTAAGGTCTTCGGACTAATGGTTTTCTACAGATTATGGTGATACATCTTTTTATGATTTTCTCGAAATGATTTAGGTCATCAGATCTTGGACCAAGCGGTCAAGATCGATGTCGGTTTTTATTAAGAATCTCTCGGGATCTTGATCCCAATGTAGTTTAAGGTCTTCAGACCACAACTTTGTAGATTGAAAATTAGGGCTTGAAATTCTTGGTATTTTTTAAAATGATTCAGGCCACCAGGCCATGATTTTGGATGGTTGAGATCAATGTTTGACCAAGTCAATTCTTTTTTCTTTTTCTTGAAAATCTCATGGAGCTTTTTCCACATCATCAAGCTAACATCTATCCAATTTCTCACAAGATGAGATTTTGGTGAGATTCGTTTCTTTTTGTCATTCTTCTTTTCCATCACTTCATTCTTGCATGGAGGCATAAGATTCACTTACACTACCCTTCCCAAGGGGGAGTTCTTCCCAAGGAGAGAGAGAGAGAGAGAGAGAGAGAGAGAGAGAGAGAGAGGAGTCGTTTCAACTTGATGGGAGGACGGCTGGCCCCTTGGGTGCCTCCCAAGCCTTCTCTGCCCATTGGTTTTTTCAATGGGTTGGGTAATGGGGTACCCTCCCTTTTTTTATATAACATGGGGCACCCCTTGCACTTCCAACGTGCAATATCTCTCTCTTCTTTCTCACTCTCTCTCTTTCTTTAAGTTTTCTTTTCCTCTTGGTAGAACTCTTACTCTTTCAAGTGGTGAGGCTTTGGTAGAGTTTGGGACAACAAGTTGGTCCCCCTTTGGTGAGTGGTGAAGGTATAGACCACTCCTTTCTTTCATTTTCTCTTCTCATGTTCTCTTTCTTTTCTTCATGTAGGTACTTTAAAGGAGTTAAGGTGAACCCAAGCTTTTTGGCCTTTTCTACTTTTCCAACTCTACTCAATGTGGTGCATGGAGAGGGACATTTCAAGCTTCATCTTTTTTTTTCTTTTTTTATATACTCCCCCCATGTGTATGTGAAGGGTAGTTTTGCCATGTCCATCAAGTGTGCATGGTAAAGTATTCTATCTTCGTTCATGGGAGTTAGGCCCCTTTTATGTGTATCAAATGAGCTCAAAGTGAAGTCATGGCCCTTAGTGTATTTGATGGGCCCAATACTTCATTTTAGGCTCCCTCATGCTCTCTTTTCCTTTTCATATTTTCTTTAAATGCTTTCTCTTCTTTTTCATCTTCTTTTCAAGGTTTGGGCCCATGAGATTGGTAGGGCCCACCTCAAGTTTTGGGTTCACAATGCTCACTTTGGATGGCCCCTTCTTTCTTCACATGTGTATGGACAAAAGTGACTAGCCCATTCTTCACTTGGATCTCAAGTGGGCTAGATTTCTTAGTTGGGCCTTTATGGTCAAATGGCCCAATTCTTTCACCATCTTTTAATTATGATGTACATCCTTGTGCACAAAAGTGTGGTGGGCTCTTTGGAATCCCTCCACATAGATGAGCCTTAGGCCTTCATTAAGATTCTTGAATTTCTTTTAGTCAAGTGTGCACCACCACACTTTGTGTATGTAGGATTTTTTTTTCTTCATGCTTTTTCCTTGGATAGATGGAGGACTTGGGTTACTTGATCATTTACAAGGCCCATGAGTGAGTCATTTTGACAACCTCATTAAGCTCAAGTGATTTTTCATGTTGTAGGAGAGTGACACACAAGAGTTTCCTTTAATGTTACAAGCTCAAATGGATGATCCTTCTTCAAGTGAGTTATCCATACAATCATAGCTCCTTGAACTTCTCTTGGGGTGTTTGGTAGGTCATCCACCATCATTCTCAAAGATAAGTGATTTTTTTTCAATTTGTGGGGAAAGAATGATGTCCATAAGTTGCCCAAGTTTGTCCCATGTTTTGGGCACTTTGGATTTTGATTTTCAAGTGGACTATGTACATCATTCTTAACCATTTTCATGATGGTTGGATGACTCATTGAGTCGTGCCCTCTTGTGCTCAAAAGGTCTTCTTTTTGGTAAAGAAAGTGGTGCACATATCAGGGGGACATCATCAATGATCACATCAAGTCCACCCAAGCAAGTGTACCGCACATCTCGGCCATCATCAAGAGCATCCAAGCCATCAAAGGTATCATCTGAACCATCCATGCCATCTAAACATGAGATTAGCCCATCTATGTTCATCATGACCCCATCATCACCATCAATCACATCACCCATGTGGCCCACAGTCAAAGGATGCATAGCCTCACCTATGGCCCATCTCCCCCATCTCATCCATACCATCCAAAACTCCATCATCCAATGACCTTTTCAAATATGAACTTCCAGCCATCCCACCTTTAATGAAGTCATTAAAAGCTCCATTAACCACCAAGCTTAAGTCTTCATCAATACCCCCTCTTAAAACCCCATCTACCCCATCCATTAAAGGCATTTCCCCTCCATCAAAGCTCATTTGAAAATCTGAAGTGTGGGACCCATCATGGACAGCCCCCACAGCCCTCAAATCTCCTCCATCCATAACTTGAGAAAAGACAAACTAAGAAGAAGACAAAAGGAGGAGAAAAGAAAAGACAAGAAAAGATTCATGGCTGAATCGAAAAGTGGGTACAAGAATGAAGGAGACAACAACAGAGGGCAGTGAAGAATGTCTGAACCAGAGCCCGCACGGACCGCATATGAGGAGAGGCTTAGGCGGCCCCCTGGGGGCCACCTGTACGGACAGACTCCCTCTCTCTCCGTGGTATTGGCCTCACAGTCTTTGGTAGGTGAGACTGCCAGTCCACGTCAGCAGTTGGCACCCTGAGGGCCGCCCAAAGCTCAGATCAACTCCGAATTTTGTCTGAGAATGATTTGAATCATCTGGAAGGTACCCCACCAATCCAATTATAAGTACTGCGACCAAAATGGGTCTGATCAAGTCAAAGAAAAGGAAAATTGATCAAGAGGGGCCCACAAACAATCTGAGCTATTTAAAGGCTAGATCATCATGATCCAAGCCATAGAAAACTTGCGTGGGTCATCAAATAGCAACATCATGGGTTTGATCGTCAAGAAAGAAGGCTAAAGTTTAGAATCTGATCATCAAGTGGGCCCAAGTGGCTAAAAAGAGCAATCTGAACCGTTCAAGTCATCATCCGTACCATGAAAAGTCTTCTTAGCCTCACAAAACATCAAGGACAGGTGCTCCAAAGTGAAGTTAAAGTCTAGAAAGGGCCCACAGGGCCAAATCAAGTAATCTGAACCGTTCAAGTCATCATCCACGCAGTTGAGAAATCCTATCTTCCAACATAAAGTCTTCATCAAAGAATGAGTCGAAAATCAAAGCATCTAAGCATCATCAAGAAATTTGAGGCAAATCGGGGTTTGTATATTTATTCAGAAGATTTTGATACAGAAGAAAGGTAAAAAAAGGGGGCCTAAAAATGACAAGAAGGCCATACATCAACAAGCTGAATACATCCTCAGAGAAGTAGGCTACAGATCTCCAACATAATCATCATCATCCCTCCTCTCATCTCGCTCTCAACGATGAAGGTCCATCAAAGGAGTTGTCACTGATCCTCTAGCATATCTACGACGATCCCCTGGAACGTAGAGTGAAGGAAGAAGAGGTCCCTGTCCGTACAACAAATACCACTCATCGTAGTCACGATCTGGGATCGTGAAATGAAATCCAGGCTGGCCCTCGAGAGCATCGGCCATAGCATCAACCGAAATCTGAGCAACCGGAGGAGGTGCAGAACAAGGAACCTAAGCCACACCGGTGATCTGTCGGAGCAATCTCTCACCCAAGTACCACTGAAATGATTCAGCATCAGAGAGCATGATCCGAAGACACGAAGAATCATACACTTTCACACGTTGAGGGGTATAGTAAAGAGGGAAGCTGGCATACGACATCCAAGAAAACTATAATAAAGGAATTCATCACAGTCAGTCCCACAGCAGCACGACGGATAAGGAAAGCAAGATACTTACGTCCTCGGTGGTCAATACGTCTATGTCAGCGCACCCATTGTCCCCAGACACTCGGAAATCTCACTGATGGTTGTGATGATGCCAATGCATGAAGCGATACAAGGATGGTTCAACACCATCCCATTTCCTCGGCGAGAGATGAGCAAAATGATCATAAAAAGATGTCTGGACAAGGGCAGACAAAATGATCAGAAGAAGAAAGAAGACAAACATCTCCATGGAAGGTTGAAAAGAATACCTCCACGACAGGCCAAAAACTTGTAAAGGACCGGCTACTTCGAGAGGTCTTATCCAAGCCCTGGTAGATGCGAGTCAAGATAGCCCCATTCCACTTATATGAATGGTGAAGATCTTCAACTTAGCAAAGAAACCTAGGATCAACCCTCTCATTCACATGACAGAAAATGAATGACCTAAAGGCGTAAGTGATCATAGCCCATGCTTTGTGAAGGGCCTCCATCTCGGTAGTAGGGATGACAACAGCGAAGGTGTTGTAAAACCACCGCAATTTCACTTGGTTACTCTAGAACTCGCTCTCGGGTGGGGTGACTTCCACAAGCCGTATCCAGTCAGTGGAAGTAATGGGAGCAAGAGAGCTTGCGTGTGGAACAACTACCCCATGGAATGGAAAACCTATCTGCATATATATATATATATATATATCCAGGGGAGTTATTCCCCATTCGCCATAGGGAAGTTGAAAGGTGTGGGTCTCATCCCTCCACCTCTTACAAAGGGCTGCAAGTAGCATGCGGTTGGCATTATTGTTGTGAAAGCGTAATGTGAGAAGACCTGCGAAAGGAGTATCGGCCAGAACACGTTCGAGCATAGGCTGCGATTGTTCCACCCAGTTATCCCAGAGGTCACGGGTGCCTTGACCTTTTATGGAAGGAAGAGGTTGGTGCTCCTTAGCTAAAGAACACATATGGGTCCCGCGGCGAACAATGAAGGCAGGGATCGTCCTCATTGATCGCCCTTCGCCCCCTCGTACCGTCCGCCATCAAATCCTACAAGCTTGGCAAAGGAAGTCCCTATTCTTTGCCCGTTAAAATTCAAATCATTATCCAGGAAACCCGTGGGTTTGGATTTACATTCAAATGCAAAAATCCAATGTCCAACTCCATGTGTCGCCTAGGATATGTGTTGGGCCCATCAAAGAAAGCAAGGCCCACCTTAAAGAGGGTTGAATGCCATGCGTTAGGTGAGGAAAATCCACCATCCAAGGACACATTTTGGACAACAAATGCACTCAAGTGCCATGAGATCAAAGTGGGATAAGAATCAAAGTTCATATAAAGAAATCCCTCTTCAAAGTCCATGTGTGACCAAGGCTTTGTTCACTTTCCATATCAAAGCAATGAGCCTCATTTAAGATGTTTCCATCTTTTTACACATGTACATGGACAAGTGGGGAATAGAGAAGAAATCGGTCCCCAAGAGCCACTCAAGTGCCCCACCTCAATGGATTGAAAGGAGCACATAGCCCACTTGAAGAACCATAAGAATCCATTCATGAGCCAATCATGGGCAACCTATGTGCATCATCTTGATAAATGTTTTGACTATGAGAATACAATATGGTGGTTTACCCACAAACATACGAGTCAAAGAAGCCAATGGTAAAAATTGATGCGCATAGCCCACATGAAGAATCAAAGTTAGAAATGTCCATGCAAGGACAAGTTTGGGCAACTTATGTGCACCAATTTCTTTACCAAAAAGAAGACCATTTGAGCACAAGAGGGCATGGCTTGATGAGTCATCCAACCATCATTGAAAATGGTTAAGAATGATATACATAGACCACTTGAAAATCAAAATCCAAAGTGCCCAAACCATGGGACAAACTTGGGCAACTTATGAACACCATTCTTTCCCCACAAATTGAAAGAAAAATCACTCATCTTTGAGAATGATGGTGGATGACCCACCAAACGCCCCAAGAGAAGTTCAAGGAGCTATGATTGCATGGATAGCCCACTTGAAGAAGGGTCATCCATATGAGGTTGGTGACATTAAAGGAAACTCTTGAGAACCACTTTCCTATAACATGGGGAAACCATTTGAACTTAGTGAGAGTGTTGAAAAAACTCACTCATGGGACTTGTGGATGATTAAGTAACCTAAGTCCTCCATCCATCCAAAGAAAAGGCGTGAAGGGAAAGAATCCTACATACACAAAGTATAGTGCTGCACACATGACTAAAAGAAATTCACAAGTTTCAATGAGTACCCAAAAGCCCATCTATATGGAGAAATTCTAAGGAGCCCACCACACTTTGTGTATAAGGATATACATAATTATCAAGAGATGGTGGAAGATTTGGGCCATTTGTCCATAAAGGCCCAACTAAGAAATCTAGCCCACTTGAGATCCAAGTGAAGAATGGTTTAGTCAATTTTGTCCATACACATGTAAAGAAAGATGGGGCCACCCAAAGTGAGCATTATGAGCCCAAAATGTGAGGTGAGCCCTACCAATTTCATGGGCCCAAACCTTGAAAAGAAGATGAAAAAGAAGAAAAGAAAGCTCTAAGGAAAATATGAAAAGGAAAAGAGAGCATGAGGGAGCCTAAAATGAAGTATTGGGCCCATCAAATACACCAAGGGCCATGACTTCACTTTGAGCCCATTTGATACACATAAAAAGGGGCCCAACTCCCATGAGAGAAAATAAGATATTTTACCATGCACACTTGATGGGCATGGTAAAATTACCTTTTACGTACACATGACGGGAGTGTAAAAGAAGAAAATAAAGATGAAATGAACCTTGCAATGTCCCTCTCCATGCACCATCTTGAGAAGAGATTGGAAAAGTAGAAAAGGCCAAAATACTTAGGCCCATCTTAACTCCCTTGGAATATCTACATGAAGAAAAGAAAAAGAACATGAGAAGAGAAAGTGAAGAAGAAAACAATGAAATGAAAGAAAAGGAGTGGTCCATACCTTCACCACTCACCAAAAGGGGACCACCTTGCTGTCCCAAAGCTCCACCAAAGCCTCACCACTTGAAAAGAGAAAAGGGCCACCAAAAGAAAGAAAAAAACTTGAAGAAAGAGAGAGTGTGAGAATGAAGAGAGAGAGATTGCACGTTGGAGGTGCCAACGGTGCCCCATGTTATATAGAAAAAGAGAAGGCATCCCATTACCCAGCCCACTGGAAAAATCAGTGGGCAGAAGAGGCTTGGGCGGCACCCAGGGTACTGTCCGTCCTCCCACCAGGTTGAAAAGACACCTCGCCCTCTCTCCTTGGGAAGAACTCCACCTTGGGAAGAGTAGTTACAAGTGAATCTTATACCTCTATGTAAGAATGAAGTGATGGAAGAGAATGATGAGAAAAAGAGAAAGGAATCTCACCAAAATCTCATTTTGTAAGAAATTAGAGAAAAATTGGCTTGATGATGTGGAAAAAGCTCCATGGGATTTTCAAGAAAAAGAAAAAGAATTGACTTGGTCAAACAGTGATCTCAACCGTCCAAAGTCATGGCCTGATGATCGGAATCATTTTCAGAAAACACCAAAAATTTTCAACCTTGATCGCTGCCTACTTCCCATCTCCTTGGTCTGAAGACCTTAAACTACGTCGGGATCAAGATCCCAAGGGATTTTTAATAAAACGGGCATCGCTCTTCACCATCAAAATCAGAATCGATGACTCAGAACGTTTCTAAAAAATCATAAAAAAAATATTCTCAATCTCGCTCTTAAAGTTTTGGTCCGAAAACCTTAAACTACATCGAGATCAAGATCCCGAGAGATTTCTAATAAAAACCAGTATTAATCTTGATCGCTCGAATTGGGATTTAACAGCCTGGAACATTCCAAAAAAAATCATCAAAAAAAAATTCTTGGTCCGAAGACCTTAAACTACGTCGAGATCAAGATCCCAAGAGATTTTTAATAAAACAGGCATCAATATTAACCATTAAAATCAGAATCAATGACTCAGAACGTTTGTAAAAAAATCACAAAAAATATATTCCCAATCTTGCTCTTAAAGTTTTGGTCCGAAGACCTTAAACTACGTCGGGATCAAGATCCCAAGAGATTTCTAATAAAAACTAGTATTAATCTTGATCGCTCGAATTATGATTTAACAGCCTGGAATATTTTTAAAAAAAAATCATAAAAAAAAATTTATTTCTTGGTCCGAAGACCTTAAACTACGTCAGGATCAATATCCCGAGAGATTTTTAATAAAAACAGGCATCGATCTTGATCGTTCGAATCAAGATCCGATGACTCCGGACATTTTCTGAAAACAAAAAAAAAAACGTATTTCCAGCATTTCTTGTACATAATTTTATGTCCGAAGACCTTAAACTACACTGGGATTAATTTCTCGGGGGCCTTTTCCTCCTTGTAACCAAAAACTAGCATCGACCTCGACCGTTCGGATCAAGGTTCGATAATCTGAGTCTTTTCAAAAAACATAAAAAGAATGTACATATTTTCAGCATGTACATATTTTGGGTCCGAAGACCTTAAACTACACTGGGATTAATTTCTCCGGGGACCTTTCTTACTTTCAACCAAAAACCGACATCGACCTCGACTGCTCATATCAATTTCAAAAAATACCAAAAAGATTTTAAGCCTTCCATAAAAACCAGTATCAATCTCGATCACTCGAGTTGAAGTCTGGAACTTTCTAAAAAAAATAATAAATAAATAAATAAATTTCACCATTAATTTTAACTGCGCAAATCCATCCCAAGCGGTCTGAAGACCTAAAACTACACTGGGATTAACTTCTCGGGGGCTTTCTTTTCCAACCTGTCCCGAACATGGCTGACACTTGATTGTACGGGTGTCCAGAATCTTCTAAATAGGTAAGGGCTGAGGCGGGCAGAACCCCGCGATCCTGTTCATGTTGAATGCAGCGTGATAGACTACCTTGATTTGGAAGTCGCTGTTGAATCTGACGGATATTCCCTGTTCCTAAAACTCATTATGGGGATTAAGGCAGTTGGGAGGTGAAGCGCTCCCTCATGGAATTGTGAGCAGCATAAGACCCCAAACTGGATTGACAAAGGAAAATGTGAGGATGTGGCTCATTTTGTGGCCGAAGGAGTTCATCGGACGATATGTGGTCTATGTGCATAACACATGAGGAACAGGTAACTTTGTGGGTGTGTTGACTGAAAACCCTCAAAATCCCCTCATCCGAAGATGTAAAACTACGATACTTAACTGTGTGAGATTCGTCTTGCTCGCTGACGTAAAATGGATCGGGTGCCTTACCAGCAGTAGAAGCTGGAAATGGATGAAAATTCCATACCTTTCCCTGCATTTCAGAAAAATAAGAAAATACCAAAACATTACAAAATCATCTTTCAAAAAACACAAAATACTTCCCTTATTTTCAATAAACACCGATCTTTACTTGGACCAAATATTTTCAAAATCACAAAAATATTTCCTTTGTTTTCAATAACCGATGTCCATCCTGACTACTCAGGTAACGATTCAGACTAAATATTTGTAAAAAATCACAAAAAATTGTCACTATCACCAGCACAGCACTTTAGGAATCTCGAACTCCGCTCACTCATTTCACAGTTTTGGATGACAGATCCGATCGCTCGCAAATTGGAATCTTGACCAAAACTAGCAACCAAACACCATCCCAATCACACTCATTCCCGAAAAGAACATCTTGAGGTTACAACTGATAACCTCCTTCATCCATCCCCATCAGCAAAGAAACAACATCTTGGGACGATGGACCTGATCGACCACGGGTCGGGATCTTGACCAACCCGCTAACCAAACATCCGCATCGAAAAGAAAATCTCTAGGGGAGCATAACCCTGCAAGCAATAAGCTCAAAGTTCTCTAAATCCCCAGCAAAAGCAAAATCATCGAACTGAAAGGGAATGAGCCAAACCATGCATCCATCATCAAATATGCATCAGCATCCATCGCATTAATCATCATGTTTACCTGCTTTCAAAATAAAAGTCGGTTAGCTAAAGACCCCACAGGCATCCCTAGTGAAGGCGCGTGCAAGCCAGATTTCATTTTCAAAAAGACAAAAATATTATATATATTCCTATTTGCAAATAAAAACCCCACGGAGTATCAGTTCCCAGAGTGGGTATCTTTTCAAAACCTAAAAAATATTTTCCCAATAAAGCGTTCGACCTCCAAAACACTGAGAGATCTTCCATATTTCTGGGTAGGAGCCGACACAAAAATCAAATAAGATCTGATGTCTCGCAGTTTCTCCGGAGACCATCGAATCTAATGCACTCAAAGTACGATTAAACTGAACTCCAGTGTCAGTGCGGTCGGACAACATGCCAAGATACGAAAAGATGAAAGCCAAAAGGCTCGATCAAAGAAACCATATGAATGATGGAAATGATGAATTGTAACCCAAGTATCAAAATCAGTAGATTGGGTGGAAAGAGTTCACCCACACATACCTAGGCGTGGATGCCTGAAGTACCTTGACTGAGTCCAAGTAGGCGTAGTTGATCTCCTGTAAGACTACATGAACGCAAGGCAGCTAACCACTTTGACAGTTAGGCGAAACAAGTACTGCTGGAGTGATCCAGGAAAGCAACAAACACTCAATCACAGGGTCGGTAACCTCGTAAGACTATGACAGACACAGAGGCTCTACTGTACCTTTTCGATGTTAGTATCGATTGGGAACGAAAGGGTTGCAATTGGGTACCCAGGTTGCAGCTCATGCAAGGACAATCGTAACGTTTTCTCCAAACTCCCGCGGTATGTGCGAGTTATCAATTTTCAGACAATCAACTGACTTAGATACAAAGGCAAGCAAAGATTCCAGAGCACGATCTATGAATGACCGGGTCAGAAGTGGGGTGTCCACTCGCTTTGACATATGGTTGCACACAACCTCTGCCAAAGAGGGGCATCTGTAGACACCCCACCTTCGGCTGCAATGTTGGTAGAGATAGTTGAATGAATGGAGGACCATACCCCCAAATCCCATGTCCAAACCCAGCCGAACTCACCCTTGTAAGCCCCAATCCATAGCCCAACTCAAGCTTGAGCCCAATCAACCCACCCCTGAACGTCAACCTGAACCCCCCCCCCCCCCCCCCCCCCCCCCCCCCCCCCCATAAGAAAAACCAGTCAAAAAATCCCAAAAAAGTCAAACTTGGTGAGTCAACCCGCTGAGTCAAATCACCAAGTCAACTCACCGGGTCCATCTAGCCCCTACACCCAGTTTTTGAGCTCTTAATTGTGCATATTCTAACCCCAATTCATCACTCATTATGCAAGGCTTTCATGCTTTAAAGACTAATCTAATGCATGGATTTGTGATTGTAGGGATAAGAGAGAGGATTCACCAATTGGAGACTTGAAGACGCCATTTACAAGCAAAGAACATCAAAGGACTACGCGTCAAAGGATGAAAGAAAGAAGTCAGAGGAAAGAAGAAAGAAAGCAGAAGAATGTGCCCAAGACCGGTTGTCTGATCGGTCATCCATAGCTCAGGACCGATCGTCCGACCGGTCCGATCATTCAACAGAAGGGCCCTGTGGCCAAAACTCACTGGACCATTCACGACCGGTCGTGCGACTGGTCGTCCACTGATCAGACCGGTCGTGCAATCGGTCCTTGAATTAAAATCCCAGATTCTGAAATTGCCAAAACTCTCTGGACATTTTTCACGCTTTTGAGACTGGTCGTGCGATCGGTCGTCCAGGAGCTCAGACCGATCGTGCGACCAGTCGTCTACGTAACAGTGCGTGTTCTATAAGCTCCAGATTTCTCTACGCACTGCTTATCCTTACGCATCTTCTGGATGATTCCGACACAGCGAAGCTTCCCCACTATAAAAGGACACCTAGGGATCGTCCCTAGGGCATCTTAAAAGGAATTGATCACGGTGGGAGACGGCGGAAGTCGATTTCGGAGTTCTACAACTCTTCCTAGTTTGCTTTATAGTTTTATACTTTGTTTAGTTGTTTTCATATTTCCTTAGATCATGAACGGCTAAACCTCTTAGCTAGGGCTAAGAGGTGAAGCTTGTAGTGAATCTAAGATGTTTCAATTCGTTTGATTTGGTTTTAAGTTGGATTTCTATTGAAGAACAATGGTTTGAAGTTTAATTCAAGTACTAAGTAGTTTTTCTTAATCTTATGATGACTCATGGATGTTTGGAAGAATTGCTTGAGTTCTTAATTGTTGTGAGCTAGTCTAGACCCGTATGATCTGAGGAATTAGAATACATTCTAGATCTATGACCTTCATGTGGGAGCTTCATACCAAAAGTCTACTTTTCTGAAAATTCTGAAGTATGTGAGACTGTGTATGTGATTTAAACTAAGTTCAAATCATGATCTAATTTTGTCTTGTGACAGGATTTAATGATGGTTATCATTTTGATCTTAGCTTATTGGAATTAGGACTTGAAATTGCGGTTTTACCGCTTGAGGAGATACTCGGAGATATGCCTAATGTCCTAGAGGGGGGTGAATAGGACTTTTTTGAATTTCTAATTACAATTAAAACTAATCAAGTTAATCTTAGCACCAAGATTATCACAATAACATTCAAGGCAATTATATGATGAATTTGTAAGCAAGGACTATCATAAGCATTTCATCAAACAGTTAGCATTCATGATTGACTAAGCCATTCAACACATATCAATCATTCAAACTCACAATGCACAACGATTTATAGTGGTTCGGTTTTCCTACTCCACTCCCAGTTCACGATCTCAACCTATGAGACCACCGGATTTCACTATAGTCGTGGTTTTAAATTAGGTTAACTATCAACCTTGACATCCTTTGATCTAGGACCGCGTTTACCATCAGCCGATGGCCCAATCTAGGGACTTGACGAGTTTGGATCTCAAACTCTCACCAATCCTAATCCAAGGACGGTCACGTACACTCCCGCCGGAGTTCCCAATCCAGGGAATAGTGATTCAATAAATGGACTCTCAAATACTAGACATACCTAGACGATTGAGCCTCGATTCGATGCCTTTGATGAGTAGCTTCAGCTCCACGTGCTTCAGCTTCTCTTTGTGCTCCTAAGATCAGCTACCGATGCAAATGATGAGGTTATGTTGATGCCGGGTAGTTGGGAGAGAGTTGGTCAAGTTCATCTTACCTATTCAATGCAATCGTAATGAGGGAACTGCCAAACTTCAAGCATTCAATGGCTATAAACGACCTCATAAAGATATTCCAAAGGTAGGCCAGCCATGAATGAAGGTCTTGAGTTCATACTTCAAACCGAGCTTTGAATACTCATTGATAAGCCATTAATGGCTAGGTTTGAATGATGAACTCAAGGGAGTTACGAGCAAAGAGGGTAGGAGGATATGAGTAAAAGCTCTCTCTCTCTCTCTCTTAGCTCTTGAAGGGTGTTGAATGCATGCCATGAAAGACCACAAGTCATGGCTATATAGAGCCCCAAATGATGGCCCCAACGGATCTAAAACGGTCACGTCCGACCTGTCAGAGAGGGGTTGTTCGCTCGCCTCAAGTGTAAGGCTGCGATGTAGTAATAAATCTCGGTAAGACCGAGGTCGATCCACAAGGAAAGAGTAACAGCTTCCTAATTACTCCAGCAACTCAGTTTAATAGAGTAAATTCAAATTCAATGGGATGTTTAATTAAAACAGTAACTTAATGAAAAATCAGAGATATAATGTACTAAGGCTTTCAAGGATCCACGTGTAGCAATCCTATGTCAATTCAGTCAATCCAAGTAGAGAACACAACTAGATTTGAAGTCCTATCTCTCATCTAGTTGGAAAGTAAAGCATTCACACACATTCATCCAATTCAAGTTGAACTTCCAAGTTCAAGTCCATTCAATCAATGTAGAATTCAAATTCATAGCCTGCGGAGTAACAGCCATGCCTATGGACTATGGCCTGCTCAAGGATTACTATAATTCGAATCTAAACAAGCAACCTGTGATAATCTCAGAGAATTAAAAGGAATTCATGTCCGGAGCACATAAACTCAGATAAGACATCTCAAACTACCACCTATTGGACTGAAACATAAGAAAAATCAACTTTAAATTGAAAAATACTTAAATCAAACTGAAATTAACATAGAACTGGCTACAAGCTTCACCTCTCAGCCTTAGCTGAGAGGTTTTAGCCGAGCATAGTCATGCTACAACTAAAAACTCAAAAATAAAGCATAAAACAAGAAAAACCTGAAAATAGATGTTGCAGACGCTCCACAGTCGCCTTCAGCCTCCAAACTCACGTTCCTTCTCTTCTCTGATACCTTAGGGAGAGCCCCTAGGTGGCCTTTTATAGCAACAATCCTTCCTTGCGTCGGATTCTGCGAAATCCTACGCCTTGCGCAGCAATTTTCGGAGTCCCGAATTAGAAAGGATTCTTCTTATGCAGGGCCGACCGGTCGTGACCGGTCGGACTAGTTTTTAAACCATCCAGGGAGTCCAGCGTGACTACCCGACCGGTCATGACCGGTCGGGCATTGTTTCTGCTTTGGCCAGTGTACACCGCCGACCGGTCATGACCGGTCGGACATTGTTGTCCAACTTCCAGCATTCATTCAGTGCTCATGGCCGACCGGTCATGACCGGTCGGCCTCTCTTCTACTTGATTCCTTTGATGTGGCTGACCGGTCGGACGACCGGTCAGCCTTGTATTTCTTCATCTTTTTCTTCTTTTCTTCATTCTCTTTTTTCTCTCTTTCTTCTTCTTTCCTTGGTCCATCTTAGGACTTCCTCCAATGTCTTCAAATATCCCTTGTTACGCTCCAATTGGACGAAGTCCGCTCTCATCCCTAAAATCACAAAAACACGTGTTAGTTGGGCCTTTAACCCATGAAAATCATGCAAACTATGTAGTGTAATGGGCAATGCAATGTATAAATTAGTTCAACAGGGGTCTTAACCGGTCGGACGGACCGGTCGCAGTTCAAAACACTAAGCCACATTTGAGTCTGCCCAACCGGTCAAGACCGCTTGGCTCCCCTTGCTGGACGAAATGAAGAATGCAGGCCGACCGGTCAAGACCGGTCGGCTGCGCTTGCTGGACAAACTGGTGTTTGCAGTCCGACCGGTCAAGACCGGTCGGCTATGCTTGCTGACAAACTGCTGTTTGCAGTCCGACCGCTCAAGACCAGTTGGCTATGCTTGCTGGACTAAATGAAATGTGAAGGCCGACCGGTCAAGACCGGTCGGCTACCTATCTGGATAATGCAGCAAAGCTGCTGGACAGTTTCTGTATTGCTGGCCGACAGGTCAAGACCGGTCGGCAGTCCAGCTGAATTACATACAGCAAGTCTCTGTTGATAACTTGAAATGCCTGGCCGACCGGTCAAGACCGGTCGGCTGCCCAGCTGAAAATACTACAGCAAGGTGCTGTTGTGAGTTGAGGAGCCTGGCCGACCGGTCAAGACCGGTCGGCTGTTTAAATGATCTTATCACAGCGGGTTTGCTGGACCAAGTCTTTCAACGCAACGCAACAGCGGATCACTTCAATGATGAGGCATGAAGTGATTTGGTGCATGGGGTCTAATGTATGGACATATCTTCAATTACGTTTTGCACTAGCCATGGACCACAAGTCTGATCAACTTGTGCAAGGGTCGAGAGAGAATGGGATAAGATATGTGAGTCATTACGCCATTCTTTGATGTTTTGGGTTTCCTATGGTCGATTTATATACAACTTACCTGAGATCTTGTTTCAGCATGAGCTTGAGCAATGGAAGAAGCATAATCTTCAAGTCTTGATCTTCAATTCTTCGACCGGGGCTCACACGACAAGACGTGACCAACCAACACGCCAATTGACAACAAAAGGTGTACTAACAATCTCCCCCTTTGTCAATTGCGTGACAAAACATCTAACCTAGATAAATCATGACTCCTTATCATGATTGACCCTTAAACAAAAAGAAATATACACCCACTTACATGTCTATACAGATATATAAAATAATCTTTACAAAAGGACATGTACAGACTCGATTTTCTTCAAAATCTCCCTCTCAATGCTTGCACCTACAAAGTCCTGCAAAAAGATATAATCGGACCTTCTAGGTGGGATGATTCTCCCCCTTTTTGTTAGTAATTGACAAGGGTTAGCCACAAAAAAGATATGCCTAAGAAAGCTGCAAGGCTAGCGCCGAAAATATGTCAATCACATAAAACAGGGAAGAGATATGGAAATTTAAGCCCTGAGGAGATTTAAAGAACAAATCATGTAAGATATACAAGTAATCATGAAAGCATAGAGGGCTTATAGCCCAATCAACCAACCACCCCTCCAGATGTATATCTAGACAAACACAGAACACAAAGCATGAGCTAAAAAGGGCAAATGTGCCCAAACCATCCAACCTCCCACAGATATTAAATAAAAGATCAAAAGCTCATATAAAAAGATATAACTATAGCATCCATATATATACCAAAATGGGCAAGCAGCCCAATGTAAATATGTATCAATCTGTGCAAAATATATAGACAACCCATAGAAAGATAGTGCATGAAATCCAGACAATGTCGTTGGTCATACAAAAAGTAACTGTGACCAAGACATGAGACTAGTAATCTGTTCTATCTCCCAGATCAGGGGGTAAAACGTCCCCATGCGCTGCGCGCTCCCATATTGTCCGAAGCACACAAACTCTCACAAAACTTCTAAAAAACTAAACTTTATTTAAACTAGATCTTTAAAATCCAAAATTAAGAAAAGGGTACTTGAAATAAAAGAATTAAAGCATTAGAACCAACTACAAATTTCACCTCTAGCTCTAGCTAAGAGGTTAGCTAAGGAAAAGCATATTAAAACTAGAACTAGAACTAAGAAAAGGAAGAAAAACTAGTTAGAGGAGGCTAGGAAGCCTCCTATGACTTGAACTCCTTGCTTCCCATGTCCTTGCTTGATTTGGAATAGAAGAGAGCACCTCCTTTTATAGTGCAGCAATAGTACAGCAACATAACAGAATTTGTTTCACTTGGTACGGATTAACCAATGGTCGGATTGCCCTCAAATTTGATTTGTAGCTTCCTTGTAATGTGATCTTCCTCATAGATGATTTAGATTTCCAAGATTGTACTCTGAATGGGCCCACCAATTAGATCACCGACCGCTTCTCAAAATCGCGCACTTCGGATACCTTTAGAACCAGTCATCTTACTTTCAACGCTCCAGAGTGTACAAATGTCGGATTGATCCCAAATTTTGAACATTGGTAGAAAATGTTCTCATCTACATGATAGATGGATTAGATTGTCCAAAACGATCCTAGAATGTGATCCAAAAATTAGAACACTTAGGGCTTTTATAAACTCTACGCAGTTGGATCTTTCTGGATGGTCCATCTTTCTTCAACCGGTACGATCAAATCACACATCCTTTTGATCTGAAACTTTGTGGTTATTCATATATGGATGTGGTCTAAAAGATGGTCAAAGTATATTCTTCATATCATCAATGATAGGCCACCTGGACCGGCCCAGAGTGGGGTAGGCGGAATCTGGAACTTTCTGGACAGTTCGTATTGTTTTGGCCACCACGAGACTACTTGGGTTAGTTCGGCTTCGAGCTCCTCTTCGACATGGATGTGTTAGATTTCCAAATATCATTAAGATGGGCCCAGAAAATTGTTCAAAAAAATCTAAAAATGGGAATAGCCTGTATCTGAAATCTGACTCCTGAAAGTGCATGGCCGACTTGTCATCCGGCCGGTCGGCCGACCGGTCGGACGACAGGTCGGCCTTAACAAAATCAGTCCAGAGAATTTTCTATTTCTGGAGGGTTTTGCCGGCCGGTCGGTGGCTATGGCCGGCCGGCCAGTCAGGCTGTAAATTGTGACTTTTTCACACTTTTCTTCCTCCATTGCATTGCATCTTTCCTCCATCTCATATCCTTTATTTCTTTGATCTTCAAGGCATACAAAGTGACTCTTTTAACCATGAATTAGTGAAGTCTCCCTCTCATTCCTACAATCACAAATCCATGCATTAGATTAGTCTTTAAATCATGATAACCATGCTTAATGAGTGATGAATTGGGGTTAGGATATGCACAATTAAGAGCTCAACACATATCTCTATCCGCCTCTCCAACTGTGCGAGGCGAATGACAAGGGCCTCCTGCTGTACAAGTATGGTGGCCTGACCCTGCAAAATCTGGTCCCCACTCTGCTCGATCCTATCTAGCCGCTAAAATAGACTCTCCTTAAGCTGGCGAAGCTCAGAAATGTATGAAGGTGGATCCACGGAAGGGGATCGTCGTCGAGAAAAAGCTCTAGGAGGCGTACTGAATCGACCTGGAGTAGCTCGAGGATCGAGGGATGGATCAGAGGAAGGAGCCGAAGGTGAAGTGTGGGAAGGGCCAGTGGAGGCAGGTGGAGCCTCAGGCTGGGACGGCTCGGCCGGATCCGGCTGCTGCTCCTGTAGAAGACGACTCTAAATGACTTCTTTGGTAAGCTCCATACGAGCAATGAAGGTACGGTTGATAATGACGGGCTTGTGAAATTTATCAGTACCGACAATGTCAATCTCAGCAGCTAATTTGCATATGAGATGCCCAAAAGGAAGACTGGAGGAGTTTCCATCGTCTCGCAAGATAACCTGGTGAATGATGGTCATGATCCGGGTTGGGAGGCAAAGCGGATGACCCTGACCTACACGATAGAGCAACCGAAACATGGATTCGGTGACATCCGCCTTGTTACTCATCCGCGGGTATACATTGCAGAAGAAAAGGTTGTGTAGAATGCGGAAATCCCATGACATAGAGGACGCTCAAAGAGCACCTCCAACCCATTTGGGTGTCCCATCACCACATAGGAATTTAGCAATAACGAGGTTAGGTTTGGGACCCAGCGAGGCAAAATCGAAAGAAGACTCCTGAACAATGGAAACTCCAACAAATTCTGAGATGGATTTCAAAGTAAAAAGGCATAACCGATCACCAACCTCGACGTTAAAAGAGGGGGGAGAGGCAGTGACATGGACACAAGAGGCATAAAATTTTTGAACCACGTCAAACTGGACCAGGCCCCCCATGTGGAGTACGGGACCCCAATTTATGGCGTTCAATATGGAAAGAACATTATAGTCGGCCAAGTCAACCAATTTGACGGATTTTTCACAAACCACCTCTTTGTTCTTGAAATCATCCCAATGGGTGGAATGGGATGAAATACTTTTACCTAAGGATTGAGATTGAACAGGGGGAACAGAAGATGATGCAGCCCCTTTCCCTTTTGAAGCAGTTTTCTTGGATTTTAAAGGGCGAGGAGGAGGCTTAGCTTTTGCCTTGGGTCGATCACTCCGCCTCAAGGGGAGCTCATCTTCACTCTCTTGGGAAGACATAGAAGAAGCAAGAAGATACCCTAAACCACCCCTAGATATGATAGGAAGGGATTAAACAAAGAAGAATGAGAGGGAATCCCTTACTAAAGGAATGAGAATGAAGAGGAGCAATGTAGAGGAGGTTAGAAACTCTAGTCTTGCAAAGAATCACCTTGGAATCACCTTGGAGAGCAAGAGGGCAAGCTGGAGCAGCAAGTGGAGGTGAGAAAATGGGAAATGGGTGACCTAAATGAGCTCCAACTGTATATAAAGACCCCCCCTACGGACGGCTAATGCACGGGCAGACCGATCTGGTGTTGCACGACCGGTCTTGACCGATCGTGGGAAGTGAAAGGGGGGTCCCCAGCAGCAAGTAATGCACAACCCAACCGGTCTTGACTGGTCGGATGGCATGAAACATTTGAACAGAGAGAATTTGAAGACAGCCCAACCGGTCTTGACCGATTGGCTGACCGTCTGTCTGCCACTGCATCCACCAGCAGAAGGTTTCTGTACTAGTTTTGCTGGATAGGAAGTCTGACCTTTCGACAGACCTTTATCTTTTAGATCCAAGTACCCATGGCCATGGTGTACTAAGGTACAACCCAATCACAAAATGAGGGACCCTTAAGGTCCAGATTTATCGATAAAGGACAAGAATTGGGACTATCATCCCGGATTTTCGTAGAAAGCAATGAAAAGAGGTAAAGGTCCTCAGATATACCTAAAAAGATCAGATAGAGAGGCTTAATCCTCAGATTTTTCCTGCAAAACATACACTTGTTAGATAAACTAGACGCATCCAACACCAATGGACTTCTGGAGGTTCGCAAAGCGAACTGAGTCCAAGGGTTTTGTTAGGATGTCAGCTAGCTGATTCTCGGTAGGCACATGTTCGAGAGATATTATGTGATCTTCAACCAATTCTCGAATAAAATGGTGCCTAATATCTATGTGCTTAGTGCGCGAGTGCTAAACTGGATTTTTTGATATATTTATGGCACTAGTATTGTCGTAAAATAGAGTCATTGTGCCTTGGTTAATCCCATAATCGGTCAAGGTTTGTTTCATCCATAATAATTGGGCACAACAACTTCCAACAGCAATGTACTCTGCTTTAGCTGTGGATAAAGAGATGAAGTTTTGTTTCTTACTATGCCACGCCACAAGGCAATTTCCAACATAAAAACACCCACCGCTGGTTGATTTTCGATCATCCATGTTACCAGCCCAGTCGGCATCTGAATACCCTGCAATATTTGTAGATGAATCAAAAGGGTACTAAAGATTGTATTCGGTAGTGCATCTAACAAACCGGATGATCCGTTTAACAGCGGTAAGGTGAGATTCTTTGGGATCAGCCTAAAACCGAGCACAAGCACCTACACTAAAAAGCAATATCTGGTCTACTAGCAGTGAGATAAAGAAGACTACCAATCATGCTTCTATAAAGATGTTGATCTACACTTTTCCCTACAAGGTCTTTTGATAGTTTAATAGTGGTGCTCATAGGTGTAGTGTAGGAACGACCAGAGTTGAAGCCAAATCTCTTAACAAGATCTTTAGCATATTTGGCTTGGGTAATGAATATACCTGATGCAAGTTGTTTTACTTGAAGCCCTAGAAACATGTTAAGTTCTCCTACCATACTCATCTCAAATTCAGATGTCATTAATTTAGCAAAGGAGATGGACATTTTCTCACATGTGGATCCAAACACAATGTCATCCACATAAATCTGGGCAATCAACACAGAATTCTCGGCTTCTCTAATAAATAGAGTTTTGTCAACGCTCCCCCTAGCAAAATCATGGTCTACAAGAAAATGAGTTAAGCGTTCATACCATGCACGGGGTGCTTGCTTGAGTCCGTAAAGTGCCTTTTTCAACCGGTACACTTTGTGAGGATACTTAGGATCAATGAATCCTTTTAGTTGTTCAACATACACTTCCTCATCAAGAATACCATTCAAGAAGGCGCTCTTTACATCCATTTGAAATAGTTTGAACTTTAACGCACAAGCAACAGCCATAAGAATTCTAATAGACTCGAGTCTAGCTACAGGGGCAAATGTTTCATCGAAATCAATACCTTCAATTTGTGAATATCCCTGAGCAACTAACCTAGCCTTATTTCGTATTACATTCTCAGATTCATCGAATTTATTCTTGAAAATCCATTTGGTTCCAATAACATTTTTCCTTTCCGGCCTGTCGAACAGATACCACACTTCATTTCTAATGAATTGTTGAAACTCTTCCTGCATTGCAAGGATCCAGAATTCATCATTTAGAGCTTTATCAGCATTTTTTTGTTCTATTTTTTATGTGAAACACAGGTGACTATTGACTGCCTCCAACTGTCTCCTGGCTTTAACACCAACGCTAGGATCCCCAATGATTTGATTGAGGGGGTGATCCTTGACAATTTGTACATCACCAGGAGCAGTGGGGGCATTTGGAGAAGAGGGTTGTTTATCAGATTTGCTTATCTCGCATATGCCCTCATCTTCTTCTTCATTACCTGGAGACACAGATTTATCCAAGCTATCATCCACAGTCACATTGATTAACTCTTGAACTGATGAGGTTTGAAGGTTGTAGACACGAAAGGCTCTACTATTTAATGAGTATCCTAAGAAGATACCCTCATCACTTTTGGAGTCAAACTTTCCTAAATTTTCTTGGTCTCTCAGAATATAGCATGTACTACCAAAGACTTTAAAGTATTTAACATTCGGTGTCTTTCCACACCACAGTTCATAAGCTATTTTGTTTAGACCTGCCCTTAAATAAACTCGATTAATAATATAGCAGGCAGTGTTAACTGCTTCGGCCCACAGATTTTGAGCAAGATTCTTATTATTAAGCATAGCTGTAGCCATATCCAACAACACTCTATTTTTCCTTTCAGCAACCCCATTTTGTTAAGGTGTTTTGGGTGCTGAGAACTCATGACGAACACCCAATTCATCACATAATGCCTTCAAACGATGATCTTCAAATTCACCACCGTGATCACTCCTCATTCTTTCTACCATGTATCATTTCTCATTGTGAAGTTGCTTCACTAGTTTTTGGAATTCCTCAAAAGTGTCAGATTTTTCTCTTAGGAAGGCGACCCATGTGAATCTAGAGTAATCGTCAACGACTACAAAGAAGTATCATTTTCCTCCTTGGCTAAGAACCCTGGTAGGACCAACTAGGTCCATGTGTAGCAGTTCAAATGGTTTTGATGTGACCAGGATAGAGGTTCTCTTGTGTGCAACCTTGATTTGTTTACTTTTTTGGCATGCGATGCACACAGCATTTGGTCTTTTACCCATCTTTGGTAGACCTCTCACCAAAATTTTCTAACTCAATTTAAACAGATTTCTATAATGTACATGACCGAGTCGATGGTGCCATAGTTCTATTTCATCCTGAACGGCCACGTGACACATGGTGGAGGAGCTTAAATTGTTGTGATTTTCAATGACAAAGCAGTTGTCTCCTGTGCGTAGACCTTTCATGACTAATTTTCCTGTGGAGTTCAGGATCTTGCACATATCTTTGGAGAAGCTTACTGAGTGCTCTTCATCACAAATCTGTGAGATACTCAGTAAGTTGTGTTTAAGGCCATCAACATACAGCACATTTTCAATTTCGGGCAAACCTGGCCCCGTGATGGTTCCTTTACCAATAATTTTAGCTATGCTCCCATCACCAAATGTGACAGACCCACCATCAAATTCGTCATATACACAAAATTGAGATCTATCACCTGTCATGTGTCTAGAGCAACCACTATCCAAGTACCATCTAGGGGTATTCCCAGCTTTTAAGGCAGTATGAATGACCAAACACTTGTTCTTTACAACCCATTTAGTTGTTGTCCTTTTATGAGGGGTATTCTTATGGTGAGATTCTCTAGTTTTCTTGGGAGAATCAGATTTTCCTTTTTCACGTAAGAGAAGAGCAGTTTTCAAATTCAGCATTTTAACTTACTCCAATAGTTCAACCATCCTTTTGTCCTTCCTAGGATAATTCTTTCGAATGTTTCCTCCTTTTGGTGAAGTATGCATGGGAGGATAATTCTTTCGAATGTTTCCTCCTTTTGGTGAAGTATGCATGGGAGGATTCCAATAAGCTTGCACATTTTTTCCGGTCGGTACAAATTTACCTTTCAAGTTTCTGACCAGATTTTTGAACACCATGCACTCAAACTTTAAGTGGCCAATGTCTCCACAAGCATGGAAAACAGGAGATGCTTTGGTTTTACTTCCCGATGCACCATGATCTTTTCTTACCATAGGATGGACTGAGGTAGTTTTTGAAGTGTGACTGTCATAACCCAAACCTCTTCTGTCCATTGGCGATCTTACCACACCTAGGAGTTTTTCAAGGTTTTCTTCTCCTTGGGCGAACCGTCTTCTGGAGTCAACGACTTGACACTTAAGACGATCAATTTCAGTGTTCGCCTCTTTGAGTTCTTTCTCAAGTCTAGCATGCTTGTCTAGAGATTCACCACTTATGAGCTTTTTCTTTTCTTTTTCAAGCTCATCATTCTTCCTTTTCAGTTCTTCTAGATCTTGACCCATCTTTTGATTCTCAATTTTCAATCCGTCAAGATTTTTTATCAATTTGTCATTTTCAGCCTTCATTTGGCCCAACTTTTTAATGGTATTTATGTTTTCAATGTATAGTTGGTTATATACCTCCTGAAGGCCTTCATCCTCATTCTCATCATTACTCAAGGAATCATTTTCAGTGTTAGAGGATTCATGATCATCAATGTCTCCGGTGATCTTTGCAATGGGCTCAATTTGAGGCACAATATCAGTGATGGAGGCCATTAGAATTTTGATTGAACCTTGCTCCTCCTCACTTTGATATATGTATGATTCTGATTCTGATTCTTCAGTGTCATCCCATGTAGCCGCCATTGCCTTTTTCTTGGCTTTATTATTGGTGCACTCGGATGCAATGTGACCAAATCCTCTACACTTGTAGCATTGAGGATCTTTTGACTTAACAAATTTTCCTTTGTTGTTCTTGGAGTCAAAAGGTTTACCCTTCTGGTAGGATTTCCTTCTAGAAGTATTTCCCCTATTTTTGAAGAATTTTTTAAATTTCTTGGCCATAAGTGCCATTTCTTCTAAGTCTGGATCTTCCTCACTTTCGCATTCAGAATCTTATTTCTTGTGAGAAGATTTCAGGGCTGTACTTTTGGATTTGGAGGTGTTGAACCTCCAATTTATACATTGCATTGCCCATTACACGACAAGGTTTGCATGATTTTCATGGTTTAAAGGCCCACCTAACATGTGTTTTGTAATTATAGGGATGAGAGCGGACTTCATTCAATTACGAGCCAAAAGAATACATTTGGAACTTTTGGATGAAGGATGAAAGAAGACCAAAGAAAGAAGAAAGCAAAGAGAAGAGAGAGAAGAAGAAAAAGGAGAAAAAGAAGCAAATGGAAGAAGGCCGACCGGTCATGACCGGTCGGCCATGAAGGCTGATCAAAGAGAAGACAGGCCGACCGGTCTTGACCGGTCGGCCATGCACACTGGGAGATGAACAGAGAAGGCTGACCGGTCACGACCGGTCGGCTGTATATGCTGGAACATATTCAAGTTGGTCCGACCGGTCATGACCGGTCGGCCACACTTGCTGATGAATGGACAGTCCACTCCGACCGGTCATGACCGGTCGGCGGTGCTCTCTGGAAGGTGTAAAACATCAGTCCAACCGGTCGTGACCGGTCGGCTCTGCGTAAGATCAGTCCTTTCTAAATCAGGACTCCGAAAAACACTGCGCAATGCGTAGCCTTTCGCAGAATTCTACGCAAGGGAGATTGTTTGCTATAAAAGGACACCTAGGGGCTCTTCCTAGGTTATCAGAGAGGCTAAGGAACGTGGGTTTGGAAAGCGAAGGCGATCGTGGAGCGGCTGCAACTCTCCTATTCGGGTTTTCCTGTTTTTATGCTTTATTTCAGAGTTTTTAGTTGTAGCATGACTATGCTCGGCTAAAACCTCTCAGCTAAGGCTGAGAGGTGAAGCTTGTAGCTAATTCTATGTTGGTTTCAGTTTAATTCAAGTAATTTACATTCAAGTTTGGATTTTTACATGATTTAGTTCCAAAAAGTGGTAGTTTGAGACGTCTTATCTGAGTTCATGTGCTCCGGACATGAATTCCTTTTAATTCTCTGAGATTATCATGTTTGCTTATCTAAATTCGGATTATAGTAATCCTTGAGCAGGCCATAGTCCAGAGGCATGGCTGTTACTCCGCAGGCTATAGTTTTGAGTTTTGTATTGATTGAATGGAACTAGAACTTGGAAGTTCAACTTGAATGTCATGGGATGTGTGTGAATGCTTTATTTTCCAACTAGATGAGAGATAGGACTTCGATTCTAGTTGTGTTTTCTACTTGGATTGACTGAATTGGCATAGGATTGCTACAAGTGGATCCTTGAAAGCCTTAGTACTTATTATCTCTGATTTTCCATTAAGTTCCTGTTTTAAGTAAACATTAAATTAAATCTGATTTCTTTTAAAAACTGAGTTGCTGGAGTGATTTGGTAGCTTTTACTATTTCCCTGTGGATCGACCTCGGTCTTACCGAGTTTTATTACTACATCGCAGCCTTACACTTGAGGCGAACGAACAGGAGGGAGTTTTGAAACCTAGCTCATAGGTTTGAAGGGACCTTAGTAATTCTTCAACTTTCATGGTATTTAGGTCCCTACATTCTTCTATGGTAGTAACTTTGGAAGAGAACCGATCCGGTAGGGATCTCAGAATTTTCCTACACAGTCTATTCTCCGGAACAGGATCCCCCAAGCCCCACATTTCATTTGTGATCTTGTTCAGTTTGGTATAGAAATCAGTAAATGTTTCGTGCTCCTACATAGTAATGTTTTCAAATTGTGTAGAGAGGCGCCGAAGTTTTGAGTTTTTAACAATGCTTGTTCCTCCATGAGTAACTTCAAGAATGTCCCATGCTTGCTTACTGGTTGTGTAATTTTGAATCCGGCCAAATTCATCTTTAGACATTGAACAAAAAATGGCATTCAGGCCTTTGGCATTATGAACACGTTGAACTTTATCATAATCGGTCCACATCGCCTTATCTCAGGCCTTTGGCATTCAGGCCTTTGGCATTATTTCTGTTTTGTAGGAATCTTTCCCTAGTTCAAGCGCATCAGGTGATACTCTTCTAACTTAGCTTCTGCAGAATTTTCTTTCAGAATAGTTTCAGATTTTAGTTTTCTAGGATAGGATTAGTTTCAGTTTCTGGTTGAGTGGTTTATGTCCCGTTGGGAACGTAATCACTCAAATCGTCTCCAATCTGAAGGTAGTTTAGTTGGACCATTGTCAGTCCATAGACGAGTCCGGAATTATCAAGAGCATTGTGAAAGTTTGGGGAGTATGGATCAAACACCTTTAAGGAATCCTCCCCCCCCCCCCCCCCCCCCCCCCCCCCCTACTCCAACTACAAACGCAAATCAGGAAGGAGTAGGAGAGAATGAGGTACATAATGTTCCTCCAATGAGATCACTACGGGATTACCTACAACCTGCCCGTGCAATTACACCTTCTTGCATAGTTCTACCAGCAAACAGTGGGACCCTTAACATAAAACTGGGTGTAATTCAACTTTTACCTAAATTCCATGGGCTAGACTCTGACCGCCCATACTTACACTTGCAAGAATTCGAAGAAGTGTTGGCCACCTTGCATTATCCCAATGTTTCTGAGGATACAATCAGACTTAAACTTTTTCCCTTCACTTTGAAAGAAAGAGCCAAAGATTGGCTTCACTCTCTTAGACCATATTCGATTGGGTCATGGGTTGAGATGAACCGGGAATTCCTGAAAAAATTCTTCCCGGCTCATAAAACAAACACTCTTCGAAGGGCCATAATGAATTTCTCAGCTAAAGAGGGTGAATCATTCTTTCAATGTTGGGAAAGATTTAAGGAACTCCTGCTTGCTTGCCCACATCATGGCTATGAGAGTTGGCGAGTTATAAATTTTTTCAATGATGGATTAAGTTCCAATATGCGCCAATTTGTGGAAATGATGTGCAATGGCGAGTTTATGAGTAAAAATCTAGATGATGCTTGGAGTTACTTGGACATGTTGGCTGAAAACGCCCAATCTTGGGATACCTCGGATAAACCCAAGAACCCCAAGCCCACTCAAGAGAAAGGAGGGATATATGTCCTTAAAGAGGAAGATGATATGAATGCAAGGATAGCCAACCTCACAAGGAAGGTTGAGGCCATGGAACTTAGCAAAAGTAGAGTTCCCAAATCTAAGGAAGCTGTTGAAACCACATGTGGGATTTGCCTCACCGACTTACACGCTACGCAAGATTGTCCTACAATTCCTGCATTTAAGGAAGTGCTACAAGAGACAGCCAATGCCACATATGGTTATCAACGGCCCTTTAATGGACCGGTAGGTAATACGTACAATGAGAGTTGGAAGAACCACCCAAATTTCAGTTGGAAGAATGCTCCTACGGGCAATCCTACCAACTCCCAAAGAGGGCCACCCATGCAAAATATGGCCCCACCTCAATTCTCATTGGAGGATACCTTGAAAATGTTTATGCAAGGGCAAGCGCAAATAAATGAATCGAATCAGCAAATGTTCCAAGAGCTGAAAGTCTCGGTTGATGAGATTAAGGGACGTTTGAATTCTAGGGAAGGGACCTTTCCGGCCCAACCTCAGCCCAATCCAAAGCTAGTACATGAAGTGAGCATCCCTAATCCTTCCAACCAAAACATGAAGCAAGCTAAATCCATTACTACCCTTAGAAGTGGTAAACAAATTGACAAGACTATTCCGGTGAAGGCCGATGAGCCTAATGATCCGGTAAATTCTGAGGATGAAAATGGATCTAACTTAGCTCCACAACAACCGGAACGCATTTACAAGCCCGTAGCACCATTCCCTTCGAGATTGGTTGCCCCAAAATCTCTCCCAAACTCTCAAGATATTCTAGAGATTTTCAGACAAGTCAAGATCAATATCCCTTTGCTTGACGCCATCAAACAAATCCCCTCTTATGCCAAGTTTCTAAAAGACCTATGCACAACAAAACGCAAATATAATGTGCAGCAAAAGGCCTTCTTAACTGAGCAAGTGAGTGCTATCCTCACTCAAAAGACCCCCCCAAAATTCAAAGATCCCGGTAGTCCCACCGTCTCATGTATCATTGGAGACTACCGGATTGAACGTGCTTTGTTAGACTTGGGGGCAAGTGTGAACTTGATCCCATACTCGGTATATGAGCAATTGGGTCTTGGTGAATTAAAACCCACCAAAACCACGTTGCAACTCGCTGATAGATCTATTCGTGTACCGAGGGGGATAGTTGAGGATGTTCTAGTCCAAGTTGACAAATTCTACTACCCAGTAGATTTTATAGTCTTGGACACACAACCGGTTTTGGATGCTAGCACCCAAATACCGATAATATTAGGCCGCCCATTCCTTGCCACATCAAAAGCAATCATCAATTGTCGGAATGGGGTGATGCAACTATCTTTTGGAAACATGACACTAGAGGTGAATGTGTTTCACTTAGGCAAAAGACACAGGGATGTTGATGATGATGAGTTCTTCGAGATAAACATGCTTGAAACCTTTAAAGAAGAAGAACTCCTCCAACTTGAACCACTAGAAAGGTTGGAGACATGCTTATCACATTTCATGGATTCTGAAGATCCCATCATTAGTGAGATTGTGCAGGCATTAAATATAGAAAGACCGGTGGTAGATATTAGCCGGTGGAGGCCCCACTTTGAAAAATTGCCACCAACCACATCAAGGCCTCTACCGTCTAACATCAAACCACCGAAGCTTGACCTTAAACCATTACCATCTGAGCTTAAATACGTATATTTGGGTCAAGAGGAAACGTTCCCAGTTGTCATTGCCTCCCACCTAGAGAAAGACCAAGAGCTTAAGTTGATTGAGTTACTCAAAGAACATAGGGAAGCCATAGGTTGGACAATAGCGGATCTCAAAGGGATAGATCCTTCGGTTTGCACTCACCGAATACACCTTGAAGAAAATGCAAAAACGACTAGACAACCTCAAAGACGGCTAAACCCAAACATGATGGAGGTTGTCAAAGCCGAGGTGTTAAAGCTATTGGATGTGGGTATCATCTACCCCATCTCAGATAGCCAATGGGTGAGTCCTACCCAAGTTGTCCCCAAGAAATCCGGTATTACCATCATTGAAAATGCCAACAACGAGCTTATACCGACTAGGGTGACCACCGGTTGGCGTATGTGCATTGATTATAGGAAGCTCAACACGGTCACTAGAAAAGATCACTTCCCTCTCCCATTTATGGATCAAATTTTGGAGAGGTTGGCAGGCCATCCCTATTATTGCTTCCTAGATGGCTATTCCGGATACAACCAAATTGAGATAGCTCCGGAAGACCAAGAGAAAACCACATTTACATGCCCGTTTGGTACCTTCGCTTACCGAAGGATGCCATTCGGGTTATGCAATGCACCCGTCACATTCCAACGATGCATGTTGAGTATTTTCTCGGACATGGTGGGTGAGTTTCTTGAGGTGTTCATGGATGACTTTTCTGTTTTTGGTTGTACATTTGATGAGTGTCTCGAGCACTTGAAGTTGGTCTTATGAGGTGTGAGGAAAAGCAACTTGTATTAAACTGAAAAAGTGCCATTTCAAGGTACAAAGAGGAATAGTCCTTGGACATATCATCTCGTCCAATGGAATAGAGGTAGACCGGGCGAAAATTGACATAATTTCTAATCTACCACCTCCCAAAAGCATACGCGATGTGCGGTCCTTCCTTGGACACGTCGGTTTCTATCGAAGGTTTATAAAGAATTTTAGTCACATCTCAAGGCCTTTATGTAACCTTCTACAAAAGGAGAACCAATTTGAGTGGAGTGCCGAATGTCAATTAGCTTTTTCAAAGCTAAAAGACATGTTGACTACCGCTCCTATCATGCAACCACCAGATTGGTCCATGCCTTTTGAGTTGATGTGCGATGCGAGCGATTTTGCTATTGGGGCGGTGTTAGGCCAAAAGAAAGATAAAAAGCCCCATGTCATCTACTACGCCAGTAGGACCTCGAATCCTGCCCAAGTTAATTATTCGACTACGGAGAAAGAGCTCCTAGCTGTTATTTTTGCCTTGGACAAATTCAGGCCATACTTAATAGGATCCAAAGTTATTGTGTACACGGATCATGCGGCGCTGAAACACCTTCTTTCTAAGAAGGATGCTAAGCCCCGCTTGCTTAGATGGATCCTACTCCTTCAAGAATTCGACTTGGAGATCAAAGATAAGAAGGTGGTAGAAAATGTGGTGGCGGATCATCTATCCCGCCTAGTCCTACCGAATTCCATTGACGAGTCACCTATTGAGGACTCATTCCCTGATGAGCAACTCCTTGTTGCTATGCATCCACCATGGTACGCTGATATAGCCAATTATCTTTCCACAGGTGCGATGCCGACTCATTGGACTGCGCAAGACAAACGTAAATTTCTAAGGGAAGTGCGCAGATTTTTCTGGGATGAACCTCTATTGTTTAAATATTGCCCAGACCAAATTATAAGGAGATGCGTCCCCGATGATGAACACAATTCAGTCATCTCCTTTTGTCATGATCAAGCATGTGGGGGTCATTTTTCAGCCAAGAAAACAACTGCAAAAATTCTGCAATGTGGTTTTTATTGGCCCACGTTATTTAAGGACACCCACGAGTTTTGCAAAGTGTGCGAGCGCTGCCAGAAGTTAGGAGGATTATCCCGTCGAAATATGATGCCTCTCACCCCAATTCAACATCTTGAAGTCTTTGACTGCTGGGGCATCGATTTCATGGGACCATTCCCCTCATCTTTTGGGCATGTCTATATTCTTCTTGCCGTAGACTATGTGTCTAAATGGATAGAGGCTATTTCATGTAGAACCAACGATCATCGTACGGTTCTCAAGTTCCTCAAAGAAAACATACTTTCTAGATTTGGGACGCCTCGAGCCATTATTAGTGATGGTGGTTCTCACTTTTGCAATAGACCTTTTGAAACTTTGATGAAGAAATATGGTATTAGGCACAAAGTGAGTACCCCATACCACCCACAAACAAGTGGGCAAGCTGAAATCTCCAATAGGGAAATCAAGCAGATTTTGGAAAAGACGGTGAGACCGGATCGCAAGGATTGGTCCCTACGATTAGATGATGCACTTTGGGCTCACCGTACTGCCTACAAGACACCCATTGGAATGTCCCCTTATAGACTTGTCTATGGGAAAGCTTGCCACTTGCCTGTGGAGATAGAACACAAAGCCTATATTGGGCAATTCGGGCTCCAAATTTTGACATTGACAAGGCTAGCTCGCTTCGCAAACTTCAATTAAATGAGCTTGATGAGATCCGGAACGATGCATATGAGAATTCGAGAATTTACAAGAGCAAGATGAAGGCCTTTCATGACAAGCACATCTTAAGAAAATCTTTCCATGAAGGACAGAAAGTGCTCTTATATAATGCCCGACTTCATCTTTTTCCGGGAAAATTACGATCTCGATGGACCGGCCCATATATTGTCAAAGAAGTTTTCCCTCATGGGGCTGTTGAAATTGAGAATGCAGCGAATGGTGACTGTTTCAAAGTTAATGGACAACGCCTTAAACCATTTGTTGAAAATTTTTGATTCAGAGGACATGTCCATCTCCCTGAATGATCCTGTCTATCAGGATGATTGATCTCCTAGTCTGATGGAGGTATAGCATAGGTAGGTTTAGTTTTGTTTTCCTGCTTTCATAGGTTTTAGTTGTTGAGCTGGAGAATTCCATGATCGCTCTCTCAGGTACTATTGTTCTCTCTCTCTCTCTCGTTGTTTACCATTGCTCTCATGTTCATGCTAATTGACTATCTTTTTACATTGAGGACAATGCAAGATTTGGTTGGGGGGTGAGATGAGATCCCTCATCTAGCATATTGCAACATTTCGAGCTTCACATGCCGCAAATTTTTTTGAATTTTCTAATATCTCAAAAATCCTTTAGAAAATCTTGTTTCTATACATTCGAGAAGCTATGAGTAGAAGAGGAGGAGAAGCGAAGTGTGTGATGTTGTAGTCTTAAATTTCTCCCAACATAATGGTGTTATATGATAGTTCCCCTATTGTTGTGATTGATAGAAAAATTTGAACACTTTTTACGCCTAGTTCACATTACACGATTTTCATGAGTGACAGGTTTATGTGATTTGTGGATTAGCTAGACTTTGATTTAAAGGTGTTGAGCAGCCAAGCCGGGGTATTTTGTCCATCCTTGTCCATGGGAAAATAACAGAAGATATGGATTTCTAAAAATCCTATCTAATTTAAAAGAAAAAGGAAAGAAAGGATGAAATCGGGAAGGAAAGAAAAATGGTGGAAAATTCCGAAAAGGGCTACCTATTACCAACCGGGGGATGGTCGAACCGTAACCAAAGCCGGAATTGGGACGTAGTGTGAAAGCCGTCGGAAGGACGGTAAGGCAAATTCCTGTCATAGGCTTGCTGTTGCTCTGTGCACCTTAAAATCCTTGGTTTATTTAATCTATGAAGAAGATGATTCCAGGAACTCATGAGATGAACTTTCACTATGCACACTAGGTTGAATTTGTTCGAATTCCTCTATTTATCAATCAGTCAGTGGGAACTTCACGTAAACACTTCTTATGTTTTGAGAGTCCAAGGTTCAGCTTCTTTCACCTAATTCTCCAAATTTTATACTTCTGCATCTTGGAATGGATAGAAACATGGATTCTGGAAGAGAGTTGGGTGTGGAGGTTTGAAATTGTTTTACGCATGTTTTGCTCGGGACTAGCAAAAAGCTGGTTGGGGGGTGTGTTGAACCTCCAATTTATACATTGCATTGCCCATTACATGACAAGGTTTGCATGATTTTTATGGTTTAAAGGCCCACCTAACATGTGTTTTGTAATTATAGGGATGAGAGCGGACTTCATTCAATTACCGAGCCAAAAGAATACATTTGGAACTTTTGGATGAAGGATGAAAGAAGACCAAAGAAAGAAGAAAGCAAAGAGAAGAGAGAGAAGAAGAAAAAGGAGAAAAAGAAGAGAAAAAGAAGCAAATGGAAGAAGGTCGACCGGTCATGACCGGTCGGCCATGAAGGCTGATCAAAAAGAAGACAGGCCGACCGGTCTTGACCGGTCGGCCATGCACACTGGGAGATGAACAGAGAAGGCTGACCGGTCACGACCGGTCGGCTGTATATGCTAGAACATATTCAAGTTGGTCCGACCGGTCATGACCGGTCGGCCACACTTGCTGATGAATGGACAGTCCACTCCGACCGGTCATGACCGGTCGGCGGTGCTCTCTGAAAGGTGTAAAACATCAGTCCGACCGGTCGTGACCGGTCGGCTCTGCGTAAGATCAGTCCTTTCCAAATCAGGACTCCGAAAAACACTGCGCAATGCGTAGCCTTTCGCAGAATTCTACGCAAGGGAGATTGTTTGCTATAAAAGGACACCTAGGGGCTCTTCCTAGGTTATCAGAGAGGCTAAGGAACGTGGGTTTGGAAAGCGAAGGCGATCGTGGAGCGGCTGCAACTCTCCTATTCGGGTTTTCCTGTTTTTATGCTTTATTTCAGAGTTTTTAGTTGTAGCATGACTATGCTCGGCTAAAACCTCTCAGCTAAGGCTGAGAGGTGAAGCTTATAGCTAATTCTATGTTGGTTTCAGTTTAATTCAAGTAATTTACATTCAAGTTTGGATTTTTACATGATTTAGTTCCAAAAAGTGGTAGTTTGAGACGTCTTATCTGAGTTCATGTGCTCCGGACATGAATTCCTTTTAATTCTCTGAGATTATCATGTTTGCTTATCTAAATTCGGATTATAGTAATCCTTGAGCAGGCCATAGTCCAGAGGCATGGCTGTTACTCCGCAGGCTATAGTTTTGAGTTTTGTATTGATTGAATGGAACTAGAACTTGGAAGTTCAACTTGAATGTGATGGGATGTGTGTGAATGCTTTATTTTCCAACTAGATGAGAGATAGGACTTCGATTCTAGTTGTGTTTTCTACTTGGATTGACTGAATTGGCATAGGATTGCTACAAGTGGATCCTTGAAAGCCTTAGTACTTATTATCTCTGATTTTCCATTAAGTTCCTGTTTTAAGTAAACATTAAATTAAATTTGATTTCTTTTAAAAACTGAGTTGCTGGAGTGATTTGGTAGCTTTTACTATTTCCCTGTGGATCGACCTCGGTCTTACCGAGTTTTATTACTACATCGCAGCCTTACACTTGAGGCGAGCAAACAGGAGGGAGTTTTGAAACCTAGCTCATAGGTTTGAAGGGACCCTAGTAATTCTTCAACTTTCATGGTATTTAGGTCCCTACATTCTTCTATGGTAGTAACTTTGGAAGAGAACCGATCCGGTAGGGATCTCAGAATTTTCCTACACAGTCTATTCTCCGGAACAGGATCCCCCAAGCCCCACATTTCATTTGTGATCTTGTTCAGTTTGGTATAGAAATCAGTAAATGTTTCGTGCTCCTACATAGTAATGTTTTCAAATTGTGTAGAGAGGCGCCGAAGTTTTGAGTTTTTAACAATGCTTGTTCCTCCATGAGTAACTTCAAGAATGTCCCATGCTTGCTTACTGGTTGTGTAATTTTGAATCCGGCCAAATTCATCTTTAGACATTGAACAAAAAATGGCATTCAGGCCTTTGGCATTATGAACACGTTGAACTTTATCATAATCGGTCCACATCGCCTTATCTCTTGGCTTGAGGACATCCGGTTCACCTTCCTTACATATAGTGTCCATTGGGGGTTTATATCCAATATCAATCATGTCCCTAACGTCCAAATCAATAGATTCCAAAAAGATGCACATTCAGGCTTTCCAGTATGGATAGTTTGACCCATCAAAGAAGGGAGGCTTAGTAACGGATGAAGAGTCCTCTCTAGACATATTTTCAAGTTCTCTTAGGATCTCACTCCGGGTTTTTAAACCTGAGCGGAGGAACCCGCTTTGATACCAATTGAAATTATAGTTTTACCGCTTGAGGAGATACTCGGAGATATGCCAAATGTCCTAGAGGGGGGTGAATAGGACTTTTTTGAATTTCCAATTACAATTAAAACTAATCAAGTTAATCTTAGCAACCAAGATTATCACAATAACATTCAAGGTAATTATATGATGAATTTGTAAGCAAGGACTATCATAAGCATTTCATCAAACAGTTAGCATTCATGATTGACTAAGCCATTCAACACATAGCAATCATTCAAACTCACAATGCACAACGATTTATAGTGGTTCGGTTTCCCTACTCCACTCTCGGTTCACGATCTCAACCTATGAGACCACCGGATTTCACTATAGTCGTGGTTTTAAATCAGGTTAACTATCAACCTTGACACCCTTTGATCTAGGACCGCGTTTACCATCCGCCGATGGCCCAATCCAGGGACTTGACGAGTTTGGATCTCAAACTCTCACCAATCCTAATCCAAGGATGGTCACGTACACTCCTGCCGGAGTTCCCAATCCAGGGAATAGTGATTCAATAAATGGACTCTCAAATACTAGACATACCTAGACGATTGAGCCCCGATTTGATGCCTTTGATGAGTAGCTTCAGCTCCACGTGCTTCAGCTTCTCTTTGTGCTCCCAAGATCAGCTACCGATGCAAATGATGAGGTTATGTTGATGCCGGGTAGTTGGGAGAGACTTGGTCAAGTTCATCTTGCCTATTCAATGCAATGGTAATGAGGGAACTGCCAAACTTCAAGCATTCAATGGCTATAAACGACCTCATAAAGATATTTCGAAGGTAGGCCAGCCATGAATGAAGGTCTTGAGTTCATACTTCAAACCGAGCTTTGAATACTCATTGATAAGCCATTAATGGCTAGGTTTGAATGATGAACTCAAGGGAGTTAAGAGCAAAGAGGGTAGGAGGATATAAGTAAAAGCTCTCTCTCTCTCTCTCTCTCTCTCTCTCTCTCTCTCTTAGCTCTTGAAGGGTGTTGAATGCATGCCATGAAAGACCACAAGTCATGGCTATATAGAGCCCCAAATGATGGCCCAAACGGATCTAAAACGGTCACGTCCGACCTGTCAGAGAGGGGTCTAAACCGGTCGGACGGACCGGTCACAGTTCAAAACACTAAGCCACATTTGAGTCTGCCCGACCGGTCAAGACCGCTCGGCTCCCCTTGCTGGACGAAATGAAGAATGCAGGCCGACCGGTCAAGACGGGTCAGCTGCGCTTGCTAGACAAACTGCTGTTTGCAGTCCGACCGGTCAAAACCGGTTGGCTATGCTTGTTGGACAAACTGCTGTTTGCAGTCCAACCGCTCAAGACCGGTTGGCTATGCTTGCTGGACTAAATGAAATGTGAAGGCCGACCGGTCAAGACCGGTCGGCTACTTATCTGGATAATGCAGCAAAGCTGCTAGGACAGTTTCTGTATTGCTGGCCGACCAGTCAAGACCGGTTGGCAGTCCAGCTGAATTACATACAACAAGTCTCTATTGATAACTTGAAATGCCTGGCCGACCGGTCAAGACCGGTCGGCTGCCCAGCTGAAAATACTACAGCAAGGTGATGTTGTGAGTTGAGGAGCCTGGCTGACCGGTCAAGACCGATCAGCTGTCTAGATGATCTTGTCACAGCGGGTTTGCTAACCAAGTCTTTCAATGCAACGCAACAGCGGATCACTTCAATGATGAGGCATGAAGTGATTTGGTGCATGGGGTCCAATGTATGTACATATCTTCAATTACGTTTTGCACCAGCCATGGACCACAAGTCTGATCAACTTATATAAGGGTCGAGAGGGAATGGGATAAGATATGTGAGTCATTACGCCATTCTTTGATGTTTTGGGTTCCCTATGGTCGATTTATATGCAACTTACCTGAGATCTTGTTTCATCATGAGCTTGAGCAATGGAAGAAGCATAATCTTCAAGTCTTGATCTTCAATTCTTCGACCGGAGCTCACACGACAAGACGCGACCAACCAACACGCCAATTGACAACAAAAGGTGTACTAACAGGACTGACCTATGCAATTGAGTATGCTCGTCCTAGCTTGCATTGAGTGAATCATATACATGGATCCTAAATATGTCAGGTTGATTGTTTTAACCGCTCTATCATCCGACTGGATAGAACTTAATTTCAATTCTAGTTGAGAAAGTGAGAAACCACATGCGAATTGAGCATCAATGATTGCTACAAGTGGATCCTTAAACCCCTAGTGCCTTTTATTAATTGTTTACCTTCAGTTTAATTCCACGCTACTATTTACATCAATCTTCTACAAATCTGTTTGTTAGCTCTTTAGTAGAACTATTGGAAGTGTTTGTGAAATCCTACATAAGTCCCTGTGGATCGACCTCGGTCTTACCGAGATTATTTCTACATCGCAACCCTACACTTGGGGAAGCGAACAAGTTTTTGGCGCCGTTGCCGGGGACTTTGACGGTTTTTCATAAAATTTCTGAAAATAGTATCTATTTAGGTTTTTTAAGATTCTAGTACTAACGTAGTTTGTTTTGTTTTGATTTTTTCTTTTGCAGGGATTTCTAGGAAGTTGAAGAAGAAGTTAGGAATCATAAAGTCTCAAATCAGGTTCTATCTTTCTAACCTTACTCTTCTTCTTCTCCTATTCATTCCTATCATATTCATCTCTTGTAGAGTAGGTGGAGACTTCTTTTTGGATCTCTAATAAGTAGGCTTTGTGCCGCCTTGATTCCTATTGGTCAGCACTGCCGTCTTGGATCACCTTGTGCTCAGAGATTTCTCTTCTCACCTCTACTCCTCTTTCTTCTTTTTCTGCACTTTTCTCAAAAGATTCAAAGAGTGGGTGGGGAGTTCTCTGAACCCCTATTAACCAGGAGAAATTGGTCTCGATCCTTGCTTCTGGCCTAGCCATTGCAAGACACCTTGTGCTTCGGTCTTAGAGAAGAGTAAAGAAAGGAAGGAAGAATTCTTCTTTCTTTCTTGCTTCATACTTTTAGGATTTGCATGCCACATTGGGCTCGGGATTCTAATAATCGACTCATTAGTGAAGGGGGAATAGTAGAAGGAATTGACAGAGAACCACGTGCTAGGAGACATCTAAATACTCCAATTTTGTCTGAAAGTATGGCTGTAAATCAACCCAATCCTATGGCCAATCAAAATCTGCGCCAAAACCAAACCGAAACGGGAGAGAATGTGGTTGAGAATGTTCCCCGACCAAGAACATTACGTGATTACTTGCAACCAGCAAAAGCGAGCACTCCCTCATGCATAGTTTTTCCACAAAATGCAGGGAACGTAGATTTGAAACCGGGAGTAATCCAACTCCTTCCGAGATTCCATGGATTAGAGAGTGAAAGTGCCTATCAACACCTTAAGGAATTTGATGAGGTAATAACCACCACACACTTTGCAAATGTAACTGATGATGTGGTTAGGCTTAAATTATTTCCTTTTACCCTTAAAGATAAAGCTAAAGGTTGGCTTCATGTATTAAGGCCAAGATCAATTGGCACATGGACTGATATGCATAGGGAGTTCATTAAAAAGTTCTTCCCTACTCACAAAACGAACATGTTAAGGCGCCTTATCATGAATTTTGCTCAAAAGGAGGATGAGACCTTCTTCCAATGTTGGGAGAAGTTTAAGGACTTGTTAAATGCATGCCCACATCATGGCTATGAAATTTGGCGGGTTATAAGCTTTTTCTATGAAGGACTGACTTCACCCATGCGCCAATTCATAGAGATGATGTGTAATGGGCAGTTCATGAATAAGGAAGCCGAGGAAGCATGGGACTATTTGGAGGAATTTGCTAAGAATGCAAAATCTTGGGATACATCTAAACCAACAAATTCCAAGACTAGCCAACAAAAGGAAAAAGGAGGAATTTATGTACTATGAGAAGAGGATAGCATAAGTGCACGTGTGGCTAGCCTCACAAGAAAATTCGAGGCCATGGAATTAAAGAAAGAAGAGACGATCAACTCTAAAGACGTTGAAACTGTTTGTGGAATTTGAGCTGGAAATCAACATACAACACAAGATTGTCCCACAATTTAGCAGTCCAAGACATCTTACAAGAACAATCAAATGCCATAAACAGTTATCAACGGCAATTTGGTGCTCCAAACTCAAACACGTTTAATTCTAGTTGGAAGAACCATCCCAACTTCAATTGAAGGAATGGACCCACTGCGAATGAAAATAATATCCCTCAAGCTCAACCTTTACTAGGTCCATCCCTAGTCATTACACCAAAAGCTACGCTAGAGGAGATGTTGGGTGCATTCGTATCGGTTCAAGCTGAATATAACAAGACTAATTCTCTGAAAATAGATGGGTTCATGCAAGAGCAATTGAAATTTAATCAAAGTTCAACTCAGGCCATCAATGACTTGAAAACTTCAATGGCTAGAGTTGAATCTCACCTCAGTGTTAGGGAGAAAGGCACACTTCCTGCCCAACCTCTTCCTAACCCAAGAACCCAATTTGAGATATAAGACGCAAGCTCATCCTCCCAACATGCGGAGCATGTTCAAGCTATCACCACTTTGAGAAGTGGGAAAATAATTGATAAATCTAATTCGGTGAAGTCCCCAAAGCCTAAGGATCAGAAAAATTCCAAAGAGGATGATAGCTCAAACAACACTTCACAAGAGAAAGAACCGGAAAGGCAATACAAGCCGGTTTCCCCAAAGGTTGATTTCACCCAAACCTTTAGACAAAAACCTGAAAATTTTAGAGGTTTTCAAGCAGGTGAAGATCAACATTCCATTGTTGGATGCTATAAAGCAAATACAATCCTATGCCAAATTTCTAAAGGAATTGTGCACAGTCAAAAGGAAATACAATGTTCACACCAAAGTACTTTTGACTGAGAATTTGAGTGCTATTATCAAATAAGAGGTGCCCCAAAATACAAGGATCCGGGTAGTCCAACCATCTCATGCATCATAGGAGACTACCGGATTAAATAAGCCTTACTCGATTTAGGGGCAAGTGTGAACCTCATTCCGTACTCGGTTTATGAACAACTTGGGTTAGGTGAATTGAAACCCACCAAAACCACATTCCAACTTGCTGATAGATCTATTCGTATACCGAGATGAGTGATTGAGGATGTTTTAGTCCAAGTTGATAAATTATATACCTAATAGACTTTATTGTCTTAGATACACATCCCGTGATAGGTACCGGTGCTCAAATTCCCATCATACTTGGCTGCCCTTTTCTAGCTACTTCCAATGCGATTATCAATTGTAGAAACGGGCTTGTACAAATGTCCTTTGGAAATATGACACTTGAGCTGAATATATTTGATTTATGCAAACAACCACGGGAAGTTGATGAGGATGTTAATGCAAAGATTTGTCAATTACCATGCTTAGTGTGTCGTCGAGTCCCCTTGTGGCTGAAGACAGTTTTCCTGGCGGCTGAAGACAGAAGCTTTTCAAAGATCAAGTCAGCCTCAAGCCTCTCCTCCCAAATCTTTGATCCCAAAACCTCCTATAGATGGCCCAAATCCTTTCTAGGCACACCCTTAGCACCATCTATAGCCCACCTTCCATTAAGATCAGCAATGGATAGGTTCTTGGTAGCAAAAGTTGCTTTAAAATTGAAAAACTATAAGTCTGCTCTCTCCGATACATACCCGATCCATCGTAGAATATTCCGATAGATGTCCGATCCATCGGAAAATAGTCCAGTTACATTGTAAACTCTCTGGACACTTTTCCAAGCCATCGGAGGTATGTCCGATCCATCGGACAGTGTGTTCCGATCAATCGGACAGTATGTCCGATCAATCGTATAATTGTCCAGCAAATATATGAAAAACTCTCTGGACTCTTTTACGATCAATCGGAGGTCTGTCCGATCCATCGGACAGGGTGCTCCGATCCATCGGACACACATACAATCCATCGGAGGAATTTCCAGAAAAACTACATCAACTCTCTGGAAGAAATTCCCGATCAATCGGACCATCTGTCCGATCAATCGGACAGGGTATTCCGATCAATCGGAACTAAGTCCGATCAATCGGAGAACCTGTTTTTGAGCAAAATTCAAATTTGGCTAAATCTTATATCCGATCGATCGGAACCTATCGAGCTGACCGTTTTCTGACCGTTGAATGTCATAATCTATTTATAGAACTCGGTTGGATCTTGCCCAAGACACCTTGAGCAACATCTATGGTTTGTGTGAGCCTTCTTCTTGAGATCCCCTTCTTCCAAACCCTTTGATTTGTTGAGTTCATACTTCAATCCATGTTGATCTGACCAACATTGATTAAGCATTCAAAGCTTGGATTGAATCATGAACTCAACCCCTCTTTAATGGCATCTTGACCTACCTCTCATAGACTTTCTCTTGTCATCAATGCCATTAATGGTGGTTTAGGTAGAAGCTTTCCTCATATAAAAGCCATATCCCAAAATAGCCTCAACCTAACCTCAATCCCTCACCTTGGAATCTACAATGGGTCATCCGGAGCAAGGTTGCTGATCGAGGGAGCTGAAGAAGACGTCTTCCGTACAAGCCGAAGCTTCTTCAACAAAGGCATCATCAAGGGACTCAATCAGCTAAGTATATTTAGTCTTTCGAGTCCAAGAAACCTCCTCAAGTTGAGATTTGGGTTTCAGAGTTTGAAGACCCAAACTCGGTAGAGTCTTTGCGTAGGACAAGTCCTTGAGTAGGACAAGCCCTTGTGTAGGACTAAGTGGTCATGGATTAGTCCTATGGAAGGATGAATCCATGTGTTGAGTCGTAAGTCCTTTTGTAGGCTGTTAAGGTTTATGGTTAACCTCATTTAAAACCATAGTGATAGTGAAATCCGGCCACTCAAGGAGTGAGTGGATCAGCCGGGAGTGGAGTAGGTACATAACCGAACCACTATAAAAATCTCTTGTTATGTGGTGAATGGATGAACTGATTTATTTCTTTCACATGTGCTTTTATTAATTTATATCCTGCATATCTTGTGTTTGATAAAAGTGCTCTAAGAATACTTTGTATTGAGAAATTTAAAAAGTGTCCTATTCACCCCCCTCTAGGACAAGGTAACTTGTTTCTTACTTCTATAACAGTGGTAATCAAACTTATACTGCATTTTCAGAGGAGATCCACGAGATAAACTTGATTGAATCATTCGTGGAGGAGACATTCCCCTCAACATTATGTTCCGACCCTTTAGAGGCATGTGTGGCCCACTCTCATAAGATAAATGATGACACAATACGAGAGATGGATGCCATGTTAGATGTGATGCCGGTACTTGATAACAAGAAATGGAGGGCCCTATTTGAGCCTTTACCCGTAAACGAGAACAAACCCCTCCCATCCAATATCAAGGCACCAACACTCGACCTAAAATCATTACCAAGTGAGCTGAAATATGTATGTTTAGGTCGAGATGAGACATATCTGGTGGTGATTTCTTTCCACTTGGATGAGGAACAAGAGAGTAGGCTCATAGCCACTCTACTAGAGCATAAGAGTGCCATTAGATGGTCGATTGCGGATCTCAAAGGCATAGACCCACTGATTTGTACTCATCGCATACACCTTGAGGAGAATGCGAAGACATCTAGGCAACCACAAAGATGACTCAATCCAAACATGAAGGATGTGGTTAAGGCCGAAGTGGTGAAACTATTGGATGTGGGTATTATTTACCCAATATCCGATAGTCAATGGGTGAGCCCAACTCAAGTGGTGCCTAAGAAATTCGGAATAACCATCGTAGCCAATGCCAATAATGAACTCGTACCAACCAAAGTCACTACCGGTTGGAGAATGTGCATTGACTACAGGAAGCTAAACACTGTCACGGGGAAAGACCACTTCCCCCTACCGTTTGTTGATCAAATTTTAGAAAAGTTGGCGGGTCATTCCCATTTTTGCTTCCTTGATGGCTATTCAGGGTACAACCAAATAGAGATCGCCCTTGAAGACTAAGAAAAGACTACATTCACATGTCTATTCAGCACTTTCGCCTATCGATGGATGTCATTTGGACTATGCAATGCCCCTGCCACTTTTCAGCGTTGTATGATGAGCATCTTTTCTGATATGGTGGGGACAATTCTCGAAGTCTTCATGGATGATTTCTCAATATTTGGTTGTAGCTTTGATGAGTGCCTTGTGTACTTGAAATCTGTGTTGAAAAGATGTGAAGAGAAGAACCTTGTGTTGAATTGGGAGAAATGTCACTTCACGGTTAAAAAGGGAATTGTACTTGGTCACATTATCTCACAAAATGGAATCGAGGTGGACAAAGCAAAAATCAATCTTATCTCTAACCTTCCACCACCCAATAGCATACGAGATGTGCGGTCCTTTTTGGGACACGTCGGATTTTATAGAAGGTTCATAAAGGACTTCAGTTCACTCTCTCGTCTTTTACGTAACCTACTTCAAAAGGAGAATTCATTCGAGTGAAATGAATATTGTCAAAATGCCTTTACCACACTTAAAGGTATGTTGACATATGCTCCCATAATGCAACCGCCTGATTGGAGCCTTCCTTTTGAAATTATGTGCGATGCAAGCGACTATGCTATTGGGGTTGTGCTAGGCCAAAGAAAAGAAAAGAAACCATATGTTATCTACTATGCAAGTAGAGCCTTAAACTCAGCCCAAGCAAACTACACTGCTACAGAAAAAGAACTTTTAGCCGTAGTTTTTGCCTTGGACAAGTTTAGGTCCTACTTGATTGGATCCAAGATCATCATATTCACTGACCATGCCGCGCTTAAGTACCTTCTCTCTAAGAAGGATGCTAAACCACGGTTGTTAAGATAGATCCTTCTACTCTAGGAATTTGACATAGAGATACGTGATAAGAAAGGAGTAGAAAATGTAGTGACTGACCATCTCTCTCGACTTGTTGTCACCGATTCCCTTGAAATGACAGCGATCAATGACATGTTCCCTGATGAACAACTTTTTAAAGTCTCCCAATTTCCATGGTATGCGGACATTGCTAACTATCTTGCTACAGGTACGATTCCTACACATTGGAAAAAGTAAGATAAGGATAAGTTCTTCAATGAGGTGCGAAAATTCCTATGGGACAACCCATACTTATTCAAGTATTGTCTCGATCAAATCATAAGGAGATGTGTGCCAGATGATGAACAACAAAATATCATCTCCTTTTATCATTCTCAGGCGTGTGGTGGCCACTTTTCGGCTAAAAAGACCCCAGCCAAAATTCTGCAATGTGGGTTTTATTGGCCCATATGTTCAAGGACACCCATGAGTTTTGCAAAACATGTGAGCCTTGTTAGAAATTGAGAGGAATCTCCCGTAGAAATATGATGCCACTCAATCCCATCTTAATAATAGAAATTTTTTATTGTTGGGGCATCGATTTCATGGGTCCATTCCCATCTTCTTTTGGAAACATTTATATCTTGCTTGTCGTTGACTATGTGTCCAAATGGGTCGAGGTGATCCCATGCCGGAATAATGACCATAAAACAGTCATTCATTTTTTAAAAGAGAATATTCTTTCCCAGTTTGGAATACCTCGAGTCATCATCAGTGATGGAGGGTCTCACTTTTGTAATCGCCCATTTAAAACCTTAATGAAGAAATATGGTGTCAATCACAAAGTGAGCACCCCCTATCACCCACAAATAAGTGGACAAGCTGAGATATCCAATAGGGAGATTAAACATATTTTGGAGAAAATAGTAAACCCCGATTGCAAGGATTGGTCGCTTCCGGACCGCTTTTAAAACCCCTATTGGAATGTCTCCCTATAGACTTGTCTATGGGAAGGCTTGTCACTTGCCTGTGGAGTTGGAACATAGGGCGTATTGGGCAATTAAGAAGATGAATTTTGATTCTGACAAGGCAAGCTCGTTGCGCAAACTTCAATTAAATGAATTTACGGAACTCCGGAACAAAGCGTATAAAAATGCGAGAATTTACAAGGATAAGACGAAGGTGTTCCATGATAAGAACATTCTTCGTAAGACATTCACGATTAATAAAAAAGTCCTTCTGTATAATTCTCGCCTACATTTATTTTCAGGGAATTTGAGATCTCAATGGACCGGTCCCTACGTTGTGCAAACTGTCTACCCATATGGGACCGTCGAGGTGTTAAATCTAAGGAATGGCAACATCTTTAAGGCGAATGGTCAGCGATTAAAGCCGTTCTCTAAGAAGTTTCCTTCAGAAGGTATGTCCATACCTCTGACTGATCCTGTGTATCAGGATGATTGATCTCCTAGTCTGATGGAGGTATAGAGTAGTTAGGATTAGGATTTTCTTATTTTTGTTTACTTGTTCATAGGTTTGTTAGAAGGAGGTAGAATTTCGCTTTTTGTTCTCTCAGGTACTATCATTCCTCACTCCCTTTTATTTTAAAATTGCTCTCATGTTTTGCTCATTGAATATCTTTTACATTGAGGATAATGCAAGATTTGGTTGGGGGGTGTAGGATCACTAGGTTGAATCCAGTGTTTTGTAACATCTCGAGCAATTATGTAGGAATTTTTTTCGTATTTTCTAAAATTTCAAAACTCTTTTAAAAACCTTACTGCTATGCATTCGAGATGATACGAGCATAAGATGAGGAGATACGAAGTGTATGATGTTGTAAGTCTTGAACTTCTCTTAACATAATGGTTTTATATGTGAATTCCCCTATTTATGTGATTGATAGAAAATTTGAACACTCTTACACCTAGTTCACATTACACGATTTTCATGGGATGAAAGGATTATGTGATTTATGGATTAGCTGGACTTTGCTTTAAGGTGTTGAGAAACCAAGCCGGGGTACTTTGTCCATCCGTGTCCATGGGATAATAACGAAAGATATGGATTTCTAAAAATCCTATCTAATTTAAAAGAAAAAGGAAAAGCAAGGATGAAATTGGGAATGATGGAAAAATGGTGAAAATTTTCGATTAGGACTACCTATTACCAACCAGGGGATGGTCTACCCGTAACCAAAGTTGAAATGGGACGTAGTGTGAAAGCCATCGGAAGGATAGTAAGGCAAATTCCTGTCATTGGCTTGTTGTTGCTCTATATACCTTGAGATCTATAGTCTAGTTGATCTATAAAGAAGATAATCCTGGAAACTCATGAGATGAATTTTCACTATACACACTAGGTTGAATTTGTTCAAGTTCTTCTATTTATCAACCAATCAGCAGGAATTTCATATGGACACTTATTATGTCTTGAGAGTTTACGGTTTCAACCTCTATCACCTAATTTTTCTGACTCTTATATTTGTGTGGCTTGGGATGTATAGAAGAATAGTTTCTGAAGAAGAGTTGGGTTTTGAAGAATGGAATTAGTTTCATGCATATTTTGCTCGGGACTAGCAAAATGCTGGTTAGGGGGTGTGTTGAGGTCTTAATTGTGCATATTCTAACCCCAATTCATCACTCATTATACAAGGTTTTCATGATTTAAAGACTAATCTAATAGATGGATTTGTGATTGTAGGGATAAGAGAGAGGATTCACCAATTGGAGACTTAAAGACGCCATTTACAAGCAAAGAAGATCAAAGGACTAAGCATCAAAGGATGAAAGAAAGAAGTCAGAGGAAAGAAGAAAGAAAGCAAAAGAATGTGCCCAAGACCGGTCGTCTGATCGGTCGTCCATAGCTCAGGACCGATCGTCCGACCGGTCCGATCATTCAACAGAAGGGCCCTGCGGCCAAAACTCACTGGACCATTCACGACCGGTCGTGCGATTGGTCCTTAAATTAAAATCCCGCATTCTAAAATTGCCAAAACTCTCTGGACGTTTTTCACGCTTTTGAGACCGGTCGTGCGACCGGTCGTCTGCATAACAGTGCGTGTTCTACAAGCTCCGAATTTCTCTGTGCACTGTGTATCCTTAAGCGTCTTCTGGATGATTCCGACGCAGTGAAGCTTCCCCACTATAAAAGGATGCCTAGGGATCATTCCTAAGGCATCTTAAAAGGGATTAAGCATGGTGGAAGACGGCGGAAGTCGATTTCGGAGTTCTACAACTCTTCCTAGTTTGCTTTATAGTTTTATGCTTTGTTTAGTTGTTTTCATGTTTCCTTGGATCATGAACGGCTAAACCTCTTAGCTAGGGCTAAGAGGTGAAGCTTGTAGTGAATCTAACATGTTTCAATTCGTTTGATTTGGTTTTAAGTTGGATTTCTATTGAAGAACAATGGTTTAAAGTTTAATTCAAGTACTAAGTAGTTTTTCTTAATCTTATGATGATTCATGGATGTTTGGAAGAATTGCTTGAGTTCTTAATTGTTGTGAGCTAGTCTAGACCTATATGATCCAAGGAATTGGAATACGCTCTAGATCTATGACCTTCATGTGGGAGCTTCATACCAAAAGTCTACTTTTCTGGAAATTCTGAAGTATGTGAGACTGTGTATGTGATTTAAATCAAGTTCAAATCATGATCTAGTTTTGTCTTGTGACAGGATTTAATGATGGTTATGATTGTGATCTTAGCCTATTGGAATTGGGACTGACCTATGCAATTAAGTATGCTCGTCCTAGCTTGCATTGAGTGAATCATATACATGGATCCTACATATGTCAGGTTGATTATTTTAACCGCTCTATCATCCGACTGGATAGAACTTAATTTCAATTCTAGTTGAGAAAGTGAGAAACCATAACGAATTAAGCAACAAGGATTGCTACAAGTGGATCCTTGAACCCCTAGTGTCTTTTATTAATTGTTTGCCTTCAGTTTAATTCCACGTTACTATTTACATCAATCTTCTACAAATCTGTTTGTTAGCTCTTTAGTAGAATTATTGGAAGTGTTTGTGAAATCCTACATAAGTCCTTGTGGATCGACCTCGGTCTTACCGAGATTATTACTACATCGCAACCCTGCACTTGGGGAAGTGAACACCAGTCAACTCACTGTGTCAATCCATCTTTCAAACCCAATCAACTCACCTAGTTCGAGCCACATCTTTGGAGTACCTCCGAACCTTGAACCTCAGACTTTTCTGCTTCAGGTTCGGAGGCCGTACGCTCTGAAGCTGAAGCTGCGCGGCCATACAGGTGGCCCCCAGGGTGCCGCCCAAGGTTATTTACGGGATCTGCCATCCTTCGCAGCTATAAATATCCCCACCCCTTCTCATTCACAGCATCCACTTCCCCTCTCTTCAGCCCGAGAGTTCCGAGTCCATCTCCAGCCCTTTAGCCCATTCCTCCACCAAGGAGAGCCCGAGTGAGAAGAGTCTAGCCCTAGTCCAGCCTAGCCTGACCCTAGTCCAAGTCTCTCAAGCTACCCAAGTCCTGATCTTAGTCACTCAAAGCAAACCCTTATGACACCTCCGTCCATCCAGCCATCTCATTCGCATCTAGCATAAGTGCAACATTTACTTTTCTTCCAACCCCCCTGCTTATCGTATCACTGCAAACACTTTGATTATTCAAATACACAGCATGTGTCCCACATAAAGCACCTGTCAGTTTGAGCGTATGCTCTGGGCTTGCCTGTTAATGAAAACCTGCCTATCAGAAACTCTTACTGTTCAGACCTACATTCATGCATCATATCATTCATGAGAATGTACGAGGATTAAATCAGACTTTCAAGTATTAGTTTGATTCTGTGAAGCAGAGACCGTACTTCGATACGGGCAGTGTGGGCTGCTTAACATCTTCCCACCCTATAACCGTGATCCCTTACCTCGAATCTCTGGCCGCAGATCAAAAGGAGTCATTTAGAGGAAGGAATCTTCAGATTCCCTTCTCTAACGTTTCTACTGGGTCTAGCTAACTGTAGATTCGAAGTAACTGGCTAGTGGCGACTCTAGGTCTTACACAAACTCATCCAACATATCCAATTTAACACGACAATCAAGAAAAAGCCCTCGAGAACGAGGCGAGCCAATGGCACAAACAGCGATTCGCATGCACGCACCCCTTTTCCGAAAGGGAGAATTTGGGAGCGCGGAGAGGCGAGTGTCCACACCACCCTTGTATGATCGGCCATGTCTGCAACCATTTATCTCTTCTTCTTCTTTTCTCTCTCGACCGTTAAGCCGCTTATGTCCTTTGTCATTTATTATAGTAGTTTTTTCATATAAAATAGTCAAAAGGACACTTATTCTCACTTTAAGCAATCATTCAATCTAACCCATAGACCACCTCCCAAAGGGAAGGGTGATGGACCTTTAAAAACTGACCATTAATCGAGGCTTTTATAATTTTTTTCATATTTATCATGCAAACAAGACGTTCCACCCTTTAAAACTTGCACTACAGTGTATGGCCCTTCCCAAGTGGGAGACCACTCCTTGCCCAAAGCCCTATCCATGTGCCCAAGCAACAAAACCGCCTTCCAAACCTTATCACCCACTCTAAATGCTTTTTCTTTTACCTTTTTATTGTAGGCCCTCACAACTTTGGCTTTATTAACCATTATGGAATCAAGGGCTCTCAGCTGAACCTCATCCAGCTCTTCTAGTTCAACCAGCATGCCTTTGGTAAATTCTATCGGAGGTAACCTAGCTTGGTGAACAACCCTCAAAGATAGCACTGTAATTTCTAATAGAATCACCGCGTCGTGCCCATAAGTAAGGGCAATGGACTCATCCTAGTAATTGTCTGGGTTGTTTCTATAAGCCCATAACACCTTGAACAACTTTCTGTGTCATTCGTGAGATTTTTCTTCAACCATCTTCCTTATTATATTCTTTGTTACTTTCTTTCTCACCTCTGCTTGGCCATTTACTTGCACATAGTACAGAATGGAATGCAAGATTTTGATTTTTTATCGCTCGGTCATAGCTTTAACCTCGTAGGATGAAAATGCAGTGCCTCGATCCATTGAGATTGACTCTAGAATGCCAAACCTATGGATGATATGGTTTCGATGAATTTAATAATCTCCCTGTAGTCGAGTCCTGTCATGGGTCTAGCTTCTACCCACTTAGTAAAATAATCCATGGCCACAATGATAAAAGAATCTTGATTCGACGAAGTTGGTTGGATACACCCTATCAAATCGATTGCCCAACCTTGAAATGGTCATGGTTTGATAATTGATTGAATTTCGATTACGGGAGCATGTTGTATTGGCCCACTCCTTTGGTATGCTTCACATCCTTTCACATATTGGATACAATCGGCCGTCATCTTGGGCCAAAAATACCCATAACATCTCAATTTCATCCTCATCTTCCTACCTATCTGATGTGCCCTGCAAATGCCTTCACGGCCATGGTTTGATAATTGAATGAATTTCAGTTGTGGGCGCATGTTGTATTGGCCCGTTCCTTTGGCATGCTTCACATACTTTCGCATATTGGATACAATCGGCTGTCATCTTGGGCCAGAAATACCCATAACATCTCAATGTCATCCTCATCTTCCTACCGGCTTGATGGGCCCTGCAAATACCTTCATGGACTTTTCCCATGGTTAACATGGCCTCTCTTTTACCTAAACATCTCACGAGCACTTCATCGGCCCCTTTTCGATATAATTCATCATCGATCATGGTGTAATTAACAGTCGATATTCGGAGATCTCTGCTAGCTCCTATACGTGGGCATTAGAGATATCCTATGATAGGAGCCTCCATTCCTCTTCTTCTAATTCAACTTGACCTATTTCCATGGTGATTTGCAGTTTGAAAACTGAAGGCGATGATCTCGTTTGTACCATGATCATCCTATCGGCCGATCCACAACAGACTTTCAATCCTGCCGTCATTTGTGCCATTTTGTTGGCATCCACATTGAGACTGTGGGTTACATGCATCAATTCCACTTCATAAAAAATGTCAAGCATTTGTGATGTCAAAGCATAATATAGCAACCACACAAGACTGGTACACTTAAACAATCTGGCCATCTGATTTATGACTAACTGGGAATTGCCCACTACAATTATACTTCGTGCCCCTAATTCCATAATCAATTTCAAACCAATTATCATGGCTTCATCCTTGGCCTGATTATTGGTGCATTTATACTTTAAGTGGAAAGCATATTCAATGATTAACTTCCAGGGTCTCAAGTATGCATGATACAAGTCAAGAACCTATGAAGATAACTGGGTTTCCAAGTCAGGTGGATGGCCAGCCAAGAAATTTTCTATGGCATGTCCTTTCACTGCCTTTTGCATATCATATCTGAGATCAAATTCAAATAAAGACAAAACACATTTTCCAATTCGGCTACTCAAAATCGGCTGATTCAACATGTATTTCACTAAGTCAATTAAGGCAACTATATTAACTCTTTCGGATAAATAAATAATGCCACAACTTTTTTGCTACAAAGTACAATGATAAACATAATTTTTCAATTGCAAAATATCGCTTCTCAATGTCAAGCAGCGTTTGACTTAGGTAGTAGACTACACGATCTTTTCGATTGTCGTCTTCCTGGGCCAGTAAAGCTCCAATTGATTCAGTGGAAGCAGCGACATAAAGCTTTAGTGGTGGATCTTTAATTGGTGGCATCAACATCAGTGGCTTCATCAAGTACTCCTTAATTTGTTCAAAAGCCAGTTGATGCTCCGCCTCCCACTTAAACTCGTCACCTTGCTTTAATTTCACCAATGGAGAAAACACATTAGTCTTTCCTGTAAAATTAGAAATGAAACGCCGCATAAAATTAACTTGGCCGAGGAAATGTTGCAGGCTTATTATTCGGTGGTTGTGTTGATAATCGCTCGCGCCTTATTTTGATCAACTTCGATTCCTTGCTGATGTACAAGGAATCTAAGGAAATTTTCGGCTGATACCCCAAAAGCACACTTGAGAGGATTCATTTTTAATTATAGACCATCATCCGCTCAAATGACTTTCACATATTAATGAAATGATCTCTAATATCGACCGATTTGACCATGACATCGTTAACATATACTTCCATGAACTGACCAATCATATCATGAAAAATTACATTCATGGCCCTTTGATATGTATCCCTAGCGTTTTTTAATCCGAAGGACATGACCACCCAACAATACATTCTTAATAAACCAGGACAGCGAAATGTCATTTTCGGCACATCATCCAATGAAATATGTATCTGATTGTATCCCGAGTGGCCGTCCATAAAAGAGATAATTTGGTGCCTAGTCACTCAATCAATCAATTGATCAACTATTAGCATAGGGTATTCATCTTTTGGTGTAGCCAAAATAAGATTTCTAAAGTCAATACAGACCCAAAGCTTACCATTCTTCTGGATTACCGGCACCACATTTGAGATCCATTTAGCATACTTGATGGTTCTGATGAATCTTACTTTCAGTAATCGCTTGATCTCCTCTTTAATCTTTTGAGTGACTTCGGCCGTCATTTGCTTGGGTGGTTGCTTATGCGGCCGATACCCTTCCTTTATTGGTAACCTATGCTCGACCAGACTACGGTCTAGCCCTAACATTTCTTAATAATCTCATGCAAAGCAATCGGCGAACTCTTTAAGAAAATTAGTGAGTTCAATCTGAACTTGTGGTGAGAGAAGACCACTAATAAAAGTTAGTTTGAGATTCTGTTCCATTCCTAAATTCGCTTTGACCAATGAATCTTGTACTTGAGCATGAGAATCTTCAAGCTTATCAGGAGCTTTCTTTAAATCGATGATAGTTATGCCATCATTGGCCACTTAATCGAGTGGTACGATAGAATCAGCTAAGTTTATGAAACAATCGTTTTCATCATTGAGGGTTTCTTCAAAAAAAATTTGGCCATGAAGTCAGCCATGTTTTGAATGGTTAGAGTTGTACCAGTCATGGGACTTCTTCGCTGGTGCATTTTTGGATCGACCGATAAGGAACAATGTTCATCAGCGGCTCACCTTCAAGACACAAAATAACGGATAGGTCTTATACTATGTTATTTGGATTTCTTGAGGTGAAAATCCCAGTTGGGCATCCATACTTGTTTCTTCCTGTGAATCGTACTGCCATAACTTCTTCCCCATAATAATAAGCTTCATTAGCATTCGATGTAGCCAAGAAAGGTTTATTGTCAGCCAGGACCAACTCAACTCTATCATGATTCCATAATATTATGAGCTGATGCAAAAGTTATAGAATACATCTAAATGAGTGAATTCAATCCCTTCCCAAAAGTGCGTTATACCTAGAAGAGGTATCAACCATGAAAAAAGCAGCCAACACTTTTTTAGTCCCTACAGTCAAATCAACCGGTAAGACACCATGGGTGTTTGTGAATCCTCCCATAAAATTACAAACAGTGACATCAGATAAAATTAAATTGGTCGTAGTCTTCCCCAATTTTGTCATCATCCTGACAGGGAGAAGATTTACTATTGCACCGTTATCAACTAGGATTCTGGTGATGGGGGCAACCTTCAAGATGAGCCAATATATACAAAGGTTTAATATGTTGAGTCATGTTAGAGGTTGGTTTTTCAATTAATACCCTTTTAGAAGATTGGCCTTGTTCCACAGTGATAATATTTACCTGTGGTGATGAACTTGTTCCCGACAAAGCATCTGCCACATCTGGTGGGGGAAGGATACATGCCGAATCACTACTGGAGGGCTAAGTTCCTCCACATCTCCTACCATCTCACTAAGCTGAGACGATTTTTCTTGAAAATCAGATGGGAGCGTAAGTACCATATTACAATCGAACACTATGGACGACAATGATCTAAACACAATTTTCGAACCTAAACATCGCATTTCCTGACTAGGTGGATCATCACAGCAACACTCGGTCGTTGTTCCTCTAAGCCGATGTCATGTTCGCAAGTGGATGAAATGACCTTCATTGACTCGATCGTAGTCATGAGTTCATCAATCAACAAATCATCGCTAATAAGCCATTCGTCATTGAAATATCCTGATGAGTCATCGCCCCCTTCAGCAGTCACAAAATCAGTAGCATTGTCAGGATGATTATGCTCCCCACTTGGTTGTTCATCCATGATATGATCACTTACAAAGGGTTTCAGGACTGCATCGACTGTATTAACGGTCACTGGTTCCTTCGGCCCAAGTCAAGGAATTCACCAGAAATGGTGGGTGTCTACATCTTTCTCGTGAGGTGAGTCCCCCACCTTCAGTCGCTGCTCTTCTCTTGGCTGCTTTATATCGTTACCATCGGCACTTCTATGTTCGCGTCACTATCTCTATGATTGCAGGGAACTTGGGATGTCTCTCCCTCCTCCAAACCTCCGATTATGTCGACGGTGGTTTCACCATCTGAGGTCTAACAGGGACATGTCGACCTCGATGATTTCGCAACAAATCTGATCCCTATAGTAGATAAGATTTTTCATCATTCACGATCCTTGATGCATCATGTTCTTTTCTCCTTTACAGCTAATATGGTGAAGTCAGCCGCTGCAAATTTTTGGCACAATGGTTGCACATTTGTGAGTTACTTTTGTCATGCTGTCGAATTTTCGGCCGTCAAGTCAACCACATTATCTTCGAATGCTGACTGTATGGTTGAGTCCTTAGCTAGGAAGATGAACCTCGGTATCCTCCCGGACTTAAATCCACTTTCCATCGCGGCCGATCAATCCGTTGAAGATCAACTGTGACCATATTGGCCTACAAAATCAGAGGAAATGGATCGGTATCGATCAGCATTGCTTCTTTGTCTTTTTTAGGGAATTTTAAAAGACCCTTGTCGATATTATCCTGGATAATGTTTTTGAAAACAACACATTTGTTAGTAGAATGGTTTCGAGTTCCATGTCATTTACAGTATTCCCCTTTCTTCAATTCCTCGATCGTGGGTATTTTATGATTATGTGGGATTTTAATAAATTTTTCACCTACCAGAAGCTCAAATATTTCATCAGCTCAAGTAATATTAAAAGTATAAGTCTTCTGGCCTCAGGGCCGACCTGTCGGCCGGCCGGAGGTGTAACAGCAGGGCTATTTTCTGCAGTTTCTGTAGTTTACTTTTCTGGCCCTGCAACTCTGCACTTTGGTTTTTCTGGCCATTTTAGGTCTTCAACTTGATTCCTTCAAGGCTTTTTCTCCACTTCTTTGGCTCATCAAAGCTTGGTCTCCTAATCATTCTAAATCCTTCAAATTAGCATTATATCCATGACATCTCTCTCTTTTACCTACAAACACAAAAACAAGCATAAGTCCTTAACTTTAACAACTTAAACTATACAATTGTGCTATGAATTGGGGTTAGAACATGCATAATTGAGGGCTCAACAGTAAAAAAGGGTTCAATGGCTAGAATTTTAGATTGACACATGGTGGAATGTGGGTGATTGGATCAATGGCATGGATTGTAATTTTGGCGAAAGGGGGAGGGCACCGGAGTCAGTCCAAACAACCACATGAATAGAGGTTGCAAAAGGGGAAACCGCACACATTCAGGAAATTCATGTCAAAGCAGGAGCCCTGTCATTTGGTGAGCAGCTCCAGCCAACTAGACCTCCTGCCTTGGCAAGTGAGCTCCCTTGCATTTGTGGTGTTTCCCTACCAAAGTAGGATCACTATCATGTGGCGACAGCACCATGGGTGCCTCCCGAATCATGGATCGACCACAAATTTTACAAGGGTGCTCCTGGGGTGGTGTATTGCCTCTGGTTCACTCGATTTTAATTTATTGTGATTCTAAGTACTAATGGGCTTATGTTTGGGCTTGGAATGGGCTTGGACTAGGTTAACTGAATTGACTGGTGTGAATGGGTTGAGTTCAAGGTTAATAATTCCTAGGGTTTAGGCCTTTAATATTAGGGTATGGATTAGGGTTAAGTTCTCCACCCAACTTAATCAACTTGTCAGCATGTGGTGGGGTGTCTACACCAAGTCGTGCAACAAGCCTACGTGTACCGCGCAATCATGCAAGGCAACCCTATCTCATATAAGTCCCCTAAGGATCTCAAGCCAAAAGGCTTATGCTATAATCAATCATCATTTGTAACCAGGCATACATATGATGCATATGTATAAAGTGGATGAGCATAATATCCATTGCACTAAGCATATTATGTGATCAAACATGATAGTGGGCATTAAATGACCCAATAAATATAGAGAGTGGGCCTCGTACTGCAGGCACCACTCGTAATGCAAAGGTTTATGTGGCATGGCCAACTAAAGACTTGAATTGGCCCTTCATACGATCCGTACATTAAAATGATCTAGCAAACAGATGTATGACATGGATGAAACACACATCAAGATGGCAAGCCGCAATGGCCATAACGAGTGCCCCAAAGTGGGGCCCATATGCTGGACAGCATGGGTAGGCCTTACTATCCACATGTGGTCCACTTGGGCCAAGGATTTACCTTGCTTTGGGTTCATGCTCTACAAAGTTGTTGGATAGATAGATAACATGATTATGCAACAAATATTTCAAGGTGGGATCTACAGCGGCCCACCAGCTAGATGGCATGGATAAGACACATAGATCATGGTCGTACCCACTTGGATGCCTGAATAAATACACAAACATGGTGGGGTCCACAACATGCCCTACAAGCAAGTGGGATGGTAAATAAACATTACAGTAGGCCCTTTGGAAGTTTCTAATGGTAGGCACTCAATCACCACTATAGCCTAGGTCATGTGGTCCACCCAAAACTGGGCTCCACACATCCCGTGGGTTGCCAAGATGGATGGCCAGTGTCAAGTTCATCTAGGTGGGACCCCATGCCCCCGGGTGGCTGAAAAATAAACATACAATGGGCCCAAGGTAGGTTTCAACAATAGGCACTCGATATCCACTATTTTCCTTGGTGCGGCCCATCTGATTTTCAAATCGATCAGCTGCATTTTTTAGCTCATGGCTTAAAATTATCTGGCAAATCAGATGAACGACATGGATTAAATAGGTACATCACAAGGGTCCTACAGAGGGGCCACCGGCTGGGCAGTGTGGTCCCTGGGACCCTAGGAGTTTTGAATCATGCTGATGTTTATGTTTTGACCTTCTGATAGGTTCATGTGACTTGTGCTTGAAATTGGTTTTATTGCTACAAGTGAAGCTTGGAGATGGGGGCATAGGACTTTAAAATCTTTTACCAATATTTAAACAATCTCAACAATTAATATTTCAAATAAAGAACACTTAACTAAATAAAGATATGCATGTGGTCAACGAAGTCCGTGTACACAAATGGCAACATCATAGCTATTTTCACAAACACATTCAGTCCATATTTATCTAAGTATGAAACATTCAGCATATTTATCTAAGTATGAAACATTCAGCATATAACCATAGGCAAAGATAAACACTCAATCCACAATGCACAACGATGTATAGTGGTTTGATTATGTATCTACTCCACTCCCAGTTACCACACTCTCTCTATGAGGGCACCAGATTTCACTATATCCATGGTTTTAAATTAGGTTTACCACAAACCCTCATATTCTAATCTTAGGACACACGTACACCAACCACTGGTGTCCCTCACAAGGGACTTGCAGAGTTTGCATCTTAAACTCCCACTGATTCTAATCCAAGAACTAGCCACGTACTCTCCCGTTAAAGGCCCTCATAAGGACTTACTCTCGAGATTGAGTCACAATCTCTTGATCCCAATTTCCATAAGAAGGGGATCACTTTGAACTCTTAAACACTAGATACGTACCCAATCTCAGCTCCTAACTCTCATACCAAGTTCCAATCCTAAGATCCCACAATGAGAATTTTCAAGGTAGTTTTTTTTTTTTTTTTCCTAAATGAGTATAACCACAAGTGTACCACACCACAAATATCATCACATATACACTATAATATCTTTGAGTACATTGTTGGAAAGGAAAATACATAATATAACAAAAGCTCAAAAGATCGGGCACATGTTCCAGGCTAAATGTTATTGATATGCCCTAGCATAACCTACAACATAAACGAATGCACATAAGCATCCTACAAAGCTCAGTAAAGTGTGTGCTTATAAGGCATATGACAAGTATATCAATATCAAAGTAAGCGAAAAATGATAGAGGGCTAAGCTGCCAAGTCCATGAATGTTATCAACTACACCAAGGCTATGCAATGAAAGGGCTTGTATAGCCGAGTGTCATATGCTAAAGATACAACGCAAACATGTCAATCCTTAACTAATCCATATATCATAACAATTCCCAATTGAAACATCATCGAGGTCTAATACACAAAGACTGATTCATAGTGCACAACCATTGTAATAATAAGAGACCTCACTACTCGCGTTGTTAGTGGTAATGACAATACCCACCCGACTCGCAAGTAGTGGACCCATTTTCGAGTTGGTTAGACTAAACCTCAATTGCCTCTACACCTCCAGGTAGGTGAGGCTGTACCCCCTTCCAATAGACCCCAACACAGTGGGAGACGCAGCCTATTGGTATTTGGTCCTAATGCACTTATAGATCCACTCACTTTAAATGTTAGAGCATTCTACTGGTACCACAGGGTTTACGAACTTTTACTTAAGGACATCCATAACACCCAAATGCTGTAACAGAATTTTTAGTGTCCATAAACTCAACCATCAGTCACATCAAGGCTAGGGGACTACATCCTCAATGTTTTTATGCAATAGATGCAATCGTGACATACATGATGCATAATGCATGAATTACACTAAGTCATGCAATAAACCTGCGCATACCGTGCGATCATGCAAGGCGAACCTATCTTATATGGTTCCCTAAGGATCTTGAGCTAAAAAGTGTATGCGATTATAAATCATCATCTATAGGCACGCATACATATGATGCATATAAACAAATGAATGGGCATAATATCCACTAAGATAAGAATATTAGCAGGTTATGAAACATATCATGTGATAACTGACATTAAATGACCCAATAAATATAGAGAGTGGGCTTTGGATTGCAGGCCAAGTAGTAATGGTTTATGTAGAATAGCCCACTTGAGACTTGAATCGGCCCTCCATGCGGTCACTACATTAAAATGATCTGGCAAAAAGACATACAACGTGCATAAAACACACACGTCACGATGGCGAGCTGCAGTGGCCATAAAGATGCCCCAAAGTGGGGCCCACAGGCTGGACAGCATGGGTGGGCCCTACTATCCATGTGTGGTCCACCTAGACCAAGGATCTACCTTGTTTAAGGGTCCATTCTCTAAAATAAGCTGTCATATAGCTGGACAGCATGAATATCAAATCAGCTTCATTTTTTAGCTCATGGCCTAAAATTATCTGGCAAAGCAGATAAACGGTGTGGATTAAGAAGCTACATCATGGTCGGTCCCACAAAAGGGCCACCCGCCAAGAGTTTTGAATCACGCTGATATTTATGTTTTGATCCCTTCTGACAGGTCCATGTGACCTGGGCGTCAGGTCTAGGTGCAAAATACCCAGCATGGTGGCCTTAGGAAGATTTCAACGGTACGCATTATTGTCTCTACTGCTTCCTGTGGTGTGGCCCACCTGTGTTCTGGATCTGCCTCATTTTTTGCCGCTGGTGACAAAATGATCCGGAAAATGGAAAGACGGTGTGGATTAAATGCATACGTCATGGTGGCCCCACGAGTGGGCCACCGTGGACCCCATAGAGTTGTAGATCGAGCTTACATTTGTGTTTTCCACTTCGTGCAGGTCTTAGGGGCTCACCTGTTGGGTGGTGCACCTCGGTGACCTGGGTTCAGGGTGCGTCACGTCTCACGTTTACTTTGGCGGTCTAGCATTTTCATTTTGGCACTTTCTATTTGACATGCAATAGTGGACAGGGGATAAACAACATCATGGTGGGCCCACATCGAACCTCTCCAATGAGCGGCCTGGACGCTGTGGAGTTTATTTTTGTAAAAGCATAGGTGGGTCACTGAGAATCTCCGTCCATCAGTTGGTCACTAGTGTGGCCGACATCAAATGATTTTTTTTTTTTTGTGTGTGTTTTCCTATCCAGTGTGTATAATTCAAGGGTTGAGTGAAAAAAACGTCACAGTGGCCAACACAGGTGGTCCAACTGTGATGGTGTGGGCACAGCTCCAGTGGCACCCTGTGGGCCCCACAACAGCTCATAAAAAAAATTAAGAAAAGAAAGGGACGGGCAAAAGTGAAGAAAAAGAACATCTGACCTTGGGCCGGCCACCATGAGGTCTACCATACATTCAATGTTAGTGCTTCGGTTTATCAATAACATATGCTGGTGTGTCTTGAGTCCCCATTGGAAGACAAAGACATTTGAAGACTCGTAACATCAAAGTACGGAGTTACAAGTATATGTTGAAGTGTCATGGTATCCCTAAACTTAGAACCCATTTAAACCAAAAATATCTACATTAGATTAGATGATTTAATTCGATAGAAAACATTAATTAATCATCAAAGCTTTAGGAATCAATTTGATCTTGATCATCAAGGTTTATAGAAGACCAAAGGATTTGTAAATTCAACTGTAGATCGAATCGAAAGTCAAATTGACAAAATGTAGATCGAATCGGCAGAGTATAGTTCAAATCAAAAGTTGAATTGACAGACTGTAATTTGAATGGATAGACTATAGATCAAATCGAAAGTTGAATCAACGGACTGTAGATCGAATTGAAATTCGAATCGACGGATTATAGATCGAATCGAAAGATGAATCGGCGGACTGTAGATCAAATCGAAATTCGAATCAACAGACTATGGATCGAATCAACAGCTTCTATAGATCAAATTGACTTGAATCAATAGACCCTCGATCAAATCGAAAAACTGTTGATCGAATCAAGAGTTCGATCGAAAGTGGCTAAAACTGTCTAGTGAGCAAAACAGTTAAATTAAGAGTTTTTCGATCGAATTCGATAGTGTCAATTCAAGTTGGTCAAATCAACAAATCGATCGATCGAACCAACGGTTAGCCATTAAATATCTGTTGGAGCCTTTTCTTTATAAATTTGGCAACTCAGACCTTTGCAAAGTAGATGGATTTTGCTTGGTTTTAGAAGGCCTAAGTATTCAACTCTTATCCATTGCTCCTAGGCTCTAATCTATTGAGTACCTGTCATTTACGTTATAATTTATCACTCCACATTAACATGCCCAAGCTCACCTTAAAGATGTATGTTCTCTTGCATTCTCTAAAAGTTAGACATTAATTCCACAGGTAAATTTTTTATCTATTATCTTCTAGAATGTCCATATAGGTGAATCTCCAATTGGAACCAACTATCTCATTAGAGATTCAACCACCCAATTTACTATTACCTTAGCATCCTCATAGGTACATTATTGCAAGGTAGCTGATTGAAGGATGTTGAACCCTTAATTATACATATTTTAACCCCTTTTCATCACACATTATGCATGAATTCTACACCTAAAAAACTCATCTAATGCATGCTTTTGTAAATGTAGGAATGAGAGAGAGACCTTGTGAATTCAATGTTTAAAGACAACTTTAAGACACTTTGAAGACCAAAGGAAGACACGCCAAGAAGTAGAAGAAAGATGCAAGAGAGAAGATAAGGAATGAAAGATAGGAAAAAATGTAAAAAGTGGGTCCGACCGGTCATGACCGGTCGACCATCAAAGGCCCCATTGTCAGATGCTGCTAGACCATGCCCAGATGGGTCCAACCGGTCATGACCGGTCGACCACACACAGATAGTTAAGTTGCAGATTTCCAATTCGGTTTTTGGGTTTCCTAGTGCGTGGTGGGGCCGAGGTGCTTCAATCAAACTGATTGTTTTTTTTTTTTTTTTTGTGTTTTCCTTCATCCAGATTTGTGTGATGAATTCAATGGGTTAGATGAAAAATAGCGTCACAGTGGGCCACACAAGGTGGTCCATGCTGTGATAGCGTGCGGGACACCCACTTGTGGGTCCCACAACAGGTCATAAAAAAAAATTTAAAAAAAGAAAGGGACTGGTAAAAAGGAAGAAAAAGAACATCTTACCTTTGGGCCTACCACTATGAGGTCTACCATACATTCAATGTTAGTGCCTCGGTTTATCAAGAACATGTGCTAGTGTGTTTTGAGTCCCCATTGGAAGACAAAGACATTCGAAGACTTGCAACATCAAAGTATGAAGTTACAGGTATACGTTGAAGTGTCATGGTATCCCTAAACTTAGAACCCATTTAAACCAAAAACATCTACGTTAGATTAGATGATTTAATTCGATAGAAAACCTTAATTAATCATCAAAGCTTTAGGAATTAATTTGATCTTAATCATCAAGGTTTATAGAAGACCAAAGGATTTATAAATTCAAATGTAGATCGAATCGAAAGTCGAATTGACAAAATGTAGATCGAATCGACAGAATATAGTTCAAATCGAAAGTTGAATTGACAGACTGTTATTTGAATGGATGGACCATAGATCAAATCGAAAGTTGAATCGACGGACTGTAGATCGAATCAAAATTCGAATCAACAAGATCGAATCGAAAGTTGAATCGGCGGACTGTAGATCGAATCCAAATTCAAATCAACAGACTATAAATCGAATCAACAGCTTCTATAGATCAAATCGACTTGAATCAATAGACCCTCGATCGAATCGACAGACTGTTGATCGAATCAATAGTTCGATTGAAAGTGGCTAAAACTGTCTAGTGAGCATAACAGTTAAATTAGGAGTTTTTCGATCGAATTCGACAATGTCAATTCAAGTTGATCAAATCAACAGATTGATCGATCGAATCGACGGTTGGCCATTAAATATCCGTTGGAGCCTTTTTCTTTATAAATTTGGCAACTCAGACCTTTGCAAAGTAGATAGATTTTGCATGGTTTTAGAAGGCCTAAGTATTCAACTCTTATCCATTGCTCCTATGCTCTAATCTATTGAGTACATGTCATTTACCTTATAATTTATCACTCCACATCAGCATTCCCAAGCTCACCTTAAAGATGTATATGTTCTCTTGCATTATCTAAAAGTTAGACATTAATTCCACAAGTAAATTCTTTATCTATCATCTTCTAAAATGTCCATATAGGTAAATCTCCAATTGGAACCAACTATCCCATTAGAGATTCAAACACCCACTTTACCATTACCTTAGCATCCTCATAGGTACATTTGTTAAGCTCTTAAATGTGTATATTCTAACCCCATTTTATCACTAACTATGCTTAAAATATATTATTAAAGACCCAACTAATGCATGGTTTTATGGTTGTAGGAATGAGAGAGAGAATTCATCAATTGGAGGCTTAGAGACGTTGTTTACAAGCATTGAAGATCAAAAGACCAAGCACCAAAATGTGGAAGAAAGAAAGTGAAGGAGAGAAGAAAGAGGGCAGAAAAAATGCACAGCAAACCGGTCGTTCGACCGATCGTCCATAGCCCAGGACCGGTCGTCCGACCGGTCCGAACAATCAACAAGAGGATCCTTGCTGCCAACATTGCTGGACCAATCACAATCCGTCATCCGACCGGTTGTCCACTACTCAGACCGGTCGTCCGACTGGTCGTTGAATAAAATTTTTGGCTCGAATTTCTAGAAAACTCTCTGGACTATTTTTTGCCTTTTACAACCGGTCATCTGACCGGTCGTCCACGAGCTCAAACCGGTCGTCCGACCGGTCGGCTGCGTAACGGAGCTTCTTTTACAAGCTCCGAATTCTTCTACATAAAGCGATATTTTTGCGGGATTTCTTGAAGTTTCTTCGCACCAAGGGCTCCAGACCTATAAAAGGACTTCTCTAGCTCGTTCCTAAGACATCTTAGAAGAGAATTACCATGGTGGGAGGCGAGGAAAGTCGGATACGGAGTTCTACAACTCCTCCTAGTTTGTTCTTCTAGTTTTATGTTTTTCTTAGTAGCTTTCATGTTTCTTTGGATCATGAATGGCTAAACCTCTTAGCTAGGGCTAAGAAGTGAAGCTTGTAGTAAATCAAAGATGTTTCAATTCATTTGTTTTGGTTTCAAGTTGTATTATTAGTGAAGAACAATGGTTTGAAGTTTGAATAAAGTTCTAAGTAGTTTTTCTTAATCTTATGATGACTCATGGATGTTTAGAAGAATTGCTTGAGTTCTTAATTATTTTGAATGGTTCTAGACCTGTATGCTCCGAGGAATCGGATTCAATATGCTCTAGACCTTTGATTCTTATGTGGGAACTTCATGCCCAGGGTTCTACTTTTCTGAATTTCTGACATATGCGTGATTTTGTAAGTGATTTGAATGAAGTTCAAATCATGATCTAGTTATGCTTTGTAACAAAGTTTAATGATGATTATGATTGTGATCTTAATCTATTAGAACTAGGATTGACCTATGCAATTGAGTGTGCTCAAGTCCTAACTTGAATTAAGGGAATCATGTACTTGAATCATACATATGACAAATTGTTTGTTTTAACTGCTCTATCATCCAACTAGATAGGATTTAATTGTGATTCTAGTTGTGTAATTCCGAAACCACAGTGAATTAAGCATCAAGGATTGCTACAAGTGGATCCTTGAACCCCTAGTGCTCTTTTACATTGTTTACATTCAGTTTTAGTTCAAAATACCTATCTACATTCAATTTCAAAATCCTGCTTAGTTAGTTATCAATTATTTTTGAAGGAGAAATGGAAGTGTTATCTTCTTACGAGAGCGCCGCGCTAGGGAACTCGCGCAAGGTATTTATCAAGGTTACTTGGCAGACTGAGAGCCACGTGGTTATCTCTTTGATCAGATCTACTCCGTTCATCAGGTACTCTGTCTCATTTTAACCATTGAAACAAAAATTAATGATCATCCAAACCTCAGGTAGGCCACACCACAGGAAATATTTTGGGACTGAACGTCTTTCAATGCTTGATTTCTTAGTTGAGTGAAGCAGGAATAGTCCTGTTAGGTGTAATCCTGAGGAGTGAGTCTAGTGCTTCGCTTGATGAGTATACGCGCTGATTGACTCGCGATCGCCATTTATCGTTCGATCGATCAATTTCGCGATCGATCTCCTTCCTCTTCTTCCGAGATTCGTCGTTATTATTCTTTTTGTTTGCAGTCTTTCCTTCGTTCGCCCTAATGACTAAAGGCAAGCGTTTCCATAGTCGACTTAGGCAAATACCATCGCTAGAAAGACTGAAGGATAGAGTGATTACTTTGGAGGGATGGGTACACTGATAACCTTGTCAAGATGCACCTTTCAATGTTCTCAATCTAGAAACCATTAGAAGTGTTTTGTGAGTTCGTACACAAGTCCCTGTGGATCGACCTCGATCTTACCGAGATTATTACTACATCGCAACCCTACACTTGGGGAAGCGAATAAGTTTTTGGCGCCGTTGTCGAGGACTTTGATCGTTTTTCACAAAATTTCTGAAAACAGTTTCTATTTAAGATTTTTAGAAGTCCTTTACTAACTTAGTTTATTTACTTTGTTTTGTTTTTACAGGAATTCTAGGAGTCGAAGTAGTCACTTCAAATAAGGTTTTTTCAACCCTTTTTCTTTTATTTTTCTGAGATTTGCATGCCACATTGGGTTCAAAATTCTAATAACCAACTCATTAGTGAAGGGAGAATTGTTAAAGGGATTGATAAGGAGCCACGTTCTAAGAAACGTTTAGATTCTCCAATTTTGTCTGAAAGTATGGCTGAAAATCAACCCAACCCTATGGCCAATCAAAATCTGGGCCAAACCGAAATGAGAGAGAATGGGGTTGAGAATGTTCCCCGACCTAGAACACTACATGATTACTTGCAACCTGCAAGAGCGAGCACTCCCTCATGCATAGTTTTTTGACATAATGCAGGGAACATAGATCTTAAACCGGGAGTAATCCAACTCCTTCCCAAATTTCATGGACTAGACAGTGAAAGTGCCTATCAACATCTTAAGGAATTTGTTGAGGTGATAGCCACAATGCACTTTACAAATGTAATGGATAATGTAGTGAGACTTAAATTATTTCATTTTTCCCTTAAAGAGAAAGCTAAGGCTTGGCTTCATGCATTAAGGCCAAGATCAATTAGCACATGGACTGAGATGACTATGGAGTTCATTAAAAAGTTCTTCCCTACTCACAAAACGATCATGTTGAGGCGCCTTATCATGAATTTTGGTCAAAAAGAGGATGAGACCTTCTTCCAATGTTGGGAGAGGTTCAAGGACTTGTTAAATGCATGCCCACATCATGGCTACGAAATTTGGCGGGTAATAAGCTTTTTCTATGAAGGACTGACTTCACCCATGCGTCAATTCATAGAGATGATGTGTAATGGAGAATTCATGAATAAGGAAGCCGAGGAAGCATGGGATTATTTTGATGAATTGGATGAAAATGTAGTCTTGGGATACATCTAAACCAACAAATTCCAAGACAAGCCAAAAAAAGGAGAAAGGAGGAATTTATGTCCTCTTAGAAGAAGACAACATAAGTGCACGTGTGGCTAGCCTCACAAGAAAAGTCGAGGCCATGGAATTGAAGAAAGGAGAGACGATTAACTCAAAGGACGTTGAAATTGTTTGTGAAATTTGTGCCGAAAATCAACATGCAACACAGGATTGTCCCACAATTTCTGCATTCTAAGATATCTTACAAGAACAATCAAATGCCATAAACAGTTATCAACGGCCATTTAGTGCTTCAAACTCAAACACGTATAACTCTAGTTGGAAGAACCATCCCAACTTTAGTTGGAGGAATGGACCAACTAGGAATGCAAACAACACCCCTCAAGCTCAACCTTTACTAGGTCCATCCCTAGTAATCACACTAAAAGCTACGCTAGAGGAGATGTTGGGTGCATTCGCATCGGTTCAAGCTGAATATAACAAGACTAATTCTCTGAAAATTGATGGGTTCATACAAGAGCAACTGAAATTCAATCAAAATTCATCTCAAGCCATTAATGACTTGAAAACCTCAATGGCTAGAGTTGAATCTCATCTCAGTGTTAGGGAGAAAGGCACACTTCCTGCCCAACCTCTCCCTAACCTAAGAACCCAATTTGATATACAAGACCCAAGCTCATCCTTCCAACATACGGAGCATGTTCAAGCTATCACCACCTTGAAGAGTGGAAAGACAATCGATAAATCTAATCCAGTGAAGGCCCCAAAGCATAATGATTCGAAAATTTTCAAAGAGGATGAAAGCCCGAACAACAATCTTTATGAGAAAGAACCGGAAAGGCAATACAAGTCGGTTGCCCCGTTTTCCCAAAGGTTGATTTCAACTAAACCTTTAGATAAAAACCTGGAAATCTTAGAGGTTTTTAAGCAAGTGAAGATCAACATTCCGTTGTTGGATGCTATAAAACAAATACCATCATATGCCAAATTTCTGAAGGAATTGTGTATAATCAAAAGGAAACACAATGTTCACAACAAAGTACTTTTGACTGAGAATTTGAGTGCTATTATCAAACAAGAGGTGCCCCAAAAATATGAGGATCTGGGTAGTCCTACCATCTCATGCATTATAGGCGACTACCGGATCAAACAAGCCTTACTCGATTTAGGGGCAAGTGTTAACCTCATTCCATACTCGGTCTATGAACAACTTGGGTTAGGTGAATTGAAACCCACCAAAACCACACTCCAATTTGCTAATAGATCTATTCATATATCGAGGGGGATGATTGAGGATGTCTTGGTCGAAGTCGATAAATTCTACTATCCAGTGGATTTTATTGTCTTGGATACACATCCCATGATAGGTACCGGTGCTCAAATTCCTATCATACTAGGCCGCCATTTTCTAACTACTTCAAATGCAATTATCAATTGTAGAAACAGGCTTGTACAAATGTCCTTTAGAAATATGACACTCGAGCTGATTACATTTGATTTATGCAAACAACCACGGGAAGTTGATGATGAAGTCCACGAAATAAATCTAATTGAATCATTCATGGAGAATACATCCCCCTTAGCATTCCATTCTGATCCTTTGGAGGCATGTTTGGCCCACTCTCATGAGATTGATGATGACACGATACGAGAGATGAATGCTATTTTGGATGTTATACCGGTACTTGATAATAAAAGATGGAAGGCATCATTTGAGCCTTTTCCCTTAAACGAGAATAAGCCCCTTTCATCTAATATCAAGGCCCCACTGATTTGAAATATGTTTATGTAGGTTGAGATGAGACATATCCGGTGGTGATTTCTTCCCACATGGATGAGGAACAAGAGAGTAGGCTAATAGCTACTCTAATAGAGCATAAGAGCGCCATCGGATGGTCAATTGCAGATCTCAAAGGCATAGACCCACTGATTTGTACTCATCGCATACACCTTGAGGAAAATACTAAGACATATAGGCAACCACAAAGACACCTCAATCCAAACATGAAAGAGGTCGTTAAGGACGAAGTGGTAAAACTATTGGATGTGGGTATCATTTACCCAATATCCGATAGTCAATGGGTGAGTCCAACTCAAGTGGTGCCTAAGAAATTCAGAATAACCATCGTAACCAATGCCAATAATGAACTCGTACCAGCTAGAGTTACTACCGGTTGAAGAATGTGCATTGACTACAGGAAGCTAAACACAGTCACAAGGAAAGATTACTTTCCCTTACCATTTGTTGATCAAATTTTAGAAAGGTTGGCGGGTCATTTCCATTTTTTCTTCCTTAATGGGTATTCAGGGTATAACCAAATAGAGATCGCCCTCGAGGACCAAGAGAAGACAACTTTCACATGTCCATTCGGTACTTTTGCTTATCGAAGAATGCCGTTTGGACTATGCAATGCCCCTGCCACTTTTTAGCATTGTATGTTGAGTATTTTTTTGATATGGTGGGGACGATTCTCGAAGTCTTCATGGACGATTTCTCATTATTTGGTTGTAACTTTGATGAGTGTCTTATGCACTTAAAAACTGTTTTGAAAAGATGTGAAGAAAAGAACCTTGTGTTGAATTAGGAGAAATGTCACTTCATGGTTCAAAAGGGAATAGTCCTCAGTCACATCATCTCACAAAATGGAATTGAGGTGGACAAAGCTAAAATCAATCTTATCTCTAACCTTCCACCACCCAAGAGCGTACGAGATGTGCGGTCCTTTTTGGGACATTCCGTATTCTATAGACGGTTCATAAAGGACTTTAGTTCACTCTCTCGTCCTTTATGTAACCTACTTCAAAAGGAAAACTCATTCGAGTGGAATGAAGATTGTCAAAATGCATTTGATAAGCTTAAAGGTATGTTGACATGTGCTCCCATAATGTAACCACCTGATTGGAGCCTTCCTTTTGAAATTATGTGTGATGCGAGCGATTACGCTATTGGGGCTGTCTCAGGCCAAACAAAAGAGAAAAAGCCATGTGTCATCTACTATGCAAGTAGAACCTTAAACTCGGCTCAAGCTAACTACTCTGCTACAGAAAATGAACTTTCGGCCGTAGTTTTTGCTTTAGACAAGTTTATGTCCTAGTTGATCGGATCCAAGATTATCATATTCACCGACCATGCTGCACTTAAGTATCTTCTCTCTAAGAAGGATGCTAAGCCACGCTTGTTAAGATGGATCCTCCTACTCAAAGAATTCGACATAGAAATACGTGATAAGAAAGGAGTAGAAAATGTAGTGGTTGACCATCTCTCTAGACTTGTTCTCACTGATTCTCTTGAGACGACCGCGATCAATGACATGTTTCCTGATGAACAACTTTTTAAAATCTCACAATTGCCATGGTATGCGGACATTGCTAACTATCTTGCTACAGGTACAATTCCAACACCTTGGAAAAAGCAAGATAAGGATAAGTTCTTCAACGAGGTGAGAAAATTCCTATAAGACGACCCATACTTATTCAAGTATTGTCCCGATCAAATCATAAGGAGATGTGTGCCGGATGATGAACAACAAAGTATCATCTCCTTTTGTCATTCTCAGGCATGTGGTGGCCACTTTTCGGCTAAGAAGACCACAGCTAAAATTCTGCAATGTAGGTTTTATTGGCCCACCATGTTCAAAGATACCCATGAGTTTTGTAAAACATGTGAGCCTTGTCAGAAATTGGGAGAAATATCCCGTAGAAATATGATGCCACTCAATCCCATCTTACCAATCGAAATTTTTTATTGTTGGGGCATCGATTTCATAGGTCCATTCCCATCTTCTTTTGGAAATTTATATATTTTGCTTGCCATCGATTATGTTTCAAAATGGGTCGAGGCGATTCTATGCCGGAACAATGACTATAAAACATTTATTCGTTTCTTAAAAGAAAATATTCTTTCCCAGTTTGGAACACCTCGAGTCATTATAAGTGATGGAGGATCTCATTTTTGTAACCGCCCATTTGAAGCTTTAATGAAGAAATATGGCATGAATCACAAGGTGAGCACTCCCTATCACCGACAAACAAGTGGACAAGCAGAGATATCCAATTGGGAAATTAAACATATTTTGAAGAAAACAGTGAACCCCGATCGCAAAGATTGATCTCTTCGACTTACCGATGCACTCCTAGGCTTACCATACCACTTTCAAGACCCTCATTGGAATGTCCCCCTATAGACTTGTCTATGGCAAAGCTTGTCACTTACCCGTGGAATTGGAACATAGGGCATATTGGGCGATAAAGAAGATGAATTTTAATTCTGACAAAGCAAGCTCGTTGCGCAAACTTCAATTGAATGAATTTGTGAAACTCCGGAACGAAGCATATGAAAATGCGAGAATTTACAAGGACAAGACGAAGGTGTTCTATGATAAGAACATCCTTCGTAAGACCTTCACGATTAATCAAAAGGTCCTTATGTATAATTCTCGGCTACATTTATTTCTGGGGAAATTGAAGTCTCTATGGACCAATCCTTTTATTGTGAAAACTGTTCATCCGTATGGGACTATCGAGTTGTTGAATTCAAGGAACGGTAATATCTTTAAGGCGAATGGTCAGCGATTAAAGCCGTTCTTTGAGAATTTTCCTTCAGAATGTATGTACATACCTCTGACTGATCCTGTGTATCAGGATATTTAATCTCCTAGTCTGATGGAGGTATAGAGTAGTTAGGATTAGGATTTTGTTGCTTTTGGTTTGCTCTTTCATAGGTTTGTTAGAAGGAGGTAGAATTCTAGTTTTTATTTTCTCAGGTACTCTTATTCCTCACTCCCTTTATTTTATAATTGCTCTCATGTTTTGCTTATTGCATATCTTTTACATTGAGGACAATGCAAGATTTGGTTGCAGGGTGTGGGATCACTAGGATGAATCTAGTGTTTTGTAATATCTCGAGCAATATGAAGAACATTTTTCAGATTTTTTTCTATAAATTCAAAACTCCATTGGAAAACTTTGTTTCTATGCATTTGAGACGGTGTAAGTATAAGAAAAGGAGAGACGAAGTGAGTGAAGTTGAATATCTTGAACAATCTCTAAGATACTAGTTTTATATGCGAATTCCCCTATTTTTATAATTGATAGAAATTTTGAACACTTTTACACCTAGTTTACTTTACACGATTCTCATGTTTTGAAAGGATTATTAGATTTGTGGATTAGCTAGGTTTGGATTTGAGGTGTTGAGGAACCAAGCCGGGGTACTTTGTCCATCCTTGTCCATGAGAAAATAATGAAAGATATGGATTTCTAAAAATCCTATCTAATGTGTGTGAAAAGGAAAGGAAGGATGAAAATATGGGAATGATTGAAAATGTGGTGAAAATTTTCGAAAAGGGCAACCTATTACCAACTGGGGGATGGTCTACCCGTAACCAAAGTCAGAAATGGGACGTAGTGTGAAAGCTGTTGGAAGGACAGTAAGGCAAATTCCTGTCATAGGCTTGTTGTTGATCTGTACACCTTACATCCCTCATTTAGTTAATCTATGAAGAAGATAACTCCGAACATTCATGAGATGAACATTCACTATGCACATTAGGTTAAATTTGTTTGGATCCTTCTATTTATCAATCAATCGATGGGAATTCCATATGAACACTTGTTATGTTTTTGGAAGTTTAAGGTCTCAACTTCTATCACTCAGTTCTGTTGATTTTTATACTTGCATGCCTTAGAAGGTATAGAAACATAGTTTCTGAAGAAGAGTTGAGTTTTAAATAATGAAATTTGTTTCACGCATGTTTTGCTCGGGACTGGAAAAATGTTGGTTGGGGGATGTGTTAAGCTCTTAAATGTGTATATTCTAACCCCATTTTATCACTAACTATGCTTAAAATACATGATTAAAGACCCAACTAATGCATGGTTTTGTGATTGTAGGAATGAGAGAAAGAATTCATCAACTGGAGGCTTAGAGACGCTGTTTACAAGCATTGACGATCAAAACCCCATTTTATCACTGTATATAGAAAACTCCCTGGACTGTTTTTGGCCTTTTACGAACGGTCGTCCGACTGGTCGTCAACTAGCTCAGACCTGTCGTCCGACCGGTCGGCTGCGTAACAGAGCTTCTTCTACAAGCTCCGAATTCTGCTGCGCAAAGCGCTATTTTTGCGGAATTTCTCAAAGTTTCTTTGCACCAAGGGCTCCAAACCTATAAAATTACTCCTCTAGGTCATTCCTAAGGCATCCTAAAAGAGAATTACCACGGTGGGAGGCGACGGAAGTCGGATTCGGAATTCTACAACTCCTCCTAGTTTGTTCTTCTAATTTTTTATGTTTTTCTTAGTAGCTTTCATGTTTCCGTAGATCATGAACGGCTAAACCTCTTAGCTAGGGCTAAGAGATGAAGCTTGTAGTGAATCTAAGATGTTTCAATTCGTTTGTTTTGGTTTCAAGTTAGATAATTAGTGAAGAACAATGGTTTGAAGTTTGAATAAAGTTCTAAGTAGTTTTTCTTAATCTTATGATGGCTCATGGATGTTTAGAAGAATTGCTTGAGTTCTTAATTATTTTGAATGGTTCTAGACTTGTACGCTCTGAGGAATCGGATTCAATACGCTCTAGACCTTTGATTCTCATGTGGGAACTTCATGCCAAGGGTTCTACTTTTCTGAATTTCTGACATATGTGTGATTTTGTAAGTGATTTGGATGAAGTTCAAATCATGATCTAGTTATGCTTTGTAACAGAGTTTAATGATAATTATGATTATGATCTTAATCTATTGGAACTAAGATTGCCCTATGCAATTGAGCGTGCTCAAGTCTTAACTTGAATTGAGGGAATCATGTACTTGAATATACATATGACAGATTGTTTGTGTTAACTGCTCTATCATCCAGCTAGATAGGATTTAATTTCAATTCTAGTTGTGTAATTCCGAAACCACAGCAAATTAAGCATCAATGATTGCTACAAGTGGATCCTTAAACCCCTAGTGCTCTTTTACATTGTTTACATTCAGTTTTAGTTCAAAATACCTATCTACATTCCATTTCAAAATCCTGTTTAGTTAGTTCTCAATTACAAACCATTGGAAGTGTTTTGTGAGTTCCTACATAAGTCCCTGTGGATCGATCTCGATCTTACCGAGATGATTACTACATCAGCAACCCTACACTTGAGGAAGCGAACAACATTATTACAAGGTAGCTGATTGAAGGATGTTGAACCCTCAATTATACATATTCTAACCCCTTTTCATCACACGTTATGCATGAATTCTACACCTAAAAGACTCATCTAATTCATGATTTTGTAAATGCAGGAATGAGAGAGAGACCTTGTGAATTCAATGCTTAAAGACAACTTTAAGACACTTTGAAGACCAAAGGAAGACACGCCAAGAGGTGGAAGAAAGATGCAAGAGAGAAGAGAAAGAATGAAAGATAGGGAAAAAATGTAAACAGTGGGTCCGACCAGTCATGACCGATCGGCCATCAAAGGCCCCACTGTCGGATGCTGCTGGACCGTGCCCAAATAGGTCCGACCGATCAAAACCAGTCGACCACACACAGACAGTTAAGTTGCAGATTTCTAATTCAATTTTTGGGTTTCCTAGTGCGAGAGGGACACGCGGTTTCTCAAATCTTTTCACTCGGTAGCGTATCGATGCTATAAAATGACACCTTCACCCTCTTCCTAAGACATCTAGCAACGTGGGGAGCAAATGGATCAAGACCTAGGTGGCTTCCTAGCCTCATACAACTAGTTCTTCTTCCTCTTCTAGTTCTAATTCTACTTTATTTTATGTTTTTTCTTAGTTAACCCTCAGCTAGAGCCGAGAGGTGAAATTTCTTAGTTTTTAGTTATGCTTTGATCTCTTGAATTTGAATTATGTTTTAATTGTTGAACAATTCATTATGGTTTGAATAAAGTTGATACTTTTAGATAATTTAGGGAGTTTGTATGCAAGTACATGAGTTCTTGTTAGATTTCTGAGATTAATCAGATTGGTTTATGAGTTTTTGGTTGTGGAAGCCTTTGATTTGTCGTGATTTCCATATACAGTGAATGCTTCGAGTTCTTCATAGATCAAAACAGTTGGATCTCTATTAGAACCTATGATGGAAAGTTCATATATCTTTATAGATCTGAGATAGGTGTTGTTGTTTGTTGAATTGGTTTAATTAGAGTTCAAATCATTGGTTGTAGTCAAGTCTAGTGACAGGATTTTATGAAAGCTATGAGTGTGGTCTCAACTAGATTAGAAAGAGGCTTGGCCTATACAATTGAGTGTGCTCAAGACATGAGCTTTATTGAGGGAACCAAATCAATGAACACCCATCTGTTTCAAATTGTTTGCGTGCTATGATTGCTATATCTCTCGACTGGATAAAGATAGAACTTTGATTCCAGTTGTGCTTTGAATTGAATCATTGGATTAAGCATGGTTAAGACTAGAAGTGGATCATTGATGCTCTAGTTTTTCTTAATTCTCAGATTTCCCTGTTTAATATTTCTACTTAATTATTAAAAACCGATTTTCTAAACCTTCTAGATTTGAGTCATTAGAATAGTTTGAATTCATTTACCTCTTTCCCTGTGGATCGACCTCGGTCTCACCGAGTTATTACTACACAGCCTTGCACTTGAGGTGAGCGAACAAAGGAGCTAAAGAATATCCATTTCAAAGATTAGGCAAGAAAAAGAGAAGCCGCATCAAGATTGGTCGAGCATCTCAAGAATGCACTAGCAACGGGGCTCATCTAAACTAGTAAGAGTTTATTTAGAGTTAAAACTATACTCAAGTCTTGTGTAGATTTTAGTATAGATTTTGTAATCCAAACTCAATTAAGTCTCCGTGGGAACCTCCGACGGGAGTGTACTTTGGTACTTGTGTAGGACCACAAAGGTTATTGATGAGCCTATAGAAAACCTTTGTAAGTCTCTATGTGAGCCTCCAGTGGGAGTGTACATAGGTCCTTATGTAGGACCACAAAGGTCAATGGTGAACCTATAGAAAATCATTGTAAAGGTTAATGATGAACCTATAAAAACCATTAAGATAGTGAAATATGAAAAACTCGAGTTTGAGTTCGTCATCCGGGAGTGAAGTAACGATTTAGTCGAACAACTATACAACACTATGTTTGCAATTGGTTATGTGCATGCAAATCTATTTATGTTTATGTTTAATTTGTTTATCATGGATGCTTGAATAGATTGAATGTTAGGTGTTTAATTTAATGTGCACACACTTGATAATCACTGTCTCACGTCATAGACTCCTTGTATATATAGTTGTACCCATTTAGTCTATGATATTGAACCCGCTTAATTGAATTAATTCGTAAATAATTTTAAGTGGTCCTATTCACCCCCTCTAGGACTTAACAATAATTCTAGGCTTTACAATCTTCCGCATTGCGATATTCATATTAGATAACTGCACCATTTCATTCCATACATACACAAGGTGGGTCTCACCCTTGTGGGCCCATAAAAATAAAAGAAAACAATGAAAAATGGGAATTTCATCGTCCCTTACACTCACACCAAAGAATGGACGATTGGATCGTGTCGAATCAATGATTAGATGGTCCAAATGATAATTGGGATCCTCCAAGCAACACTTCTACCCTTAAACTCCTCTAATTCTCTCACACTCTCTTCTCTCAAACTCTCTCTTAAACTCTCTTTTTAATCTATCTTTCCTTTCTTTTTCTCCTAATCTCTTTCTATAACCTCTCTCTTAATGTCTTTCCCTAATCTCTATTTTCTTTTCTTTCTTTCCCTCTCTTTCTCTCAAATGAGTTGAAGTAAATGAGGGTTTAGAGCTTGGGGGGATTTGTAGAGAAAATGGGATAGAGAGGGTATTAGAAAAGGAGAGGGGTAAAAATGGGAGACAATAGGAGAGGGATGATGGTTTCTAGCTAAGGGATAGGTATTAACTTTAGGGGCTCTCTTCATGGGGGATGGGAGAAAGGTGGGGGTAGTTTGGAGATTTACAATGTATTATAGTACCTTTATCAGGGTATTAGAGGCTTTTACATGATAAGTGATAGATTGATGGAGAAAAAGGCGACAGGGGTAGGTGAGTGATTGATTGATATATTGATTGATTTGATTTCTCAAGATTTGCACAAGTGAAGCCTGCATCATGCGTTCGTTGCGCAGCCCACCTCGGAATGCGCTAAGGATTGCATCTTCTAAACTAGGTATCGCAATGGGGCATGCCATATGACGTTAGAAATGTAGCGCAGTCGCTAAAGCATAGGTCTTGGGTCATTGCGGGATTAAAACAAGACGCTTGATCAGTGCTCGCCAAACTGGTCTGTTCTGGGTATCTCGACACCGAAAATGGAGTGTACAGAAATTTAATCAAGGTATAGGTCTTACAAAGTGGGTATATTTGATTATATGCACTACATATATATGATTGATACCTTATTTAATTGCGTATATTTGGTTGGATGCATTATATATGCGGGATTGGAACCTTGGTTAATTGGGTACATTTCGATTATATATTACATATGCATGATTGGAACCTTGATTAATTTGGTATATTTTGGTTATATGAATTACACATACATGATTAGAATCTGATTGTTTGGGTATATTTTTGTTCTATACAGTACACATGCATGATTGTAATCCTGGTTAATTGGGTGCACTATATATGAGTATGAAGCATGAGCTGCATTGCATGTGCATTGGGTGTGGACTATGCATCAATGTTCACAATGTTGGATTCATGAGATGTTAAATGTTAGATCATACATGGAATACTATGATTAATTGGGAACCATAAACCGATTCATAGTTGGAACACTGAAAATCCATGTTTTTATACTAGGGACCAATGGCCCTATGGGTGAAATTCCCTAAATCTTGTTGCTACTAGTTGAGTGACTCATCGTTGAGTAAAGTAAATGACATAGGCCATAGTTGATTTGAACCATATATATATATATATATATATATATATATATATATATATATATATATATATATATATATATATATATATATACATAGAGAAGATTTTTAATCAGAGAATGGCATTTTTATATATTAAATGGAGAGATATCATACACAGGCACTTACAAGGCAGGCAATCAAAATCGTACACGTGGCATACATTAATTCAAATTAAACCGACTAAATTGTGGGAACCATTATTCCCCAATATCATATTGTTAGAACAATCCCAATCTCTAATTTGTGGACACTTGTTTGTTGAAAAACAACCATTGAATTTTTTATCTTTAGTCGTCCAATAGATCATGTCCACCAATTCGATTGTCAGATAGTCAAATAAGCTATGATTTTACTTGATGATATATCTAAGTTGGGAACCATAATTTGGACAACTTTATTTGAGTTACTCTAGGCCACTTATACAATTTCAAAGTAACTTATTTAGTTCCTGCATATGATGGGTTTTTTTTTCTCATATTAGATTGAGCATTCAATCCCCACACATGGCCCACAATCCATTTCGATATTTGTGGTTTCCTTTTCTGCTAGCAAAGTGGGCCACGGTCATCTAGGAAGTTCTATTACGCCTGGACATTAGGCAAGGGCTAGTCTTGTCACGGATCAATATCTTTTTCTTTCTTTCTTTCATTTTTTTAAAGCTCAAGTTAAAAAATATAAAATTATCAAATCAAAGTATTACTTTAAAATCATAATAAATATAAAGTGTGATATATTGAATAGGAATCTGGATCGTCTGCTCGGCTTCAACATGATTTTCCTGTTTGCCCGATGCCTGATTGGTCCAGCTCAGAACGATAATGTCAGTGCTGAGATGAACCAATCAAGTGGTCGGCAAACAGAAAAATCCTATTAGCCAAGTAGACGATCTAGACTCATCGAACAGATGTTTCTTTGGTGGATTTTGGCTATCTATTTATATGCTATATTGATCGAAGCACCCAAGTGGCATGATTTTTGCCCTAGACTTACTCCTAGTTGTATGAATAAATGAATAGCTCTAATCAAAAATAGATCACCCCATCTTACCTTTAAAATGTTTGGGGACATTACTAATTTCCCCACATCAGCAATGTCTCCAGACCATTTGACTGATACCTGAGACACGCAATTGTTGATTTGAGCCATCCATTCTTTCTTATAGCCAGGGATAATCCATGGTGCAAACATCACTAAGATGATCATGGCCATCCCGATCAATAGCATGGAAATGGATAGTTAAGATTGAGTGGATAAGAAAAACAAATCCAATCATCATCTACAACCATTTATTTGTTAAACGCCACTTTGTATTGCTTATGATTCTAAATTAGTACTTTGGTATGATGATTCAACCATGTAATTAATGTATGGCTTGTAAAAAACAGAAGGTTGTAACAATTTGAGTTCATTCATAGGGTTAGGATCGTCCAAATAACGTGATTCTTGCAGCATGGCTTGCTTCCAATAGCAAATTTGAATCAACTGTCCCAATTGATGCTAAAAATTTTGATCTCAGAAATAAATAAATTGGAAAACCGAATTATAAGACAAGCTGAAGCACGTGAAAAACACGTTGTCCTTAAAACGTAATTCGCCCATACTCAAATTACTTTGAGTCTACTGTTAGGTTACAGGCGAATTGCTTCCAGGATATGACGAGCCTTATGTGGTTCTGCGTTCAGCAAAAACGAAGATACCACTATGGAACTCAGTGAACACAATCCAGTAGAAAAGAAAAAGAATGAGAGAAAAAGAGAGAAGGTCTTCTTCTTGCAGCGAGTAGACCACTTCTCTGGTTTTAGTGGCTCGGTTTATTTGAACCAAACTGTGAAGCTAATTTTCTTAGAAGGTGCTTGCTCAGTTGAGATGATTGTGATTGTTGTTGTTGTAGTGAAATGAACCAGACCTGTTCGGTTTATATAGGCAAGGGTGGTTGGCAGTTTTGGTCTAGAGCCATAATAGTACTAGTCATTTTTTGGCTATTGGGAGAAACTAGTGTTCGCTTTCCCAAGTGTAGGGTTGCGATGTGGTAATAATTCAGGTAGAGACTGAGATTGTTCTCAGAGACTTGTTGGGAATTCACAAAATTACTTCTAATATTCTCTAATTGAGAGTTAACCACACAGATTTCTAGAATTGAATACAGATAGAATTCTTAAACTAAAGGTGAATGTAATTAATATAAAAGAGCACTAGGGGTTCAAAGATCCACTTGTAGCAATCCTTGATGCATAATTTGCTGTGGTTTCCCAATTACACAACTAGAATCGAAATCAAATCCTATCTAGTTGGATGATAGAGCGGTTGTAACATACAATCTGTCATATATGTGATTTATATACATGATTCCATCAATTCAAGTTAAGGACTTGAGCACACTCAATTGCATAGGTCAATCCTAGTTCCAATAGATTAAGATCACAATCATAATCATCATTAAAATCTGTCACAAAGAATAATTAGATCATGATTTGAACTTGATTCAAATCACATACACAATCAACACATAATTCAGAAATTAGAACAAAGAAGTAGAACTTTAGTTGAAGTTCCCACATGAAAATCCAAGTCTAGAGCGTATTGAATCCGATTCCTTGGAGCGCACTGTTAAGCCTCCAATTTATACATGATCTAACCCATTACATCACATTATATGCATGGTTTGCATGTTTAAAAGACTCATCTAATACATGTTTTGTGATTGTAGGAATGAGGGTGGCTTTGCCCAATTGGTGACCAAAAGGGCACATTTAGGAGCCTTGGATGAAGACCTAAGGTGGGCCAAAGAAAGAAGAAAAGCAAAGAGAGAGGAAGGAGAGAAGAAAAGAAAGAAGAAAAAATGCAGAAAATGAGTCCGACCGGTCAAGACCGGTCGGCCAAGAAGATTTTCCCTGTTTCATGTTCAAAACCGATTTCACAAACTTCTTAGATTCTAGTTATTAAAGTAGTTAGAATTGTTTACCTCCTTCCCTGTGGATCGACCTCGATCTCACCGGGATTATTACTATATCGCAGTCTTGCACTTGAGGCGAGCGAACAAGTTTTTAGCGTCGTTGCCGGAGAAAGAGGTTAAACGGTTTTAATTGTTCTAGTAGCTATAGGTAGTCTTAGTTAGGTAGGATTTCTAGTTTTTCTACAAGTAGTTTTTTTATTTTTTCTAGACTACTAACAATTTTTTTTTGTTTTGTGTTTGGTAGGAACTTAGTTGCTGACATAATTCTCACCTTCACGGGTAACATCTCTCCATCTCCCTTTCTTCTTTTTGTTCTGCTTCCTAAATTAGGGTAGTTTCGACTCTTTAAAATCTTATTATGGCTGATCAGAAGTGTGGTGCTTATGCATACCTTTTGGAAGATGAGATGTCGGACCATGGAATCCTAAACTCATTATGATTGGAACAATTATAAGCATAAATATTTTTCTAAGACTAAATCTACTTCTAATACTCCCCCACGTAAGACATTGCGAGATTACCGGAATGAGAACAATGTGTATAACTTTTCACCGGGTAAGACGATAGGAGAGTATCGGAAAGAGATGAATAATGTTCCACCGGTTAGAAGAATGCATGATCACTTGTATGGCTATGCATATCAACAACCATCCAAAAGCCCAACATATAATATGCATAATCCAAGTTGGTGGGAGCATCAAAATTTCAACTTGGAAGATGAGCCAACCATGGATGTCAATAATTATCCTCAAGAGTTTCTTTCTCATGAACCGCAACCGACACGAACTTTGGAGGATACGCTGCGAGAGTTATAGAAATAACTGAGCAATGCATACAAAACCTCTCGCCATCTCAAAATCTGGAACCCGACATTGGGAACACCGAATCAATCCCCAACAATGAGGAGGATGAGGCTATCCAAGCCCAACCCTCTTCCGATTTAATGACTAAACTTTTAGACGATGTCGACTTCAGTGATCCCAACATTACCATCGATTATGATGAATCGACTATCTCGTTTAGGTATTCCGATTTGAACGATGAAGAGATTTCAAGGACGGTTGACAAACCCGAGGAATCTACAAAATCTGAAAGTGATAGTTTCCTTGCCTACAATGAGGATTTGAAGGATGCGTGTGAGTCCATGATTTCTTCTTCCAATGGGCCGAATATTTATGAGTCGCCGGAAGATATTCTTGCTAGAGAGATGGCCGAAGTGGATCTCTTTGAGTCCCCCCACTAACATAACATGACCAATTCTATTGGGGAAGAACTCCCTTGGGTTGAAAATTCTGTTTCTTTGGATGACGAGGTGGCACAATCTGAAATTTCAAAAGATCAACCAATGCTAGATGATGTGCTTACCACTGAATATGAAAAAATTTCTTTGGAAGACCTCCCCTCTATAGAGGAGTAATTCATTACCCTTGAAACAGAATTTCCTCAATCACTTAGGGAGAACGAGGACCCTTCATCCTACTCTCTCGATTTCCTAGAGGAATGCATGACCCACCCCTATGATCTTGATGATGAGATGATTAAGGAGTTGGATAGTTTGTTAGATATGGTGTCGGTGCCTGAAGAACACCATTCCACTGATTTACACTCTTTATCATTGTTTGTGGAAGCACCATGCAATTCTGAATTATGGAGGAGACAACCCAAACTGAAAAATACTTAATGAATGTCTCTCCACCATCATGGGTTCTTCAACCCATTGAAAATTCTGATTGGGAGGACCCATTTTTAATCAATTACAACCCAATTCGGAACTTGAGGAGGTATCTTTTTGCTGCTCTTATCTCCTCCTTACATGCGTGTAGTGCACACAATGATTGGACCTTCATGAAAAAACGCACCCGTATATACATTCGAGCAGGACTTTGGATGATCCTCATTAGAAACCTATTGAAATTCATGAGGATCCTGCTCAAATTTGATCATGTTGTCGATCGGACTAATCAAAGGTAGGTATGTAGGTTAGGATTTCTTTTCTACATTTAGGATTGAATAAGTCTCATCGAGACAATGGAAGATACTAGAATTGATCAACTTGCTACCTCAGGTACTCTCGTTCTCACTCTCCTTTGTTTTATGTCATTGCTCTCATGTCATGCATTTTGCATATCATATTACATTGAGGACAATGTAAGATTTTGGTTGGGGGCTAAGATTCCTTAGATGAATCACTAGCTTTTGTGACATCTCGAGCAATTATGTAGAAATTTTTCGATTTTTCTAAAATTTAAAACTCTTTTGGACAACTTTATTTTTATGCATTCGGGATGATATGAGTATAAGAAAAGGAGATACGAAGTAAGTGATGTTGCAAGTCTTGAACTACTTTCAATATAATGGTTTTATATGTGAACTCCCCTATTTATATGATTGATAGTAAATTTGAACACTTTTACACCTAGTTCACATTACACGATTTTCGTGATTTGAAAGGATTATGTGATTTTTGGATTGGCTAGACTTAGATTTGAGGTGTTGAGGAACCAAGCCGGGGTACTTTGTCCATCCTTGTCCATGGGAAAATAACGAAAGATATGGATTTCTAAAAATCCTATCTAATATAAAAGAAAAAGAAAAAGGAAGGATAAAAATATGGGAATGATGGAGAAAATGGTGAAAATTTTCAAAAAGGGCTACCTATTACCAACCGGGGGATGGTCTACCTGTAACCAAAGCCGGAAATGGGAAGTAGTGTGAAAGCTGTCGGAAGGACGGTAAGACAAATTCCTATCATAGGCTCGTTGTTGCTCTGTGCACCTTGAGATTCATAGTTTAGTTGATCTATGAAGAAGATAAGCCCAGAAACTCATGAGATGAACTTTCACTATGCACACTAGGTTGAATTTGTTCGAGTTCTTCTATTCATCAATCAATCAGCAAGAATTTCATATGGACACTTATTATGTTTTAAGAGTTTAAGGTTTCAACTTCTATCACCTAATTTTTCTGAATTTTACACTTATATGTCTCGAAATGGATAGAAGCATAGTTTCTGAAAGAGAGTTGGTTTTTGGAGAATCAAACTTGTTTCACGCATGTTTTGCTCGGGACTAGCAAAATGCTAGTTGGGGGGTGTGTTGAGCCTCCAATTTATACATGATCTAACCCATTACATCACATTATATGCATGATTTACATGTTTAAAAGACCCATTTAATACATGTTTTGTGATTGTAGGAATGAGAGTGGCTTTGCCCAATTGGTGACCAAAAGGGCACATTTAGGAGCCTTGGATGAAGACCCAAGGTGGGCCAAAGAAAGAAGAAAGCAAAGAGAGAGGAAGGAGAGAAGAAAAGAAAGAAGAAAGAATGCAGAAAATGGGTTCGACCGGTCGGCTGCACTCCCTAGACACCTAACAGACAGTTTAGACCGGTCAAGACCGGTCGGCCGTGCAATTTTAGATTTTCAGATAGCAGGCTATTCCTATTTTTGGATTTTTGGCCTATTTTTTAGAGGCCATATTGATGATATTTGGAAATCCAATATATCTATGTCGCAGAGGAGCTCGACGCCGAAATAACCCAAGTAGTTTCGTGGCGATCGGAGCTACGGATTAACCGTGGTGGCCAAAACAATACGAACTGTCCAGAAAGTTCCAAATTACACCTACTCCATTCTGGGCCGGTCCAGGTGATCCATCATTAATGATATGAAGAATCTAATTTAACCATCTTCTAGACCACATCCATATATGAATAAACACAAAGTTTCAGATCAAAAGGATATGTGGTTTGATCGTATCGGTTGAAAAAATATGGACCATCCAGAAAGATCTAACTACGCAAATTTTATAAAAAGCCTTAAGTGTTCTAATTTTTGGACTACATTCTAGAATTATTTTGGATAATCTAATCCATCTATCATGTAGAGGAGGAAGTTTTCTACCAATGTTCAAAATTTGAGATCAATCCAACCTCTATACACTCCGGAGCGTTGAAATTAAGATGACTGGTTCTGAAGGGAACCAAATTGCACGATTTTGAGAGGCAGTCACTGATCTGATTGGTGGGCCCATTCAGAAGATAATCTTGGAAATCTAAATCATCTATGAGGAAGATCACATTACAAGGAAGCTACAAATCACATTTTAAGGCAATCCGACCATTGGTTAAGCCGTACGAAGCGAAATAAATCTGTTATGTTGCGGTACTCTTGCTGTATTATAAAAGGAGGTGCTCTCTTCCATTCCAGGGAAAGCAAGGACGTGGGGAGCAAGGAGTTCAAGTCATAGGAGGCTTCCTAGCCTCCTCCAGCTAGTTTTTCTTCCTTTTCTAGTTCTAGTTATAGTTTATTTTTATGCTTTTCATTAGCTAACCTCTTAGCTAGATCTAAGAGGTGAAACTTATAGTTTACCTAGATGTTTTAATTCATTTTATTGGTTTCAAGTTTGGATTTAACGAAGAACAATGGTTTTTAGAAGTTTGAATAAAGTTCTAAGTAGTTTTTCTTAATCTTATGATGACTCATGGATGTTTGGAAGAATTGCTTTACTTCTTAGTTGTTTTACACAGTTCTAGACCTGTACGCTCCGAGGAATCCGATTCAATACGCTCTAGACTTGGATTTTTATGTGGGAACTTCAACCAAAGTTCTACCTTTTTGTTCTAAATTCTGAATTATGTGTTGATTGAGCATATGATTTGAATGAAGTTCAAATCATGATATAGTTAAGCTTTGTGACAGGGTTTGATGATTATCATGGTTATGATCTTAACCTATTGGAACTAGGATTGACCTATGCAATTGAGTGTGCTCAAGTCCTAACTTGAATTGAGGGAATCATGTGTATTAATCACACATATGACAGATTGTTGATAATATAACCGCTCTATCATCTGGCTAGATAGGATTTAATTTCGATTCTAGTTGAGTAATTGAGAAACCATAGCGAATTATGCATCAAAGGAGAGCTATAAGTGGATCCTTAATGCTCTAGTTACTTTTTCATTATTAGATTTTTCCTATTTCATGTTCAAAATCGATTTCACAAACCTCTTAGATTCTAATTGTTAGAGTAGTTAGAATTATTTACCTCCTTCCCTGTGGATCGACCTCGGTCTCACAGGGATTATTACTACATTGCAGCCTTGCACTTGAGGCGAGCGAACACGCACAGGTCTAGAATTATGCAAAACCATTAAGAACTAAAGCAATTCTTCCAAACATCCATGAGCCATCATAAGATTAAGAAAAACTACTTGGAACTTTATTCAAATTCTAAAAACCATTGTTCTTCAATAAATCCAACTTGAAACCAAAATATACAAATTAAAACATCTCAGATTTACTACAAGCTTCACCTCTTAGCCCTAGCTAAGAGGTTTAGCCAGTTCATGATCCAAGGAAACATGAAAGCAACTAAAAATATGAATTAGAAAACACAAACTAGAGGGAGTTGTGGAACTCCGATTCCGTCCTTCTCTGCCTCCCACCTTCGTAGATCTCTTTTAGGATGCCTTAGCTACGATCCCTAGGTCCCCTTTTATAGTGGAGAGGTCCTACTGCCTCAGAATCTTCTAGATTTACGCAGCACTAACGCACTTGCGCATAAAAATCGGAGCTTCTATGAGAAGCTGCTGAATTCCCGCTGCAATACACTGGCCGACCGATCTAGACCGGTCAGACCCTTCTGTGGATAGTCCAGAGAGCAGAAGTGGGGGGGGGAGGGGGTAGGCTCTGGCCAATCGGTCTTAACCGGTCAGCCTCTTATACAGTGACCTCCAGCAGATGCTGGAGTGATTCTTGAAGCTGGCCGACCGGTCAAGACTGGTCGTGGCCCCCTTGGCCGACCAGTCAAGACCGGCCGAACTCTTGTTTTCTTCATTTTTCTTCTTTCTTTCTTCTATCTTCGCTCTCCTTATTTCTTCTTTCTTTGGCCCACCTTGGGTCTTCATCCAAGGCTCCTAAATACAATCTTTTAGCTATCCATCGAGTGAACTTTCTCTCATTCCTACAATCACAAAACCACGCATTAGAATAGTATTTAAGCTTGAAAACCATCCATAGTTAGTGATGAAATGGGGTTAGAATATACACATTTAAACACTCAACAACTAGCCGTTTCTGGCAGTTTCTGACCGTTGTGCATGTGAGAGTTACACACCTGCATGCTGGCTATTTAGACTCAATGGCTAACCGTTTTCTGACTGTTGGACTAGCCACATGCAGCTGTTACTGCATGGTCTGGACTGTTACTATATGAGCAGTTACACAAGTCCCTCTAAATAGCCATGTAGCTCTCTATAAAAAGCAGAGGGATCTCTCTATTAGACCTCCTACCCACAGCACCTCCTCTGTTCTGAACCCAGCCACCTGACCTACTACCTAGTCTATGTCGCATCGCGACTCGCACCAGTCTCGCTCCAATCTGCGAGATCGCGACACGATGCGCACGTGCGAAGTGTCAAGTGCGCCGCTAGCGCCTCTAAAGCCACACTACCTCACATGCCCACGCCCTCGCACCGAGCCCGAGCTCGTGCCCGTGACTGAGACCGAGATCGAGCCCGTGCCCAGTGCCCGTGCCCGTGCGTGTGTTCTAGTGCTTCGCACTAGAACACACAAGCCACTATACTCCTCTCTCCCACCATAAATAAGGTGCACAACACCCTACTTATAAAGAGGTAAAAAAACTCTTTTCCCATCCGATATGGTATAAAAAATCAAAGCACCTATTTTCTTTTTTCTTTTTTTTTAATGGTTTTAAACCAAAACATTTCAACAATCCCCCACTTGGTTAAAAAAAATTTTAAATGGAAAAAACAACATCTGTCAGAGTATAAACTGATCATATGCATAAAGAAATATATCTTTCGATTTAAATCATTCCTTAGTGTAAGTATTTCAAAGTCCTATTAAAATTACTGGTAGTTGCAGCTTTGAACTAGTTATTTTAGATAACAGGACAGGAAGTACGACACACATACTTTCTTTGTGTTATCTGAGTTCCTACAATTCTTGCTCAGCACATTTAATGACCTTATGCTTATCCTGTTTCATGAACGATTTCGGAAAAAAACTCTCATTCTCATGGGAGGTGGCACCACCTCTACGTTCATATAGGTGAAGTTCTTGCAGTGTCTCCGTTACTTTCAAACACTTGTCCTTAAGACCGGACTGCATTAAGAGTTTTTAAGACTCAACCCTCTATCTGTAACGGTTAGCACTATAATCCTAGATGATGTATATGTATAATTTAGTGCTGAAACTTTTCACGTATCAGTGAGTTGTTTTTACCCATTGAACCCATATATAGAGATTTTCTAACTTTAGGTTAGGTTTTCATCACTGGTGAAATCTTTTGAAAAGAATTTTAACCCCATCCCTCTGGATGTTGTCCTTACTACCTCTCTCGTTAGAGGTTTAGTAAAAGGATCAGCTAAGTTATTACTTGACTTTATGTAAGAAATTGCAATGATTCCATTTTGAATCAATCGTCTTACATAGTCATGTCGTAGACTTATATGTCTAAATTTTTCATTATACATGCTGTTATAGGCTCTAACTAATGTGGCTTCACTATCGCAATGTAGCGAAATAGCCGGTATCGACTTCGCATAGAATGAAATTTCTAAAAGAAGATCCCTAAGCCACTCAGCCTCTTTACTTGTTGCAGCAAGGGTTATGAACTCAGACTCAATAGTTGAGTGAGTTATGCAGGTCTGTTTCTTGGATCCCCAAGATACAGCTGCAACTCCTAGGGTGAAAACTCATCCAGTAGTGGATTTGTTGTCACCTGCACTCGATATCCAACTTGCATCGGTATATCCTTCCAGTACAGCTAGAAATTCTGAGTAAAATAACTCTAAATCCTTAATTGGTTGCTTTTAAATAACCAAGTACTCTACCTATTGCCTTCTAGTATTCTACACTGGGATTACTAGTAAACCTGCTTTGTTTACTCACAGCATATGTGATGTCTGGTCTAGTGCATTGTATTGCATACATTAAACTTCCTATAAAACTCGCATACTCTAATTGTGCAACTGTTCTTCTAGTATTTTCATTTAACTTGATACTTGGATCGAATGGGGTTTTCGCTTCTTTAATATTCAAGTGTTTAAACTTGTTTATTATTTTCTCAATATAATGAGATTGATACAACGCATAACCCCCACTATGAGTTTTTACTTTAATACCTATAATGGTATCAACTTGTCCAAGATCCTTCATTTTAAATACGGAAGACAGAAACTTCTTTGTTTCAATTACACCTTACATTCTGTTACTTATTATTAACATGTCATCAACATATAAACAAATAACAATTATATAATTACTAGTTGTTTTGGAATATATGCATTTGTCTGCTACATTATGCATGAAAACATAAGATAGTATTTTAGAATCAAACTTCTCATGCCACTGTTTAGGTGCATGTTTTAGTCCATACAATGATTTAATTAGTTTACAGACTATCTTCTCATTTCTTGGTAGAACGAACATTTCAGGTTGTTTCATGTATACCTCCTCGTCGAGGTTTCCATTCAGGAAAGCAGTATTCACATCTATCTGGTGAATATACAGGTGATGTATGGATGCTAAAGCAAACATAATCCTAATAGATGTTATTCTCGATACAGGTGAATATGTGTCAAAATAATATATTCCTTCTTTTTATCTGAACTATTTAGCTACTAGTTTAGTTTTAAAAGTTTGAATAGTTCCATCAATGTGATATTTCTTTCTAAATACCCACTTACACCCTATGGGTTTAGAAGTTAGAAGTCGATCCACCAGTTCTCAAGTTTGGTTTGACATAATCGAGTCCATCTCATCATTGATGACTTCTTTCCAAAAAGCTGAATCTCTAGAAGTTATAACTTCTCTATAGGTTATTGGATTATCTTCTATAGTCATAACTATAGGTATTTTTCTAATGACATTATCTATCTCCTTCTATGAGATGGAAAGAGATACGCCGAGAGTCTATCTATTCATGATCAAGACTCTTTTTTACTCTTACCCTTTGACTCCTACGTGGTTTGATTGGAGCTTGAACTTCTTGTTGAGCTTCTACCATATGTTTCTCTGTTGGAGTTTAGATTTCATTATCCTTTGACTCTAAGGATAGTGGGTTTTCAAAGAACTTAACATCTCTAGATTCTATGATGGTATTAAACTCTAACTCTAAGGCTTTGCTATTTTGTGCATACTCTACAAAAGCGCACTCGATAGCTCTAGATCCTAATTTAATTATTTTAGGATCAAACTTTCTACAATATGCGAGACACTCCCATACTTTAAAATATCATAGATTAGGTTTTCTACCTTTCCATACCTCGTATGGTGAAGTCTTGTACTTTTTAAAAGGAGCCCTATTTAGAATGTGGCATGCTACTAATAGTGCTTCACCCCAAAGTCCTAGTGACAACTTTGCTTGTATTAACATTGAGTTGACCATCTCTACTAAGGTTCTATTTTTCCGTTCAATTATACCGTTCTGTTGTAGTGTGTATGGTGCAGTGCATTGGTTTATTATTCCATGTTCTTCATAGAAGTTGAAGAACTCTGTAGAAAAATATTCTCCTCCTCTGTCGCTACGAAGAATCTTTATTTTCTTATTTAGTTGATTTTTCACTTCTGCTTTATATAACTTGAAAATGCTAAATGCTTCATCTTTATTCTTTAAAATATATACATACACATATCTAGAGCAATCATCGATAAAGGTTATAAAGTATCTTCTTCCTCCATGAGCAAGAATGTCATTTAACTCACAAATAATAGTATGTATTAGGTCCAATATTTGAGATGATCTTTCAACACTAGGAAAATGTTTCTTTATTAATTTGGACCTTGTACACACTTCACATTTGTCATTGTGATTATCTGTATATGAAATTAAGCCATTCTTAGACATGAATTTTAAGGTACTATAACCTATGTGTGCTAATCTACCATGCCACAATGCTACAGATTCAATCATATACGCAGAAGAGCTACTTGCATTCAAGGAAAACTTAATCATCTCATTACAAGCATATCCCTTACCAATGAAGTTCCCGTTCTTCAACAGAATCAGTTTTCCTGACTAGAAAACTACCCGTATTCCGAGTTTTCCCAAAAGATCCCTAGAAACTAAGTTTTGTCTCATGTCCGAGACATGCAGTACATTAGTTAGGACCACTTTCTTTTTAAAGGTAAAGACTAATTTCACAGTTCATTTGCCTACGACCTTCGATTGGACTTCATTACCCATTTAGGCATCTTGACCATTGGTTACGTCCTCATAAGTTTTAAAGGCTGACATGTCATAGCTTACATGGACTGTGACAACTATATCTTACAAACAATTGGATACTTTGCCTTGCATCATGTTTACCTCAGTGATCATGGCTACTATGTCTTCTTCAACTACACTTGCCTCATTCTTTGATTTTCGAAGTCGGCATACTCAAGCATAATGCCCGGTTTTCCCACAGACATAACAAGGGCTTTTGAACTTTCCGTTCTTCTTTTGTGGTTTCTTGAATTTTCCTTTATTGGGTTTCAGGGAACCGTTTTTTTTTTATTCTTGTTTTGTGTACTTTCTACTACTTGTACCTTGGACGAGAAATTTTCGTTTCTATTTTTCTTTTCACGGTTTTGAGATTCTTCCTCTATTCTGAGATGTTTCCGGATTTGTTCCAGTGAATAGTCATCAGTTTTATGTAGTAGTTTCTTCCTGTATTCTGTCCAACTCGTGGGCAATTTTGTGATTATAGCCTCGACTTGGAAAGATTCAGGGATATCAATCTTTAGAGCACTTATTTTGCTAACAATTAGTTGTAGTTCTACGATTTAGGCTAACAACGATTTTTTATCTACTATAGTGTAGTCAAAATAGCTAACTATGAGATATTTGTTCGTATCTTCTTCTTCAACCTTGAATTTGAACTCGAGAGCAGTCCAAATTTCTTTGGCAGATTCGGTTATGGTGTATTGATCATACAGACGATCAGATAGCGTGTTCAGGATGTGTCATCGACACAGCAGATTATCTTCTTCTCTTTTGATACGTGCATTGATCTACTCAGTTGTGGCTTCATCTATTGCTGGAGGAAGCGGCTTCAAGTTCGGGTCTAAGATATAAAATATCTTCAACGCTGTAAGCAGGAACTTTATCTTATCCTGTCATCTGGTGAAATTTGTTCCATCAAACTGATCCAGACGAATCAGATCATGGTTCATCAGTTTGATTGATGATACCCCTTCGGTTTCCATATCAGAATTACGCTTTAAAATTGTTAAAAATTTTAATCTTAGAAATAAATAAATTGGAAGATCGAATTATAGGACAGGCTGAAGCACGTAAAAAACACGCTGTCCGTAAAGTGTAATTCGCCCCTACTCAAATTACTTTGAGTCTGCTGTTAGGTTGCAGGTGGATTGCTTCCAGGATATGACGAGCTTTATGTGGTTCTGTGTTCAGCAAAAGATACCACTACGGAACTCAGTGAACACAATCTGGCAGAAAAGAAAAAGAATGAGAGAAAAAGAGAGACGATCTTTTTCTTGTAATGAGTAGACCACTTCTCTAGTCTTAATAGCTCGGTTTGTATGAACCAAACCATGAGGCTAATTTTCTTAGAAGGTGCTGGTTCAGTTGAGATGGTTGTGATGATTGTTGTTGTAGTGAAATGAACCAGACATGTCCGGTTTATATAGGCAAGGGTGGCTGGTAGTTTTGGTTCAGAGCCATAATGGTACTAGCCATTTTCTGGCTGTTGAGAGAAACTAGTCGTTTCTGGCAGTTTCTGACTGTTGTGCATGTGGGAGTTACACACCTGCATGCTGGCTGTTTAGACTTAATGGATAGCCTTTTCTGACTGTTGGACTAGCCACATGCAGCTGTTACTGTATGGTCTGGACTGTTACTGCATGAGCAGTTACACAAGTCCCTCTAAATAACCCCACAACTATCTATAAAAAGCAGAGAAGTCTTTCTATCAGATCTCCTACCCACAGAACCTCCTCTATTCCGAATCCAGCCACCTAACCTACTATCTAGTCTCTGTCGCGAGGTCGCGACCAATCTGCGACACGATGTGCACGTGCGAAGTGCCAAGTGCGCCACTAGCGCCTCTACAACCACACTGCCTCACATGCCCACACCCTCGCACCAAGCTCGAGCCCGAGACCGAGATTGTGCCCGTGCACGCACATGCGCGATGCATTAGAACACACAAGCCACCATACTCCTCTCTCCCACTATAAATAAGTAAGGTGCACAACACCCTACTTATAAAGAGGTAAAAAAACTCTTTTCTCATCTGAATATGAGATAAAAAAAACTAAAGCACCTATTTTCTTACTTCTTTTTTTTTTAATGGTTTTAAACCAAAACATTTCAACAGTTGATAATCAGGTGTCTCACAAATCATTCGAAAGGGCTAGGGACTTCACGAGGATAGTAGCATAACAATATCTTTTATTATTTACTTTTTTTTTGTTCCTATGAATTTTTATTATTTACATGATTGTTGTTTGTTGTTGTGGTCATTGTCCTAGTAGTAGGATATCAACTCCACATGCTACACATGCTATATGGCTTAGTCATGCAGGCATTTTTTTTTTCCCGTTTACATGCCACTTAGGTAGGACATCCATACCATGCAAACGGTAGGCGCCGCGGAGAAGATCACTGTCTCAAAAACTAGGCTGATCTACTCATTTGATGCACTCATGTTGACTCAGACCATCGGCTGTGGATTGATTCCGACGGTTTGGCCCACTTCATGAATGGCCTGTCTGATCTTTATCTAAGTGATCTTCAAGATGGGGCCCACCGTTTGCATGGTAATGGCATGTTGGTGATGAGTCCTCTTGTTATCATTGTCATGATTATTAGCATCATCATCACTATTATAACTATTATTACGACTGCAATTCAATGAATCTAATCATAGTCCAAATTTAGCTCTCCTCAGTTCCCAAAATTTCTCTGGAGATTTTCAAAATTTGCGGCTTTTTCTCAGGCTATAATCAGGAAAATCTTGCTGAAACTAAAATAATTAAAAGGTATTTATTATTAATTAATAAACATGTTTACACTATATTTATGTATAAACTGAATAATTTTAAATTTTAAATAAATCCAAAATCAGAATAATTTCACGATGAAATTGCAGATAATTGAAAACTGCTGAGAATTTTAAAATCTCAGGATATTAATATAATAATATCATTTGTATTTTACTTACCCAAAATATCATGGGATTTTTAAAATGACCATGGTATTTGTCCCAATGAATCTAATTGATCAGATTGCTCAAAAATCTCTGCCGTTGCTTTCAGGACCTTCAAAGTAATCCATACGGAAAAAGCATACTTCTGATGTAAACTAATTATGTAGGAATAGTTCTGATGTAAACTATTGAGTTTGATTTGGATCCGAAAAAAACATCATTTTCATACAACAATTTTGAAATTAATTAGAGCCAACGGCTAAAAGCCAAAATGGACCACCTGTCAATCATGGCATTTAGCCAAAACAAACTTCCATGTATTGAGGTGGACCACACTAGTTAAAAGCGACCTTAGATCTTTGGACCCAAGTCACATGCAACAAGGGTCAAGCTCATGGCTCAATTGTACAGTACTCTATTGCAAACTTCAAGTTGGATGAGTTGAATTAGGACCAATTAATTGCATATTTCTGATAAAAAGAATTATAGAATTTGACCGCAAAACAAAGCAGAGATGGAGTAATCTGGCAATTCATAATCCAACAATCATATAAAAAAAATACAATATTCACCACTCAGATCCAATATCTTAAATAATAATTAGAGGAAGAGATCAACTTTGGTTTTTAAATAATAAAGTGAGGTCTTTCTCTTTACTCTCTTTTTCTCTCTCTCTTTCATTCTCTCATTGCATAAAAGGTTACCGAGAGCATGATATCACAACGCTTCTACCTTATATTAAAGTAGTTTTACCACGGGGTGAAATAAAAAATATTATCCACTAGGGCGGAGATTGCCGCCAATTCTAGTAATAATGATGCCCACCGTTTGGTCGCCCACAGTATTTAAATATTCGAAGGTGAAATCTTCGAAGGGCTAGGCTCTTATATTAGTTTTGCACCATTTTAAAAATCGTGGTGATTTTTCAGTGGTCCGCATGGCCTAGTTTTACAGTAGTCCAAACTGTAAATATTTGAAGGTACAATGGTACACATGGACTAATAATGATCCCATTGTTTGGTCCTCTGGCAGTATTTAAATATTCGAAGGTAAAATATTTGAACCGCTAAGATAAGCTCATCTTAGTTTTGTGCCATTTTACAAATCGTGGTGACATTTCAGCGGCTCACATGGACTAGTTTTACAGTTGTCCAAACTGTAAATATTCGAAGGTACAATGATACAAATGGCCTAATGGATCATGGTTTGGTCCCTCGGTAGTATTTAAATATCGGAAGGTGAAACACTTGAATGGCTACAATAAGCTGTTATCTTAGCTTTGAACCATTTTACATATCGTGGTGATTTTCAGTGGTCCACATGGCCTAGTTTTACAGTTATTCACACTGTAAATATTTGAAGGTACAACAGTACACATGGCCTAATAATAATGCCTAGGGTTTGGTCCCCAGCAGTGTTTATATACTCGATGGTGAAATCTTTGAAGGGCGAGGCTCATATCTTAGTTTTGCACCATTTTAGACATCGTACGTGGTGAATTTTTGATGCTATGCATGGCCTAGTTTTATGGTTGTCCAAACCATAAATATTTGAAGGTACAATGGTACACATGGCCTAATAATGATGCCCACTGTTCAGCTACCCTCCCCGGAAGTATTTAAATATTCGAATGTGAAATCTTCAAAGGGTTAGGCTCATATCTTAGTTTTGCACCATTTTTCAAATGGTGATGACCCTTCAACGGTCCACATGGCCTATTTCTGCAGTGGCCAAACCTGCCAAATGAATGGAGCATTACCAAAAATTGAACCAAGTAAAATTAAATTAACCATCTTGGACAACTGATCATTGTTTTACTGTTAACCATTTATTTGGTAGCCATTAATTGGATTGTTAAAATTGCATGAACAGTGTAATTTTATAGATATGGTCCATCCACAATGGGACCCACTATTTGGATTGTGTGGATGGTTATACATCAGTATCACATGTGAGCAATATGAGTCATAAACTTTCTAATGTAGCAAAAATGAGGACATGGATTGATTTGCGTCCAGCACCCCCGTTCAGAAGCATTACTGTCCAGACAGACCTTTGGAGAGGCCCACCGTAATGTATCTGTTTATCCACTCCGTCCATCCATTTTGTAATATCATTTTAAGGTATGACACTAAAAAGAAGGAAGATCCAACGCTCAAGTGGGCCACACCAAACAGTGATCAGAAGCTGGTGACACTTGAGCGTTGGATCTGCCTCGTTTTTGGGCTCATGTACTAGAATGATCTTACAAAATGAATGGACGGAGTGGATAAACGGATACATCATGGTGGGCCCCTTCAGGGGCAAGAACATTGGTTTGCATTGGACAACGCAATGCGCATCCCAAAAATGAAATGAGAGGGGCAAGAACATTGGTTTGCATTGGACAACATAAAGTACACTCAATATCAGGTAAGATCAATGGCTCAAAAGTAGCAAAATTACCATGAGATGGGCCTCCCTTTTTCCTTAAAAAGGTAAACTTTTTTTTTTATCACATGATTTATGGGCCTATGGCCCCTATGCCCTAATGTGACTCATTCATGTTAATGTGACAGTGATAGGAAAGCTAAGCTTGATAACTACTTTTGAAAAGGAGTGATTCTAAAAAAAGCTATATTCTTGGCATGTTATGTGTATCTTGATTCTCTCCATAGCTGTTTTCAATTATCAATACCATCTTATGCAAATCTTTAACTGGCCTTGATTATTTAACTAATTTTAGTTATCGTCTTCCGCTCCGATGCATGCATGCAAGATGCATATATTCGGTGACGTTTGACGATCATCGACCGTCTCGAGGGTGGAGCCAAGTCGTGATGGGTGCGTCTTGAATGATGGGTTCGGTCTAATCTTAGTGGTGTCACAAATGGGCTCCAGCCGGCGGTTGGACCAATATTTTCCTAGTGCATGGTCCAGACTAATTGAGTGAAGTTCCTTTGCATTATACACTTCCATATGTGGTTAATCAATGGGCCTTGAGTTGATTGGACCCAGCCCACCTGGCCAAGTTGTGACCATAGATCTTATTTTACGCACCAGAAGGATTACCAAGCATTATGTGCACTGGTTTTGACTGAGTATGGCGAAAACGAGGTCTTTGAATTTGATCCCAGCTTATGTGCATATGCCTAACCAAATCGGTAGTGCATGCAAGCACACTTCATTGTGATGTGCAACCCGACATGGTGGTTGGGAAGTAAGGATCGCGACGTCGACATCACCGATTCAATCGTAATCGACCCATGAAAAGAAGAACACGGTTCCATATTGACTACGCTACGGTGCAGGACTCTACTAACCTACGTGCCGTGTCTTGTGTTGATGGCCCTTTTAGGATCAAAAGTCTCAAAAATCTCAATCATACAATAATCGCAATTATAGCGACGATGTGTCCGTTGGTTGGGGCTGTGTTGGAATTTTGCTAAGTATACGTAGGGCATGTGGGCCATAGGCATATAAATTAGCCCTACCGTACGCTTCATCGGTCGACGAAAAATTCAAGCACGATGATTCCCTGTAAGGACTAACCATGGGTTTAAAAGTGAATCACAAGCCCAGCTGGTCACAAACGGCTAATGGGCTGTGGGCCAGCCCACTTAATGACAAACCTTACTTATTGGTTTCATCTTAGATGGTGTCACTAATGATCTCTAAATACTTATTCGATACTCTGACAGGGTATGATGGTTGATATGCAGGCTGTTGAAATTTTACACATGGCATACATTATCCAATTTAAACTATACAAAATTGGGGGACCCACTTGAATGGATCACCATCTGTTGTCTCCTGATTAGTTGACACATGTTTATCAAACATAAACCATTGGATTTTTTTTTTCAACTGTCCATTAAATGTCCACCAATTTGCTAGTTGGACGACCAAAAGAAATATAATTTTTGTGTTTATGGTCCAGGAAACAGAGTCTGAATGGTTTCATCTGGGTTACTTGCATGGCATGTGCACAATTTCTTAGTGCCTGAGTATAAACAATCACAGACTGCCAGAGTATCAAAGCTTTTTCTTTATTTACTAGGGTAAGCTTAGAGATGGTGTTCAAGCTCATCCGTGTGGGGCCCAGTTCCAAGTACATAGCTTCTTTCTCTAACCAAAATCTAGCTCACCAGCGTTGAGGTCATTGATAGTCACCGGTTTGCTGCAACTAATGTAAAACCCAAATGGAATCATGATGGTCCAAATCATGGGTCCCAATTTGGATGGTTATAGATGAAGGTACAAATCCAATAGGTGAGATCTGTTGATAGAGATGATCTATCTAATCAGTGTAATTTTCCAGACGTGGTCCATGCATATATAGGAGGGCTACACTTTGGATGGTCCTGCTTGGTTTGATTAGCGTTCCTCAAGAAAATTATTATCGTTCCCTTAACTTCTCCTAGGGTGGCAGTGGGTCTGGCAACCCATTTTCTAAACTCGGTGACTTGACTTGAAACTCGTCCAGGTCAACTCGACTGGACCAGAAATCAAGCTGGACTCACCTACTGGGTCAACTCAGCACGGCCGGAACCAAGTCTCAATTTAGCCAAATGACTTTTTATTTTATTATATAGGGAAAAGGTACTAATGCGCTCGACCTCATGGAAATTTCCTATGATGTATGATGGGCATCCACACCATGCATTTGGTTGGACCCTTATTGGTTATTGGATATCCCAAAAGTCAATTGTATGCAGAACTCAAGTGGGTCATGCCAACTGAAACAACATCTAAAAGCACTTTTTGAGGGCCACCTTATTTTTGGATACACCCGCCCACTCACACGCACCCCCAAACTCACATCATAGTGGATTTTCACCACCTATAGGATTTGAACCCGAGCCTTGGCGTTGAAATTTCTTGAGTCTCCCATCGAGGCAAGGATCTATATATAAAGAGGAATGATCACCTAGGTAAGTGTCAGTTCACTTTTTGAGGACTCATCACACGTAATGTGAGCCAAAAATCTAAGTCATCCACGTTATGCAAAACCCTAAGGCCCAACTTTTAACCTAGTTCAGAACTTTATATATATATATATATATATATATATATATATATATATATATATATATATATATATATATATATATATATATACACACTCGTTAGCACTTTTTAAGAACTCATCACACTAATGTAAGCAAAAAATCTGAGCAGCCCACGTGATGCAACACTCCAAAAAAACCTCAAAGCTCAACTTTTACACATATCTAAAACTTTGGTAGGCCATGGAAAAAGAAAACAATTTCCTCAGTTGATTTGCCTCTTTCTCTTTGCTACAGCCCACCGAAGTGTTGGATTAAGTTGAAAGTTGGGCCTTGAGGGTTTTAGGAGTGCCATATCATGTAGATGGTATTAGATTTTGGGCTCGTGTGATGAGTTCTCAGAAAGTGCTCACAGGTTTTGACGAGAACAAGTGGGCGTGAGTATATCTCTCTCTCTCTCTCTCTCTCTCTCTCTCCCTCTATATATATATATATATATATATATATATATATATATATATATATATATATATAACAAGAGGGTGCGTTGAATGGTGGGAGTGTTGTGCAATTGACTGGGTGGGTGGGTTGCATGACTGACAAAAAAAATAATAATAAACGTCATGTCAAATGGAGTCTTTCTGTCAACCCAACCTGGGTAGATATTGAGTCTTCTTTTTAGACTATGATTTGGACCATTACCTGTCACACGGCCTGACCCACTGAAAATTCATCCCAACCGACACATAAGGCTATCAATGGGTACCTAAACCTGTCAGACCTACTGGACCCAACCAGATTTTAGTGGGTCCGTGTCCAACTTTTTGGATCTAATAAGAAATCGGATTTGGTTGTTACATAGATTGCATTTTCCCTCGGGCCTATTTAGTAAGGGAGATTAAATGGTGGATTTGCATTAGATGGAGTTAACACCACTATTACACGGTGATTGCATATCTGAAAATACCATGGTATTTTGATAGCCAATCTTATATTTTGGATCAAATTCTTCCTTGGAGAAAAACACAGTATTGAATGAAATCTACATTTAGTGAACCATGGGATTGCAATCAACAGACCAGATTTCACAACTAGTGCCGGCCACCCATACACATATGCAACTCAAATGTCATGTGTAAAGGGTGCGGATGGATGGATGAGGTGGATAAAACACATGCATCAACGTGGACCCCACAATTGCAGTGGATTTCAAAATCCACAAGAAATACTGTCACATCTACTATTGGGACTTGATGATATGAGACCTAGATTAACTCAATGCAATTCCATCCCACCTACTCCCTCGTTCCAAACATGCCCTAGATTCCAAGGATGTTAACATGCCCTTAGTATATAGAATTAGCAATCCTCATTATTACCCAACATATCTGATTAAAAATAATAATAATAAAAAATCAGAAACCGATATGAGATTTCTATCCAATTCAATAAAATTTAAAAAAAAAAAAAAAAAAAACACAATTACCCAAATTCTAAGCACATCCAATTTGGAGAATACCATGTTTTTATCCTGTCGCCTGATTACCCGAGTGCATTTTCATAATTTACTCAACTACTAATAATTCTAACAAACAATAGTAAATATTGATACATAATATATTGCAATCTACCGTATTAACCTACATTGACATGGATGATGAGGTTGATATGGTGACTGTTGTTGGTAACTGACTTGAACTTTTGTCAAGGTTTGTAAGTTTTGGTTTAAATGATTTAATCTTTGTAGCTTGAAATTAGCTAGTAACATTTTTTAAAAAAAATTATTATTTTTCCCTATTTCTAAGTATTTTTTTGTTACTTTTAAGAAGTATTTAATTTTTTTTTTTTTTTTTAAGATTTTATTTAGAAATCCATCAGATATCCAATTATCCAACTTGAACGGTACAGATATGGCGTAGGATATTGTCCAAAGAAGTCAGCAAAAAGTGGGGCATTCAACAGTTAAAGAAGAAAGTAGGATATATGTGGAATACGGATACTGCTACAATATACAATCCGTATCCGACACATTTACAGCCTTACACTTGGTGAAACACCTCCCACACAAACCTCCATTGCACCATCAAACCAGGAAAACAAATACATGGTATAAGGAGAGCACCATGATGGAGGGCCCACCTAGCTAGCTTCCCCACTTTAAAGGTTGGGCAAGCAACCCTTCAGGGCGGTTTACATGTCATTACGTACACCCAGGTGGGCCCCACATGCAATGTTTTTTTTTTTTTTTTTTTTTTTTTTTTTTAGAATACACCCTTTCTAAGGCCGGGTAGCACGCTCCTGAAACTGGCTACACCACCGTTTCACATGAACGTATCTCCACCAAGTGGCACTTGGAGAGGAAAAGTCAGGTATCCAAGCAAGCATCTAATGGAAGTTTTTTATGGTTGTCCCATCAAAGATGTTGATTGGGTTGGGTTTGGTTCGGTTCATCGATGATGGACGTAACAAATCGGTGGTCTAGATTAGTGATATTTGGACCCCACTAGTCTGCATGGTGGAATTCTGTTAGAGTGTAATCGCTTTCACCGACTTACAAAGGAAAATGCTTGCCTGCCACTGGGTACCAGGTCCCTTTCTCTCTAATGTGGGGGAAAGAGAGATAAAGTGCATGAAATCTGCCCCATATATCAAGTAAACAACCACCACTTTGGCATTTATTCCCCCCCAAAAAATAATAACAATAATAATAATAAAATCAGGATCATTCAAAACTCAGGTGGGCCACCCATCATTAAATTATACTAAAAAGGTATGGCCAGCTTTTTGAGTTTTGGAACATTGTGATTTTTTGGGTGGCACATCATATGTCACATAAACACCACAGTGGTCCCTATACAAAAAAATAATAGTGGGCCTCCACATCCCAACTGTTTCCCTACTGTGTGGCCTACCTGTGTTTGAATCATCGCTGGCTTTTTTAACATGAAGCAGCATACCTGATGGACGGCCCACGTGAACTTGGTCAGCCAAATCGAGCTTTATTGAGTTAAAGCTAGCACAGTCAATTTCCAAAGATAACTGAGTTTCTGTAGTTCTTTGGTGGACCAATAGATGCAGGTTTATAGAACTGCAGATTGTTCAATGGACCTTATAATCACATACAAGCATAAGAAGAGGACCGAAAAAACAATCTTGTATTCAGGGCACCACATAACAAAGGCATGTCTCACTGGAATGAGCACAGTAGCTTCTGAAAATCTCAGTATATAAACTGAATGATAGTATTGCACTGATATTGCAAGGTTTTCAAAAATATCAGCAGTTTTGAATCTCTAGTGAAATTATCCCAAAATAATCTCAAAAATTATTTAAAATTTCAACTCATTACCGAGTTCCCTATTCTCTCCGAACAGGAACATCCCATCCAGAGCTTTTGTTTGTAGATTTAGGGCACATGGTTGGTCAATCCAAGCCATTGATCTACGAGCCCCCATCATGGATGGGCCCTTCCCCAAAATGTCCCAAATTGGAAGGCCCTAGCCATTGAATATTTGGTCTTTGCTCCACTGAATCTAATTTGTTCGTGCTGTTCTTTTCAACCATGTATTTGCATGCCAACATCAGGAAGTTCAGAGTTTACCCGATGGAAGGATATTCTCTGAATGGTGGTCCATTCATAATGAGGGACGTTCATTGTCCACGATGAATAGGGAACTCAAAAATTAGAAATTATTATCAATTTATAAAATTAAAAAAAAAATCAATTGTTTATTTTTTAGAAAGATTTTTTTATCAAATAATATTCTGAAGAAAGCCTCAAAATTTAATCCCGAGAACAAGATTGGTCACTATGGCCCATAGCTGTTTCCCTATGTATGAAGCAAACTTTAAACAAACACCTCGCCATGCATTTTGGTGGACTTGAGCTGCAAATTCCTCACCCCTACAAAACAACCATTCAAACTCAATTCTTGAATAGCAAGTATCAATGGCTTTAAACAATTCAATGCAGAAAGGAATCCAGCTCACAAAAACCTGGAAACTTAATGGAAAAGTGTTTCTTTTCGTCTTGGTTAATAATCGAAAAAAGAGTTTTCAATCATTAGTGAACCCTTACGGGCCTGTTTGGCAGAAGCCTAAATTGAGTTCACCCCATTTTCATTTTAGTTAATCATAATTATGTACCGTAGATCATGATTGTTGGTTACCAAGATTATTTTCAATCCTTGCCAAAACGAAATATGACTCAAGTCTCTATTTCACTATGTCTGTATTGATTTGTTCATCCCAGGATATCATATGATACAACACTCTAAGATCTGTTAGCAAAGTGATGGTGAAGGTCCAGGAACGAGTCGGATTGTGGAGAGGTTATATATCAAAAGTACAGAGACTCACAGTGGCAGGTGGTTTCCTAATAGGGTATGGAACCCAACAGGATCCTTAGAGTCGAAGCCTATAAGTCAAATTGGTAGTAGGGCGGGTCAAATGGGAAGCTGGAGCTCAGAGAAAGTAGGTAGTTTAATAAAAGAAGCACGTAGATTTTCGGTGGACGGTAGTATGAGAATCAGTTTTGGAAGGATATATGGCTTGGAGACTCGGAATTGGAAAATTGCATCCAATCCTTGTATACAAATGTGACAGAACAAGAAGCCAAAGTGGGGGGAGTGTTACAAGGTCTTGGGGGGTTCCCTGTTTTGGAGGAAGCCAAAGTGGGAAAGTGTTATGAGGTCTTTGGGGGGTTCCCTTTTTTGGAGTACATGTCTACAGACAAACTTACCCAAGGATGTCCTTTGATGAGTGTCCTTCACGAGGTGAGTCTCGAGATCTTGATAGAGGACTTCAAATATTGGAGGTGGGAAAGGAGTGGTTGATTCTCTACAAAATCAATTTATATTAAACGATGCAAATCGGGGGAGCAGAACTATACATGTGCCAGAATTTGGAGAGCCACATTCCTCCTAGAGTTCATTCAATGGCATGGATAGCTATTGCCAATAAAATCCTTACGGTGGATAATCTGAAGAAAAAGAAAGATGGCATTGGCTAATATGTGCGTCATGTGCAGATGAGGTGAGGAATCAGTGAACCATCTATTTCTACATTGCCAAGCAGCAAGGAGTGTGTGGGATCACTTCCAGTAATTCAAGATCAGCTTGCTGATGAATAGGTCCCTGTTAGAGGTCATGGCTGGATGGACCTCAGGCCCATTTTTTGTGCATGGCAAAAGAATCTGGGCCCTGATCCCATACTCAAGAATCTGGAAACAGAGAAATGAAAGTATATTCAGAGATAGCCAAATCACATATGGCCATCTTGTTTGCTATACGCACGCGCGCGCACACACTTTCCATGAAGTGGGTCACGTGTGAGAATTTTGTCAAGCACAGCAGTCCAACAAAAAGCAAGTAATGATGAATGCATTGGGGGCAGCTAGAAATGCCTATCTATAAGCAAGCACACTACAAAAAAAGGCAGTAAAACGAGCAGGAAAATGGGTAGAGTTGTAGATCTAGAAAATCCATCAGAAAAAGCGGTACGTTTTTGGCACGGCCCAACCTTCTCATATTTAAGCTTTATGGTAGATCCTGACCATAAAACAATCTTCAGGAGAGACCATATGCAACATCATTTACCCCTTTCTAGTAGCTTATCAGGGCATACCACCATCCCTCTTGTATATGAAATTACTTGCTTGCAACTAGTTGCACCTCACTCATACAGGAAACATACCCTTCTGCATTATTGGATCAATAACATGCACAGGTGGTCAGCCATGAACCCTTCATCAAACTGAGACTTACCTATAGATCTATTCATCATGCTACTGAAGGCATGATCATCTTGGAAAAACTAATCCCACTGCGAACTATTGAGAAGGTTCATATAATGCTAGGCTTCTTGGAAGATTCTCATGGGGCTGCCTGGAGTAGGGAGCATTCGGATTGGAATCTCAATCTCCCTGTGACGTATGAATTTGTGTTTGAGGGCTGATGGACATTGGAATTCCAGGATATTAAAATGCCCAATGGGCATCTAAATACCCCAGAAATGGAGAATCACAATGTCCAGAAAATACCAGGAATTTTGGATTTCCATTAGCAATTTCCTTTTCTTAAGAGAGGTGGGCGATCAGAAGTGGGAAATATGTGATGCTTATCATAATTTGACTAAAGTGACTTGTTGAAGGGATGGTGATGACAAGATAGATCAAGTGATGGCATTAGGTGAAGTTCTTGGATAACATTGCGAGCGGCAAAAAGGCTCAAAAGAGTCTGATCTTAAGATTGGACAGCTAGATTGGTGGATGATGTACGTAGGTGGGCCACAAGCCTAGCCATGATTGGATCATTATTCAAAGAAGATATTTTAGAAATTTGTGGTGTATTTTATTATGTAATTATGCATAAGTGTCTAGGTTCATTATACTTAGAAGTGCCTACGTTCAATTAGTGGCTAAGTTGTTTGGGGATTGAGTTTTCCGTCTATAAATATATAATCCTTATTGAAAAGAAAAGGGTGGACTGGAAGCCTTATAGTTCTTTTGCATATTAAAAGTTCTCAGCTTGGTTTCTAGTGTGAACCTTACTGGTAGAGCCTGTTGGAATGCGAAATCAACATCGGTAAGGTGTTACTTCACATATCTTGCTTGTTTGTGTTAACTCTTCAATTCTTGTTATTTCATATTTGGGAGTCATGATTGCATCAATTAGTATTAGAGCTTCCCGATGATAATATAATAAGGTTTAAATTGATTTTCTTGTGACTATGCCTCCCCGTAGAGCAAGAGATTGAGGAATACATGATGAAGGAGAAGCCAATCCCAATTGCCTGACTCTATGATATGGAAATTCAAAAGTTAAGGAGATGAGTGGAGATCTTGAACCAATGCGTTAAGTGCATGGAATCGCCAGTTCCTCATGAGAATTCTAATGATGAATTGGAGGAAAGAGACTTTTATAATGAATTTTATGATAGATCACTGGTTAAAGGATCTTGGATCACAAAGAAGAGATATCCGAGAGGAGAGGAAAAGAGTTGGATGTTAAATTAGACACCCAGGAGTCTAGCAGCAGTATGAAAGGGAAGAGTTTTTGGATTAGTTGAATGTTATGGAGAAGATTTTTTCTAATCAAGAGAGTTGGCTGATTATAGACGTGTGAAGTTGGTCGCCATTAAGGTGAAAGGCCGCACATCCGCTTGGTGAGAACTTCATAAAAAATCAAGACTTCGGACGGGCAAAGATCCGATCACTTCATGGACAAGATGAAGAGTCACATGAGAGCCGCCGAATTATGTGCAAGCCCTATATCAACGACTACAATCTCTGCGTTAAGGAGATCAGAGTGCTGATGATTACACGGAAGAGTTCCACCACTTGGTTACGAGGAATATCATGAAAGAAGAAAAGTAGCAGATTATGCATTGTCTTCATGATTTAAAGCAAGCTATGAAAGAGGTTTTGGTTGTCATCCAGTGTAGACAGTTATGAAGGCCTACCAACACACATTAGCTGTCGAAAAATTCCAAATGACTTTTGGAAGGGTTGGATCATCAAGTTACCAGACTAACAAGGGGCTAGTTGGTGAGGGCAGCAGTACCAAAGGTGCTGAGTAGTGCACTAAGGTTGAATGAGCTCAACCCGAGACCAATTGCATGACTCTAGGTCGACAACATGGTGCCCAGAGTGACCACAGAAGGAAAAGCAAGGCAGTTGTCTGCTGCTTTAAATGTAGAGACATGTTCATCCAAATGTAGAAAGACGAAGGTCCACATTGCAAGAACTTTGCACATGAACGGTGATGGAGACGAGGCAAGCACAAGGTGATGACTTGGATGATCCTCTTTATGATGAGGAAGTGGGAGAGGAAGATGCAGACAACATTATTTATGCCGCTTTCGATCAGTCTCTTGTGATCCAAATGAGTCTATTAGTACCTAAGTCTCCGAAAAATGAGAACTGGCTGCGTACAAGTATCTTTTATACTCTTTGTACAATTAATGGACGTTGCGCATGATTATTGACAGACGAAGCTATGAGAATGTCGTGGCCTAGGAGGTAATCAACAAGCTCCAAATTCCTACAAAAGCATCGTATGCCATACTGCCTTAGTTTAAGAAAAGTAATAAGGAAATAGTTTCAGCTTGTGCAATTATTTCATTTTCGATAAAAGTATCAATGGCAATGTATGACGTAACATCGCCTCAATGGATATGTGCGACATCTTATTGGGTAGACCATGGCAATTTGACCAAATTGTTGTACATCTGGCCAGAATAACACTTTCACTTGGAAAGTGATGCGGACATTAATCCCTTTAGGGTTTATCATGCGAGCGATGTATGCATCTCTTTGGCTTGATGAAGGGCTTGGATCGTTCGTGATGACTTGAGGAGCATCGAAGACCTTACACATGTGGTTCGGGACATTTGAGAAGACCCCACATTGGGAGGACATGTGTAGGTTGCTTGGAGGAGATGATAGGACCGTTGGATCGTGATGACGATGTGATCGAACCGTTGGTTCGTCGTGGCCCACTTTCATCACACCATCATTGGAGCCCATGGGATATCTTAGATTTGAGTTTATTTTATGCATTTTTACTTATTTGAGTTTTGAGTTAATGTGCACGCATTTTTTTCATGCAAATGTCTTTTTTTTTTAATTTTGTTAGTAGAGGTATTTTGGTAATTATGCTAATTCCGAATTTTATAAGGGTATTGCCCTAAACCTTTTTCATTAGTTGATTATTATTGAATGAAAACCTCTTTGGTTGCCTCATTCCTCTCTCTCTCTCATGGAACTTCATCTTCTTCCCAAATCTTCTTCTTCTCTTTTCTTCTTATACCCCTCCAGCATTCTTCTAAGGTAAGTTATTCTTCTTTCTCTCTCTATTCTTATTATCTCTTAATCCTCGAATCCTAAATTTGAGAATTGAATCAAAACCCCAATTTCTCAAATTTCCAATTCCCTAATCCGAGAAATCCTTTGATCCATCGGACTAGCGAACCCCATTGATCGATTAGGTGATGACCATGCAAGATCGAGAGGTTTCATCCCTCGCCGGATCCAACCTATGCATTATTTGAATTGCTTACTTCGTGGTTGTGATGATGGCCCGCTCCATTGCATGTCTCTTTATGGTTTTCTTAATTTATGATGGTTGATGTTGAATTTTTAGATTATTTTGTCTTTTATTTCCGCTAGATTATATATGTTCATACACATGCATCATAATTAGGCTGTCCTACATCAAATTTGGTATCAGAGATTAAGGTTTGCATGGTTATATTTAGATCGAGTTACCAAATTAGGGTTTTGATTTTTTAGGTCTGTTTTAGGAAATGTCCAGATTTAGAAAGTTTCCAATTTTAGAAAGTTTCCTAATTTGAAGAATTTCCAGATTTAGAAACTTTCCAATTTTAGAAAGTTTCCTAATTTTGGAAAAATTTTAGATTGAGAAAGTTTCCAATTTTAAAAAGTTTCCTAATTTGGAAAATTTCCCGATTTGAGTCGTATCATCTAGAATTAATTAGTGTCAGTTCATTGTAGTTTAAATTCATTGCATTCATATTGTGAGTCACCCAGTCCGTAGAGTCTTCCCGTAGTGAATGGAGTATAGGCGTTTGAGATCTTCAAGGCCATTAAGTGTTGTCGTGTGGCCGTCGAGACCCAATGGAAAGCCGAACTCCAATTAGTTGGCCTACTTTAATGGTCACATGGACCTACAAACATTCCTTGATTGGCTTGAAGACTTGGATTTTTTTTTTATTGGTATGATATGTCGAATTACCGTCGAGTGAGGTTTGCCAAGTGGAAATTGGAGGGCCAAGCCAAGTCGTTTTGGACAGATTTGGAGCGACGAATTGATAGAGTTGGGAGAGCCCCGATCTCACAATGTGACGAGATGAAAGAGCATTTGAAAGAAAAATATCTTCCCATCTCCTATCGTCAAAAGCCCTTGGCTCAGAAGCGAATCGCTCCACCTTCCCGTCTAAACACAGAACCAATATTGTCCCCTTTTGTAAAGTGGTCTAACCCATCATTAAGGAAATCTTGACTTATGAACAATTTGAGTGTTTAACACCAATTATATTTCCTTGGAAGCGAGATAATACCTTGGTGAATAGCTAGTTGGAAGAATCCAATCAGGTTGTTTGTGAAGTGGAAGAGTACGTGCCTAACTTCAGTAGTGAGGAAATGGAAGAAATTGAGGCATCGCTCATCATCATTAAAAATGACGAAGTGTGTGCTAGTGATGAAAAGGTCAAAGAAATTGAGACCACACCACTTCCAGATGTCATGTGTGACTTAAGTGATGTAGAGTCCCAATCTAAGTCTCTTACCATAATGCACAAGAATGAATTTGAAAAGGAGACTAGTGAGGATATGGTGGTAGACACTCACATGACTTGTGATATCCCACCAGATGATTTATGGGATAAATTTTCACCCAAATGGGACATTCAGCACACAATCAATCTTGTTCCTGAGTCGGTCCTGTCAAGCTTTCCTCCATACCAAATGAACCCCGCAGAAAATATAGAAATGCAGCATTAATTTGATAAACTTCTTGGGGAAGAATTCAATAAGGAAAGTTTGAGTTGGAGTTTTGTTTTGTGTGCCATGCCTGCCCTTTTCACTTTAAAAAACAATGGCATATGGCGCACATCTGGGCATATCCTGGCTGTCCACAAAGCTTCAGTCAAGTGTCACACTACCTTGCGACGTATTTACTTCATGGTGGATATGATGGCCAGAATCCCCATTCCGCATCTTGATGACATTTTGGACACAATGGCTGATGCCAACATCTGCCCAAGACTTGGTATTAATAGTGTGTGTTCTCAAGTGTTGGGGTACCTGAATATCATCCTTGTTTATAATACTTATAATGAGAAATTATGTGTCACCCATGAGAAGTGTCCTTTTGTTTCAGTTTTTTAAGTTCTAGATCATAAGATTGTTTATTTCTATAGGTTTACTTATATCCAGTCCGTTGTTTTTTCAGAGCATCCTTTAGTTTCACCGATGTCTGTCACCCAAAGGTCTTCAGAGTCGGTCAATGCATTTGCACAACACATTCATGAATTGCATACATATATTAGACAGCGGATTAATAGAAGCAATGATAGTTTTATGCTTTCAGCTGACTCGCATAGTAGCAAGGTGGGCCAAAACGGTTACGTATCGGCCGATACGTACCGGATACGCCCGTGACTGTTACGCGATACGAGGTCCAAAACGGGGACCCCGAAAATTTGGCCCGTAACGGCCGTTACGGCCCCCGTAACGGTAAAAAAACGGCTACTTTTTTTTTTTATGAATACTTGATGTTTTGTAATTTCTTCACACTTTTCCCCCATTTCTTTTCTAATATGTTCTTTTGCTAAAAACGACCACAATTAGTCTATTTTGGAGAATTAAAACAACCAATTTCTACGATTTGGATAAATCGAAGCTCCGTGGGCCATTTTTCGAAGAAATCCGAAAATAGGTATTTATACATTTTTCTTCCTCTAATCACTTTTTTTCCACCTTGATATGATGTTGTAGCCATTGTAAAATGTTAAAATGTGTATTTCAAGATTATGCAACTGATTTTTATATTTTTTTTAATTTCTGTCTATTTTCGGATTAATATTAAAAATTTGTAAAAATCATGTTTTTTTTTTCTGGTTTAATGGTTGGATAACATGTGTTACTTATAGTAGGACACAATCATGTGCATTTTATAAATTATGCACATGATTTGCTATTTTTTTTGTATTTTTTTAATTTCGGATTAATTTCGAAATAAATTTAAAAATTAGGGAAAATCATTTTTTTCAAAAAAAATTCTAGTTTAAAGGTTGGATAATATGTGTTACTTATAATAGAATATAAGCATGTGCATTTTACAGATTATGCACATGGTTTGTTTTTTTTTTTGGTATTTTTTTAATTTCGGAATAATTTTAAAAATTAGGGAAAATCATTTTTTCAAAAAAAAATTCTGATTTAAAGGTTGGATAACATGTGTTACTTATAATAGAACATAATCATGTGCATTTTGCAGATTATACACATGGTTTGCTATTTTTTTGTATTTTTTTAATTTCGAAATAATTTTAAAAATTAGGGAAAATCATTTTTTTCAAAAAAAAATTCTGGTTTAAAGGTTGGATAACATGTGTTACTTATAGTAGAACACAATCATGACCATTTTACAGATTATGCACATAATTTGCTATTTTTTTGTATTTTTTTTAATTTCGGAATAATTTTAAAAATTAGGGAAAATCATTTTTATCAAAAAAAATTTCTGGTTTAAAGGTTGGATAATATGTGTTACTTATAATAGAATATAAGAATGTGCATTTTACAGATTATGCACATGGTTTGTTAATTTTTTGGTATTTTTTAATTTCGGAATAATTTTAAAAATTAGGGAAAATCATTTTTTTTCAAAAACATGGAGAATCATATTTACAGATTAATGAGTAATGACCAATGTATGTATATATTTTTATTTTTTCGACAGGTTTTGCCGTTTTGGAGCTTCGTAGTTGTACTTTGTAGGCTGTAGCCCATAGGGTTTAGTGTTTGAATTTAGTAGTTAGTACTTGATTTCATTATCTGTATTTAAGATTTACAATTACATTTATAAGTTTTAAAATCTAAGTAATTCACTCTTAGACTCAGTGTCTAAGTAACATAGCCACATAAGCCATCTCTAATTAAAAAATGTCTGGAACTGGAAGTAGAACTGCAAATGAGGATATTGGATGGGAACATTGTCAGAGGGTAGGTGGTGGAAGGCACCAAATAAAATGCAACTATTGTGATAGAGTAATAAGTGGTGGAATTACGCGACTTAAACAACATTTGGCAAATCGAAAGGGTCAAGTTGCAGGATGCACCAAAGTTCCCAAAGAGATAATGATACTGATGCAAGCCAATTTAGATGAGTCAAATGGGAAACGAGCTGCTGTGCAGAAAAAGAAAGATGATATCCTTGATGCGGCCCGACAAGAGGTGTTTGGTCCAGAATATATGGGCGTTCGTGGCGAAGACATCATTGATTCTGGGGAAGATTCTGATCGAGAAATGACTATAGCTAGAAGAGAAAGCGTGCACTATGCTCGTGAAGAGGAAGAACGTCGACGCACGTTTAGTTCAAGTGCGAGTGCGAGTGGGAGTGGCCAGGGGAGTACAACTGCAGCCCCAACGGGAAGTACAGCTGGGGTTGGAGGGGGTATGTTTGGTGGATTAAGGCGTATGTTTAGCAGCTGGCAGGGCACATCTTCACATGTAGCTCGTCATCCTATAGATGTAGATGTGGAAGAAGAAGATGTGCCTAGGAAACCCTCTGTTGATCCGATCCTCTTTAGGAAAGAATTTAGTAAACAAAAGAAGATAAAACAAATGTGAAGTAGAACTTCTGTTGAGAAACTAGGTAGGGCAGCAGCAAAGTTATTTATACATGCCAACATACCCCCTAATGCGGCAAACTCTCCATATTGGCAAGTGGTAATTGATGCAGCAGCAGAAGCAGGTGAAGGAATTAAAGCTCCCACAGCCAAGGAGATTAGGGAAAAATGGACAGACGCAGAGTATGCAGATACAAAGGCATACATAAATACCTTTAAACCCATATGGCAAGCCAGAGGATGCACGATCATGTGTGATGGTTAAACTGGCCCAACAAGACGCAGCATGATCAACTTCATGGTGTATTGCCACTTGGGAACAGTGTACCACAAGTCAATTGATGCCTCGGATGAAATAAAAAATGCTAAATATATTTTTAGCTTGATGGATAAAGTAGTGGATGAGATTGGGGAGGAGAATGTGGTGCAGATTGTGACAGATAATGAAGCAACATATAAGTCTGCAGGAAATTTGTTGATGCTAAAGAGAACACATATATTTTGGTCACCGTGTGCTGCACATTGTATTGATCTTATATTGGAAGATATTGGAAAGAGAAAGAATGTCAAAGAAATTGTTGAAACAGCAAAAGAAGTGACAACATTTATTTACAATCATAATCACCTAGTTGCAATAATGAGGAAGTTCACGAAGGGACGAGAGTTGCTTAGGCCAGCGGCGACTAGATTTGCAACAAACTTTATAGCTTTAGAGAGTTTGTATCAGCATAGGGGAGAGTTGAGTGAAATGTTTGCTTCCCAACAATGGCTCAACACAAAATATGGGAAAAAGACATCAGGGACGCCGGTTGATGTTGTAAACACCATAAGAGACAACAAATATTGGAAGAGGGTTAAGAAAATTTTAAAGGTGATGGAACCACTGATGAGGGTACTTCGTCTTGTTGAAACCGATGAAGCACCTACGATGGGCTTCCTCTACGACGCCATGGATAAAGCAAAGTTGGCAATTCAACGTGATTGTTCAAGCTGGCAATCTTATTGGAATTTGATCGACAAAAGATGGACAAAGCAGCTCCACCACGATATTCATGCAGCAGGTTATTACCTAAATCCTAGGTATAGATATGCCTAATCATTTGTTATGGATGATGAGATTCGTATTGGATTAAAGAACGTGATAAAGAGATTAGAGCCTGACTTAGATGTACAAATAAAGGCTTTGAATTAATTGAATATATTTGGAACTCGCCAGGGTAGCTTTGGAGATACTCTTGCACAACATGCAGTACTTAGGTTGCACCCCGCCGACTGGTGGGTAAATTTCGGAGAGGACACACCGGCTCTCCAAAAAATTACAGTAAGGATTTTGAGCCAAACAACGTCTTCCTCTAGTTGCGAAAGAAATTGGAGTTGTTTTGCACTTATTCATACGAAGAATAGAAATAGAATTCAGACTAGGACGTTAGATAGACTTGTCTTTATGCATTACAACATGAGGCTAAGAATGCGCATGCATTTAATGAGGCCTAACACCAATAATGCCGGTGATGTGGATTATTGTCCAATAAACTTGGACAATATTTATAATAAGGATGACCCACTTCTACCTTGGTTGGAAGCAAGGGAAAAAGAAATAGAAGAGGATAGTGAAGAAATAGAAGTTGAAGACCCAGAAATACACAAGGCACAGCAAGAGAGTCGTGCATTTGTGTTGGACCCAGAAAGGGGGGCGGATTTCATGCAAACTCAGCAGAAGAGCGCGAGCTCTAGCGATACTGAAACAGATGATGATGATGATGATGATGATGATGCACCTAATGCTGGTCCCACTTCTGGCATTGCTCAACCCACCGGGGCTACTGATACCATACAGCCGTCTACGGATCGTGAGGCTGATGAACTTCGAAGCAAGCGGGGCCGAGGGGGTCGAACTTATGAGTTTACTGAGTCACGATACAGCCAGCAAGAGCCTGGCTCCAGTAGTGCACCTGCGAGTCCTGCACCTACAGGTCCTGCACCGCAATCTACACCGACAGATCTGGAACATCAGCATGCGTATGGCTATGATCCGAGGAATTATGGGTATTCTTACAGCCAATGGGATTATAGGGAACCTGTTCCGCCACTTTCATGTTGGGGTAGTCCTCCTGACGCTGTTCCACATCTACCATATGAACCAAATCCAAGTTATTCATCTCAATCTCAACAGCCTGGCCCTGAATATGAGTACCAGTATGGGCACGGCTATTCGACGGGCGCTGATAGATATCCTTACTCAGGGTCAGAATCTTAACCTAGTCAGGATCAGTCATCATCAGGTTTCGTTGACCTAGTCTTTCCCTCTGGCACTGAATATTATGGATATGCAACAACAAGACCACAACAACCCGATGATGATGACGACGACGACGACGTGGAGGTTGAGCAACCACAACAAAGCAGGTTTTCATTTGGTGGTGAGTTCCGGTTTGGTGAGTCTTTTCCATTACCCACATGGTCATACATTCACCAAAAAAACACACTTTACATTGTTGAACTTGTGTTTAAAATAACTCCCCTGACAAGTGACAACCAGTCAAGTAATCTTTACTCAACATGCTTGCAAGGGAGTATATCAGGTATTACTATTTTTTTTCTACTTTAGAATGTTCAATTGGCAGGACAAGAGTCGGTCATAGATTCAAGATAAGAGAAGTCTTAATACGTTATTTTTTGCAAGTCCTCAGTCCTCTCCTCACTCCTCACTCCTCGGGTATGTAAATAAATTGTAAATAATATAAAGTAAATTATAAAAAATAATAGTACATGTGAAAATTGAAATACTTTGATGTTACATTTATTCTAATATACATATTATTGGTATTAGATAGTTAGAAATTTGAATTTATAAGTTCTGCAGTTAATTCCAGGTTATTAGCTTCATAAATTCACCAGACAGCCCGATACAGCTTTTCCACCAAAGAGTAGACCGCTTCACCACCATAAACATGTTCAAAATTATAAATGAATGCATATTTGGAATGTTTGGAATTTTCTGGATTTAATCCATATTTTTTTAGAATTTTTTGGCAAAAAAAAAAAAAGTGGACCGTTACGGGGGGCGTATCGGCCGATACGGGGCCGTATCGGCCGATACGGCCCGTATCCGTATCGGAAATGGTGGGCACCGTTACGCCCACCGATACCGATACGGGACACCTTGCATAGTAGATTGCAAGATTTTCAAGAAGGAGAATATGTAATGGTGAGGATAAAGTCAGAGCGGTTCTCACAAAGTACCGCTAAAAAATCACAAGCGCGTGGTGCTAGACCATTTAAAGTATTGCAAAGAATAAGGTCCAACACGTATAAGATAGACCTTTCACCTGAAGTGGGCATTATTTAAACGTTTAATGTGGAAGATCTAGTCCCCTTCCCTAATCCTACCATTGATCCCTCTTCTCTTTCGTGGCCATATTCTGATTTTTGCTTCACAACCCACTCCACCCCTTCCCCCACCTATTGCTCGAAAAAGGAAATTGAGGAAATTGTGGACGAAGAGATAGTTTCCACGAGAGATGAAGGTTTCCAGAGATATCTTGTCAAATGGAAGAATAAACCACCGTCAGAATCTACATGGTTGACAGAAGCGGAATTGCAAAGAATTGATCCAGACTTGCTAGAGAGCCACAAGAGCTTTATCTCGACGGAGTCGAGCTTTTCTCAGTCGAGGAGAATGATGCAGACATCAATCCCTTTAGGGTTTATCATACGAGCGACGCATGCATCTCTTTGGCCTGATGAAGGGCTTGGATCGTTCATGATGACTTGAGGAGCATCAAAGACCTTACACATGTGGTTCGAGACATTTGAGAAGACCCCACATTGGGAGGACATGTGTAAGTTGCTTAGAGGAGATGATCGGACCTTTGGATCGCGATGATGATGTGATCGGACCGTTGGTTGGTCGTGGTCCACTCTCATCACACCATCTTCGGAGCCCATGGGACATCTTAGATTTAAGTTTATTTTATGCCTTTTTACTTATTTGAATTTTGGGTTAGTGTGCGCATGTTTTTTCATGCAAATGTCTTTTTTTTAAAAATTTTGTTAGTAGGGGTATTTTGGTAATTATGCTAATTTCGAATTTTATAAGGGTGTTGCGCTAAACCTTTTTCATTAGTTGATTATTATTACATGAAAACCTCTTTGGTTGCCTCCTCCCTCTCTCTCTCTCTTATGGAACTTCATCTCCTTCCCAAATCTTCTTCTTCTCTTTTCTTCTTATGCCCCTCCAACATTCTTCTAAGGTAAGTTATTCTTCCTTCTCTCTCTATTCCTATTATCTCTTAATCCTCAAATCCTAAATTTGAGAATTGAATCAAAACCCCAATTTCTCAAATTTCCAATTCCCTAATCCGAGAAATCATTTGATCCCTCGGACTAGTGAACCCCATTGTTCGATTGAGTGATGACCGTGCAAGATCGGGAGGTTCTATCCCTCATCGGATCCAACCTATGCATTATTTGAATTTCTTACTTCGTGGTTGTGATGATGGTCCACTCCATTGCATGTCTCTTTATGGTTTTCTTAGTTTATGATGGTTGATGTTGAATTTTTAGATTATTATGGTCTTTTATTTCCATTGGATTATATATGTTCATACACATGCATCATAATTAGGCCGTCCTGCATTAGAAAGATAATGTGAAAGTTGTTTTCAGTCCCTCTAGAGAGAGAATCCATGAAACCCAACTTATTGGAGGACGTAAATTTCTTCTCTATGACAGTTTATGGAGATGAAAGAGAGTAGGGTAGTACTTGCCATGGTTGGGAAGGATACATTGAGTGCTATAGAATTGCCAAATGTGATGAAGCTTACGATAAGGGAATTGCAATTTTTTTTTTTTTTTTTTTTTGAACTAATGAATTGCCAGCTGGATTGCCACATATGTGGTATATACAACCCCATATTGATCTTGTCCCCAGGGCTACTTTGCCCAATAGACCAACCTACTGAATGAGCCCAAAAGAGCACGAGGAGCTCAATTGGCAGGTTAGGGAGTTACTAGATTGTGGTTACATAAGGGAAAGCATGAGTCCTTGTGCTGTTTTGGCCCTCTCAACACCTAAGAAGGGCGGATTGTGGAGGATGAAAATGGATAGCATAGCCATTAATGAGATCGCAGTAAAATACTGATACCCGATTCCATGGTTAGACGACATGCTTAATATGTGGATTAGAGCAAAAATGTCTCTAAGATAAACCTGAGAAGTTGTTACCATCATATTAGAATTCGCTTGGGAGATAAATGGAAAACAACGTTTAAGACGTGAAGGGCTTTATGAGTAGCTTGTTATGCCATTTGGTTTCTCAAACGCACCAAGCACTTTCATATGGGTGATAAACCAAATGCTTAAACCATTAATCGGCATGTTTGTTGTGGTTTACTTCGCTAATATATTGGTATACAATCCGAAAGAGCATACGCATATGCAACATCTTCAGTAAGTGTACGGGGTTATAAGAAGTGAAAAAATGTATGCTAATATCAGAAAGTGCAATTTTGTCACTGATCGGGTGATATTCTTGGGTTATGTGGTGTCAGCGGCTGGAATTAGGATTGATAATAAGAAGGTGATGATGCCCTACCCCTTCTATCATGCAGGAAGTGTGAAGTTTCTATGGGTTGGCATCTTTCTATCATTATGATTCATACGAAATTTCAGCACTATCATGACACTAATAACGGATCGCATTGAGGAAGGTCCATTTGTTCAGACAAAAGCAGCAGTTCTTAGCTTTGGTGTCATTAAATAGAAATTATTAGAAGCTCTGGTTTTGGCCTACTAGATTTCGAAAAGATATTTCAGATGGATACAAATGCATTGCATATCGGCATTGGTATTCCATAACGGTAACGGTGGCCGTAACAGCCTCCACCGTTACCTTTATGGTACGAGTCGTAACGGCTGTTACGGCCTTCATAACGGCCATTACGATCTCTTTTTTTTATTAAAAGAAAAAACCCAAAAAACATGTATTTGCCTCATAACATTGAAAAAAAAAATCAGAAAAAACTTGAATCCACTACATAACAAACCATTACAGGGTTGTTACGGCCTTTACAAGGGGCGTAATGGGCCATTAATGATGGTTATATGTCATTTTTTGCATAACGGCTGTTACGACCTCATAACGTGTAACAGTTGCCACTGTTACCTTTACGTAACGGCCTTTACGGTATCGCAACGGCCTTTGTGGCACACCATGGACTACAGTATTAAGCCAAGATGAAAGCCTATTGCATATTTTAGCAAGAAGCTCAATGGAGTTAGGACTCGATATTCCACCTATGATATAAGTTTTATGCCATCATCCAAGCCCTACAGCATTGTCGACATGATCTAATAGGAGTTCGTCTTGTACTCCGATCATGAGGAGCATGTGTGTGTGTGTGTGTAATGTAGAGAGAGAGAGGCAACATAAAATGAACAATAGGCACACCAAGTGGATTTCTTCCTTGCAAGAATTCACATTCTCTTTGAAGCACAAGTCCGATACACACAATAAGGTGGTTGATGCGTTGAGTCAGAAGGTGGCATTATCGACTACCTTACAGGGATGTGTAGTTGGGTTTGATATATTCTCCAAGTAATTGGACAACTAGATTGGGAGATGAATTACATAGGGGGGCCCACAAGCCTAGCCATGATTGGATTATTATTCAAAGAAGATATTTTAGAAATTTGTGTTGTGATGTGTTGTGTGTGTGTGTGTGTGTGTGTGTGTGTGTGTTTTGAACGTTGATGATATTATTGCTCAAAGGTCGAAGCCAGTGTTTTAAATAGTGTAGCGTATAGCGTAGCGTTCGGCCCTCCATAGCATGTAGCGTAAGCTACAAGATACTTTTATTTTTTAATTAAAATAATATAAAAATAGGATAAAAGAAAAACTTGCCTATAATTGGGGGCCATTTTCATGCAAAATAGGTCTACAAGTGGGCCATTTTCATATAAAATAGATCTAAAGGTGGGCCATTTCCACGTAAAACACTAAAACAGTGGTTGTACGCAACCAATGCTTGTCAAACAAGCTTATTGTACAAAACCGGCATCCCAAAGAGGGAGAAATATGAAGAAAAAAAAATGCAAACAGGGAAGAATATGAAAATTTTAAAAATTAAAAAATGGCAACCAAATAGGAAAAAAAATTTGTTAAAATGTAAGATGTATCAATCATTTTATCAATAAAATTAAAATAAATATAACTAAATGAGGTTAATAGTAATAAACATACCTTTAATCTCTTCCAAATCAAGCAAAAGTCGCAAATCGGAAGGCCCACAGGTTCTTTATTTTAGGTCCAATGCCTCTAAAAATTCCCATAGGATCCTCTAACATGGCCGATCAAACCCCTAAAATCCTGTTTCAAACGAATGCGTAGATCGAGAAAATTGAAAATCCCTTTTTTTTGGGCCAGAAGCAACACCGCTGGAGTCGGGTAGGGTTTTCAAAACCTTTTCGAAGTAGGTTTTAAGTTATAAACTTTTTCCTATTGTGTGAGTCTACTACCAATTATAAAACCTAGAGTCTCTCCATCATACAGTTTCGAGCCCAAAATCAAATCATTAGGATTGTCCGATGGATGTACCTATACGAATGGAGAGTAAACACGATAGGGACCACAATTTGGATGGTCCAGAATAACGCAAATACCACCACGTGTGATGTATAAGAGTCACCACCATTTCCAAAAGAACCGCATGCCTAACACTGTAAATAACTTAAAATAAAATAAAAGAGTTGCTGGTAGCTACGTACGCTGTAGCGTACGCTACATGTACCGTAGCTTACGCTATATGGGAGGCACGCTACCAGCGTACGCTACTAAAAACACTGGTCGAAGCCAAAGATTGCAAGAAAACAAAACAGAAAAATTAAAGACAAAACATGAGAGACTAATTACAGATCAGCCCAGCTGACAGGAAACTGAGCTAACACTATGACCGAGGATTCAACTATCCATTCCTTTAAAAGATCTTTGGCTAGATTAAATACCCCTTCAAGATCCCTTTTCTAATTCCTCAAACAGAGGCATTCCTTTCCTACCATAGTGACCAAATTCCAGCTAGCAAACATAGACGCCAAATCCTCTTCCTGGTCTTCCCTTTACCCCAACCATGCCATGCCATGCCATGAGGAGGGATTTAGTGGAACCTAGCAAAACCCATTGAACGCTAAACAAGATAAAAAAATGCTTGCCATAACTTTCTTGCAAATGAACAGTGAATGAAAAGTTCTTACAAATGAACAATGAATGAAAAAATGGTTTACAAATCTCACATCTTGATAGCATAGAAGGCATACATTCGGTAAAATCATTTGCCTCTTGCGAAGATTGTCAACTGTGATCACTTTATTTTTTTCCCACTAACCAAGCTAGCGCCCCACCTTTGGAGGAGCCCCAAATCTCCAAACAAAAGCTATGTGACTTACCCCATTATCGCTTGACTCGCCATTGATCGTACAATATAAGGATTTCACTGAAAACTTGCCAGATTTATCATGAAACCATCTTAACGAGTCCCTTCCAGAAAGAAAGGGGCGAACCTTGCTTAACATCTGCAGCAGCTCCAACAACTCTAACTCGGCCTCATGGAGATTCCTCCCACGAGGGGAAGTCCAAATGACTTCATCCCCTTGAGTGAAGCATCCAGCCACCTTCACATTGGCTTTCGATGAGATCCCCGCCAAATGTGAGAAAATCTCCCTTAATCTTTGTTCTCTAACCATACATCCTCCCAAAATCTATGTCCCCACATTCCCCAAATAGAATGCTATCGATTCCTAGCATTGTGTATTTTATTGTGTAATTATACTTAAAATGTCTAGGTTTATAATGCTTAAGGTGTCTATGTTCATAGAGTAGCTAAGTTTTTTAGGGGTTAAGTTTTCCGTCTATAAATATGTAACCCTTATTGGAAAGAAAAGGTATACTAGAAGCTTTGTAGTTCTTTTGCATATCAAGTTCTCAACTTGGTTTCTAGTGTGACCCTTGTTGGTAGAGTCTATTGGGACGTGAAATCGACACCGTTAAGGTGGTACATTACATATCTTGCTTGTGTTAACTCTTCAATTCATGTTGTTTCATATTTGAGAGTCGTGGTTGCATCAATTGGTATTAGAGATTCCCGACGTAAAATCAACACCAATAAGGTGGTATGTTACATATCTTGCTTTTGTTACTCTTCAATTCATGTTGTTTCATATTTGGGGGTCATAGTTACATTAATTGGTCTTAAAGTTTCCTGATCTTAATCCAATAAGGTTTAGATCGATTTTCTCATGAATATGCCTCCTCATAGAGCAAGAGGTAGAGATATACATGATAAAGGAGAAGCCAATCCCAATCTGCTGGACCCTCATGATGTGGAAATTCAAGAGCTAAGTAGACGAGTAGAGATCTTGACCCATCATCTTAAGCGCATGGAACCATCGGCTCATTGTGATAATTTTAATGATGAATGGGAGTGAAGAGACTTTTATAATGAATTTTATGATAGATCATCAGTTAGAGGATCTCGGATCACAGAGAAGACGTATATCCGAGAGGAGAGAGGAAAAGAGTTGGATGTTAAATTAGACATCTTGGAGTATGGCAGTAGTATGAAAGTTGGACTTTTTTGGATTGGTTGAATGTTGTGGAGAATATTTTTTAATAAAAAGAGTTGGCCAATTATAAACATGCGAAGTTGGTAACCATTAAGCTGAAAGGCTGCACATCCACATGGTGAGAATAGCTTCAAAAATCAAGACTTCGGATGAGCAAAGATCCAATCACTTCAGGGACAGGATGACAAGTCATATGAGGGCCGCCGAATTATGTGCAAGCCCTATATCAAAGACTTCAATCTCTATGCCAAGGAGATCGGAGTGTTGATGATTACACGGAAGAGTTTCACTACTTGGCTGCAAGGAATGTTGTGAAAGAAGACAGAGCAGCTGAATGCTCATTATCTTCATGGGTTAAAGACGACTATGAAAGAGACTTTGGTTGTCCATCCATTGTAGATGGTTATGGAGGCCTATCAACACACATTGACTGTCAAAAAATCCCAAAAGAGCACATCGAGAAGGGTTGGATCATCGAGTTACTGAACTGACGAGAGGCTAGTTGGTCAGGGCAGCAGTACCAAGGTGTCATGCAATGCACTAGGATCGAACGAGCTCAACCCGAGACCAATTGCACGATTCCAGGTGAAAACGTGGTGCCAAGATTGATTATAGAAGGAAAAGCAAGGTTGTTGTACACAGCTTTAAATGTCGAAGATGTGGAGCATATTTCATCCAAATGTAGAAGAGGAAAGTGCACATTGGGAGAACTTCACTCACAAACAACAATGGTGATGGGGCAAGCACATGGTGATGACTTGGATGATCCTCTTTATGATGAGGAAGTGGAGCGGAAGATGCAGACAAAATTATTGATGCCGATTTTGGTCAGTCACTTAACAATGGTGATGGGGCAAGCACATGGTGATGACTTGGATGATCCTCTTTATTATGAGGAATGGGAGTGGAAGTTGCGGACAACATTATTTATGCCGACTTCGGTCAGTCACTTGTGATTAGAACAAGTCTATTAGCACCTACGGCTCTGAAGGATGAGAACTAGTAGCGTACAAGTATCTTCTATACTTGGTGCTGTTAATGGACGTTGTGCATGATTATTGACGGCGGAAGCTATAAGATGCCTTAGCCCAAGAGGTGATTGAATAGCTCTAAATTCCTGCAGAGAAGCATCCTACCATACCGCCTTTCTTGGTTAAGAAAGGTAATGAGCTAATAGTTTCAGCCCATGCAATTATTTCATTTTCGAGAAAAGGAAAGTATCACTACAGTGTGTGCTATGAGGTCGTCCCGATGGACATGTGCAACATCTTATTGGGTAGACCATGGTAGTTTGACTGAAGTATTGTACGAATAACACTGTCACTTTTTGGAAAGATAATGTGAAAGTTGTTTTGGGTCCCACTAAAGAGAGAATCCGCAAAACTAATTAGAGGGAGGTGAATTTCCTTTATATAACACTTTATTGCAGAGACAAAAGAGAGTTGGGTAGCATTTGCAATGGTTGGGAAGGATACGATGAGTGGTATAGAAGTGCCAGATGTGATGAAGTTTGTGATGAAGGAATTTGCAGATGTTTTTTATTGATGACTTGCTAGTTGGATTGCCACCTATGCGGGACATACAATACCATACTGACCTTGTCCCGAGGGCTACTTTGCCCAATAGACCAACCTAGTGAATGAGCCCAAAAGAGCATAAGGAGCTCAATCAGCAGGTTTGGGAGTTACTGGATCATAGTTATATAAGGGCAAGCATGAGCCCTTGCGCCGTTCCAGCCCTCTTAACACCTAAGAACAGCAGATTGTGGAGAATGTGCATGGATAGTATGGCCATCAATAAGATTACAATAAAATACAGATTCCCAATCATGCAGTTAGATGACATGCTTAATATGTTCATTAGAGCAAAAGTGTCTGTAGGATAAATCTGAGAAGTTGTTATCATCATGTTATAATTCGCTTGGGAGATGAATGGAAAACAATGTGTAAGATGTGTTAAGGGCTTTATAAGTGGCTTATTATGCCATTTGGTTTCTCAAATGCAACAAGCACTTTCATGCGGGTCATAGACCAGGTGCTTAAAACTATTCATCGGCAATTTTGTTGTGGCTTACTTTGATAATATAGTGGTATAAAACCTGAAAGAGCATGCTCATATGTAGGACCTTTGGTAAGTGTGCAGAGTTCTGAGAAGTGAGAAAATGTATGCCAATATCAAGAAGTGCAATTTTGACCAATTGGGTGATATTCTTTGGTTATATGGTGCCGGCAGCTGGAATTACAATTGATAATGAGAAGGTGATGACTACTCGGGAATGGCCTGCCCCTTCTAGAATGTAGGAAGTGTGAAGTTTCCATGGGGTTGGCATCTTTTATTGTGATTCATAAGAAATTTCAGCACAATCATATCCGCACGGGTTTGGGCGAATGGCTAGCATCGTGGGTTTGCTCCCCATAGACGCGAGGTTCGATTCCCCTCCTTATGATTTACCTGATGTACGTGATGTACGTGATTTGCGGGTGATTGCGTGCATCTGCAAGGATTAGTCTCTCCTTAAAAGGGGGCGGGACACCCTATCGTCATTAAAAAAAAAAAAAAACAATCAGCACATTCATGACACCAATAATAGATTACATTCAATAAGGGTTGTTTGTTGGACAAAAGAAGCGGTTGTTAGCTTTGGTGTAATTAAAGAGAAATTGTCGAAAGCTCCAGTTTTGGCATTACCGGATTTCGAAAAGATATTTAGGGTGGATACATATGCATCGCATGCCAGCATAGGTGCAGTATTGAGCCAAAATGAAAGGCTTATTACATATTCAGCGAGAAGCTCAATGGAGTTAGGACTTCGCATTCCACTTATGATATAAGTTTTACGCCATCATCCAAGCCCTATAGCATTAGCGACATGATCTGATGGGAGTTTGTCTTGTACTCCAATCAAGAGGTGCTGAAATATATAAATGGGCAACATAAAATTGAACCACAGGCACACCAAATGGATTTCTTACTTGCAAGAGTTCACGTTCTCTTTGAAGCACAAGTCCGGTACACACGACAAGGTGGTTAATGCGTTGAATTGAGTCCGAAGGTGGCATTATCGACTACTTTACAGGGGTATGTAGTTGGGTTTCATATTTTCTTCGAGATGCATCAGGAGGATTCGGACTTCAGACCGATTTGGTAAATGTGTGGCATGGACAGATGGGTGGGTATTTTATGCAGAATGGGTTTCTATTCAAGAGTGCACAGCTATGCGTCCCAAATTGCTCCTTCCGCGAGTGCATCATTATGGAGCTGCATGTAGGTGCTTTGTCAAAACATTTTGGTTGCGACAAGATAGTGGCTTTAGTGGAATAGGTTTTTTTCCCAGATTGGGATAGGATGTGACTTGGTTCGTGGAATGTTGTCATATTTGTCAAATGGCCAAGGTCAGGCTCAAAATATGGGCATTTATACCTCACTCATTGTTCCCGAAGCACCATGGGAGGATGTCAGCATGGATTCGTGTCGAGATATGGACAATGTTTATGTGGTTGTTGATAGACTCTCTAAAAGAGCACAATTCATTCCTTGAAAGACTTCAAATGATTAATATGCGGCCAATCTTTATTTCCAAGAGCTAGTTCAATTGCATGGTCTGCCAAAAACCATTACCTCCAATAGAAACAGTAGCTTCGTGGGCCACTTTTAGCACACTTTGTGGAGAAGATCGAGGATGGGCCTGCACTTCAGGCTTTGGCACTACCTATCACCCACATAAAAACGGACAGACCGAAGTTGTCAACAGAAGCTTGGGCATCTTGCGTCGTAGTTTGGTGGACCGTCGTCCCAGACAGTAGGATCTTATGCTGTTGGATGCAGAGTTCGTCTGCAACAGCTTCCACAACAAGTCCACGCAGATGAGCCCTTTTGATATTATGTATTGAGCCAATCCAATTAATGTTTGATACTATGTATTGAGCCAATCCAACTAATGTTTTGGACTTCGTATTAATTCAAAAATCTAAAAAGATGAATGAGGATGCCAAAGAGATGGCTCTGAACATTCGAGCAATGCATGACGAAGTGCAAACACGATTGCAAGCTAGCAACGCCACGTACTAGGAAGCTGCAGATCGTAACCACGGGTTGCTGATTTTTAAGAGGGATACTTGGTTTGGGTCTTTCTTCAACGAGAGAGGTTTCCCATGAATGCTTATAACAGCTTAAAGAAAAGATTAGGCCTTTCTAAAGAAAATCAATAACAATGTTTACGAGGTAAAGCTGCCTAACCACATGAAGACTTTCGACATAGAAGATCTCACAGCCTACAAAGGAGAGCAGCTGACTGTTAAAGTTCTAGAGGAGGACAAGTTCTTCTCAGGAAGAGAAGATTGATGACGAGATAAATCAAGACCGGAGGAGTTCTTGGATCAAGTTGAGATCAACAATTAGGCTCGAAAGAGTCTTGGTTTCCAATGTGAACCTTGCTGGTAGAGTCTGTTGAGACATGAAATCAATGCCAGTAGGGTGGTATTTACATACCTTTCTTGTGTTAACCTCTTTGGTTATTATTATTTCACATTTGGGAGTCGTGGCTGCGTCAGATGGCAATCACGGCAGGACCTCAATGCTAGAGAGTCTAAACTAAAGATGACAGCATTTGTGATCTGATCGATACCTAGCAACTGATTGGACAGCTAGAATCACCCAATAAAAGTGATTTTAAGAGGGATGGGCAATCAAAAAGCATCAGGGACTGCGTGCATCTGCAGGGATTTGTCTCACCTTAAAAAGGGGGCAGGGACACCCTGTCGTCATTACAAAAAAAAACATGGAGCCCAAATGGTTGATAATCTAGATCAATGATCAGACGATTTGAAGTATCATCAATATGGACCATTCATTTTCCTAAGCATTGATTGGATGGTTAGGATCATATTGCAAAAGTCATTTTCTAACAAGTGGGGGCAATGAAGAGTAAGACGCACATGATAGATGATCTAGATCCATGATTGAACCATTTTTAGTACAATCAATATGTACAGCCCCTGTCCATAGGCATTTGATTAGAAGACTAGGATCATCCAACCAATGTGAGTTTTCTACAGGGACGGCGAAACGAGGGCGGCACCCATGTGGTGGCTAGTCTAGATCAATAATTGGAACTTCTGTAGTATGATCAGTCTAAACCATCTATCTCCTTCGCATTGAACAAACCATTAAGATCAACCAACGGATTTGATTTTTTTAGGAATGACCTATCAAGCATCGGACCAACATGATGGTTGATCTAGATCAAGGTTTGTGTCGTAAATCGTAATGGTAACAATGGTTGTAGCCACCACCACCATTACTGTTACGATACGGGCCGTAAAGGTCTCTTTTTTATTGGGAAAGAAAAAACTCGTATCCACCCCATAACATGTAATGATTGGGACTATTACCATTATGTAACAGCCAATACAGCCTCATAAAGACACACCATGATTTAGATCAATGATCTACCATGGCTGAAAGCTTTAGTTCTTTTTCATATTAAAGAGTTCTCAGCTTGGTTTCTAGTGTGAATCTTGTTGGTAGAGTCTGTTGAGACATGAAATCAACACCAATAAGGCAGCATTTGTAATATGATCAATACCTAGCAACTGATTAGACAATTAGAATCACCCAATAAAAGTGATTTTAAGAGGAATGGGCTATCAAACATGGGGCCCAAATGGTAGATAATCTAGATCAATGATCAGGCGATTTGTAGCATCATCAATATAGACCATTTATTTTCCTAGTCATTGATTGGATGGTTAGGATCATATGACAGAAATCATTTTCTAACAAGGATGGGCAATGAAGAGTGGACCCATATGATAGATGATCTAGATCTGTCATTGAACCATTTTTAGTACAATCAATATGTACAGTCCTTATCCCTAGGAATTTCATTCGAAGACTAGGATCATCCAACCAATGTGATTTTTCTAGAGGGATGGCGAATCGAGGGTGGAGCTCATGTCGTGGCTAGTGTAGGTCAATAATTGGACCTTTCGTAGTATGATCAATCTGAACCCTCTATCTCCTTAGCATTGAACAAACTGTTAAGATCAACCAACAGAAGTGATTTTTTAGGAATGACTTATCAAGCATCGGACCAACATGGCGGTTGATCTAGATCAAGGTGTCGTAATGGTAAGGGAGGTCGTAACAACCACCACCGTTACTGTTATGATACATACCATTCCGGTCTCATATATATATATATATATATATATATATATATATATATATATATATATATATATATATATATATATATATATATATATATATATATATCGGCCTCATAA